>KE371835.1:458590-471574 GCA_000418225.1 Zizania latifolia | reverse complement strand
CAGTATGAATAGAAATATTCAAAGATTTTTTTTTTGAGCCGCCACTGCCCCGCGTTGCATGCGCGCCCACGCCCCGAGCCCGCCGTCTGCCGCCACCATCGTCGCCACCAGCACCAGTGCACCACCATCGCCGCCTTCCTCCTCGTCATCATCGCCGCGCCATCCTGCTTCCCCATGCCTACTATACGTGCAGCTGCAGTACTAGTTGTGTTAGCTAGCAAGTGGAGTAGCGCTATAGCTAGCTTGGCTCAATGTGTGGTGCCAATACTGAAGCTGGCTGCAGTTTGCTGCATATTTATAGCCGGGCCAGACGACCAGAATGAGCTACAGGCGTCTGCCTCCATCGATCGCAGCGCGCGGTGATACGTGGCTCGTCTGCTGGCTGCTGCCGACACGACACGCCATGCATGCTAGCAATCGAGAGTTACTGCCAACTGTACGAGGTCGAGCTGCATTGGACGAGCTGATAAACAGTGAGAGAGGGAGACAGATTGCAAAATGTGATATGACCGTCGTGCTGCAGGGGGTACGTGATGGCGCCCATGCATGGACTGCATCACGGCGTTCAATCGGGTAGGTTAATTGAGTAGGTTGGTAGTTGCTCGTTAGGCGGCCACTGCAGACAATGGCAACATTGATGTACGTACAAACCCAATTTCAATTTGGCAACATAAATTGGGCTCCAGTTTCTTCGGGCTCCCGAGATTCTGGACTCTGGAGTTCATTGGCACTAGGCCTGGATCAGCACAAGCCCGTCCTGTTGAGTTATTCCTTTCTCAAAGGCACATTTGTTCCTTGGCCAAGCTGGTTAACTATAGCATCGTCGCTAACAAGTGCCTCTGCTCTCTTGCCGCCGCCGATGCCTCTGCCTCTCAGACACCATCCCACCCCCAACGGGCGATTGGCGATTGTCTGGAACCTCCGGCCTCTCGTCCTCACAAAACACTGCACCTATCGATCACGCATGGTTGCAGACTGAGGAAACTGCCACTCGTTCCAGGTTCGCCGGAGCTCCGGCGCCTCGTCGGGGAGCTTCAGGCATGGGAGGAAGCAGAGGCGCAGCCAAGCACAGACGGCGTCTCGTTGAGAGACTTTTCCGCAAATATATCGCTTCCACGAGTTGCTATTCCTGACCGCACAATGTGTATCCAACGGTGACTAGAGCAGTCACCGGAAATTTTCAAACAACCCCTATTTTTTATAATTTTACACATATACGGATATGCATGGGCTATCTAATCTCCTTCTCACCTTAATCAGAACGGCATATATAGCTAGGGTCCCTGTCGCCAACTCATATTTCCATTGCTCAAAAGTTCCATCCTGATCGCCAGCTCCTTTCGAATCTACGCTGGTATCGCTCTTGAGTCAATTATCTGCAACTTAATCATGCATCTGATGAGATGACTTGCAAGTTGCCCGCATTCTCAGTATTTTGTATTCCGTAGCCCGTGTCATCCTTGTGCATGGCAGCTAGCTAGCATGATCTTTAGGTGAGAACATGACTGAAACATGCTGACAAAACAAAAACATGCTGACAAAACAACGCTTGATTTGATGTGTAAACGGTTTGATTTCTGTACCTGTACGTGTTATACAGTACTCTGTACGTACTAAAAAGAATTTATTTCTGACTCTCTTTAACTTTGTTCAAAACAATACTTTTTTACATACTTACATCTCCTCCTGAATCACAAATAAAAAAACTATTTCTTCGACACCGCTTACTTATCGTTTCACAAAACTACTTTAGTACTTTTTTTATTATTACTACTAATTTATCGATTTTATCTAAAATATAAGTATTTTTAGGATGGAACAGGTACATAAGGTGATCTCGCATTCGCAACGGGGATAGCTAGCACTCATCAGGGGTAAGCTTTCGCCGTTTGCGTGATTGTATTGCCTTGAATTAACAGTTGCTTCATTTCTTGTCCACTTTTTTCTCTTCCTTCTTCTCCTCTTTCTTCTCTTCTTTCTTCTCCTCCTTCTTCGCCTCTGGCTTCTTCTCTTCCTTTGCAGGTCCGACTGAAACGATGTCGATCTTGCCGAGCTTCTTCAGCTTCTTCGCGATCAACACGGTGTCCATGTCGCCTATGATGGTCATCTTGTTGTCCTTGAGATCTGCAGCTATCGAATCGATACCTGCACGCACAGAAATGAAAAGATGGATGGTGCTACATTACATCTGACCAGCAGGCATGGTTTACTTTAAAACTAATGTCCAGTGGTTGGATTTGGACTGTACATGATCATCTGAATTAATCATGTTATATATTATTCATGTCGGCATGAGTCATATAACCAATCATTCACGTATATACGAATGGCCCATCTGACAAACCCTCTCCGGAACAAGACTTTTGATACTAACACATACCGCCTCCGTTTCACATTAGAAGAAGCTTAAATACATTATTAAAACATATTTAATGATCGATTTAATACAAAAATAATGTTGTAATTATCGGTACTTTCTTTTATAAAATTGGTAATTTTACTTTGAAAAAAAAATTGTGATGAAGAGAGTATAATCATACCATGTGAATATACTGCCACCGAGTCTGATCAGGTATCACAATCGAACTCCACCTAACAATATTTCTTTCTCAAAAGGATTCAACTAATGATTGGCTCTAAAGCCATCTTTGTTGACAAAAGATAAAGCTTGAACCTTTCGAGAACGAATGACGAATGGAAAGAAAATGGAACTTAAAACGAGATGGCCGGAAACTCTGAAACAAACCATCAATTTCAGTCTGTCGGCTGATTTGCAGAGAGACGAGAAAAGCATACGTACTTCAGTCAGTTCAGTGTTTCAGTACTAGCGTAACCCAAGCGGCAAAGAACAAGCAAGAAAAGATGCGCTGATTGATTACCGTAGATATCTGCGACGGCTTCGATCGCTTTCTGCTTCGATTTGTCGTCGGTCATGGTCGGAACCTTGAGCACCACCTTCTGCTAAGGACCAACACATCCACAACAAAGTTCTTTCAGTTTGAAGATGTTGCATTTCAGTAGCAGAAGCACCAAGCTTCGCGTGGAAAAGCGAAGGAATCGAGGAGGAAGATGATATCAACTGACCATACCTGGGCCATCTGTAGTATTGGATTGTGGCTATCTCGATCGGCAGAGAGGAGGTTGGCTCAGGGAGACATAGTACGAGTGTCCTGCGGCCTTTTATAGAGGCTGGGTGAGATGTCATCGTCATCTGCATGATCATTATTCATCAGCATGTCAACAAAACGGTGTTAGCGTTTCCACACAGAGACACTATGACTTAGGATGTGTTTAATTCAGTCGTATATCTTGAAAAAGCTAGTATAAGTTATGAGTTGCAAAAGATAACGTGAGCTTTGAATTGTGAAGTTTTTTTAAGTTATTTGGTTAGAGTAATTATGATAGAACTATTCTACAGAGCTTAATAACAGGAAATAATAATTACATACTGTAATTAACAACGGCGAAACTGGATAGCACGAATCCTGAGAGACAATGTTCACTTTATATTAGAAAAAACTTATTATAAAAAACATCGTAAGAACTGATTTCATCTGATTTAGTTTAACTCTTAGCTTTTAGCTTTATACGTGATATACTAATAGAAAAACTGAACTAAACGTGCACCCTCGATTTCCAGGTTCAAGAATTTCACCTTTGAACAAATCTCGCGTCTTTCTCGTCTCTTGATTTTTTTTCCAATCTAAAGCGTGTATGCTTTTGTCGTGAGCACGCCGTGGTTAACAACCACACGTGCGGAGGTTACTCGTCTTAACCCCAAGACAAAACGCCCATTTCAGAGACAGATTTTCCTAAGTCAACATCTGTGACTCGCTAATCAGACTTTCGGTGCCAGAATGACTAAGCCTACGTGCTAGGTATTTTTTCCACGGAGGAAGAAAAAAGAGAGGGAACTTTAGAAACTTAAACGGGAGCTTGTTAACTTATTAAGCAGGTTGTGCGTGCACCTGAATAGATGGAGCCCATGGCTGATTAGCCTCATGTCAGGTCAATCCTGTTATTACAATTTTTGTCGCATTGAGCACTGATTACTGGCAAAAAAAGCTCTTTCCCGTCATTCCTCTTTTCTTCTTTCTTTCTGCAAATTACCAATTGTTTGATCAATGCCATAATTTACGAAATGTGCTTAGAATTATCTGAAACATTATCTACTAATAATTATAACATACCTCCATTATAAAATATAGATATTAAAGTTGAGGAGAAAATACCCCTCATTGAATGATAGATGGTTGGAGACAAGATAAAAAATTAAATAAGGAGTGTTTAAACTTCAACCGGACCAACCAATACTCCTACGATAAAAAACTTATTTTATAATAAAGTTGATGAATTAATGGTAAGACTAAAAATCAAAATGTTTCCTATTAACAATAAAATAATAATGGTAGTTAAAGAAAATATAAAAAATATTAAATAAATAAAAATTTATGATTTACAAAATGGTAACAAGGTAAAAATATTTTTTTTGAAGGGCTGAAATAGAATTTTATTGGGAGGGAGAGGACAAGAAAGAAAGAAACCTAGGAGAAAACAGCGAAAAAGCGCAGCATTCCAGCAGAGGGAACGAGCCGAGCGAGACAGATCAGAGGCCGAGGCGAGGAGAAGACTAAATCAAATCAAAACCCCTCCTCCTCCTCTTCTTCCTCTTCCTCGTCGCCGCCACCCTCCCGCCGATCCATTCCGCCGCGTAGGGTTTTGCTCCCACCATCGGGGCGCTGCTCCGCGTCCAGATCTCGCGCAGCGGCACGCGGATCTGGGCTTTCTAGAAGCGGCGGCCGGGGATGGCGCTCTCGGGGATGCGGGGGCTCTCCGTCTTCATCAGCGACATACGCAACTGCCACAACAAGGAGCAGGAGCGCCTCCGCGTCGACAAGGAGCTCGGCAACATCCGCACGCGCTTCAAAAACGAGAAGGTCACGCTCTCCCTCACCCCCTTTCCCTCCCCTAGAGATTTACTCCAACGCATTTGCGGAATTCAGGTGTTGTGATTTTGCTTGAATTGACCCCGCTTGATGAGAACTAAGGGTGACCATCTGGTACTAAGTTCGTGGCGGGGAGCTCTGTAGTGGCGTTGGCTTGGGCCGTGGGTTGTGTTCAGCTGTTGCAATTGCAAACTGTTTGATGCCTGAGGCTGGCATTTAGTCTGCTCAACTATATCCGGTGTAATCAGGCAGAATATGCAATCCTGAGTCGTAATTGTGAACTGGTCGTATGTTTGGCACATGAAGCTGCTGCTGCAGTGCGGTGCTGATCATATTCCTACACGCTTCATGTGCATAGACTATAGAGGAGCTCTTGTAGTCAGATTAAAACAAAAATTTATCATACTTTGATACTCCAGTTTTACATACTGATACTGCCTTATGTCATGTCAGCTCATTTACTTGTGTATTGGAAAGTGCAAGCCTAACTGCAAGGACTACAGGGGATATTTATCCCATCAGCACAAACTCCATATTTGTTTTCCTTTTATAGCCAATGTCCACAGGTTATGTTTACTATACCTAGACCGTTTATATTGTCCCTAGTGAATACTTCATACTAATTTAGTTAGAGAATACCAAAGATAACTGTGTTTCCTTTTCACGAGTCAATGTGCAACGTCAATCACCAAGGGTCACACTTACCCTTGGATTAATGTTGTTAAGCATTAATTACAATCCTGAAGGTAACTGAAATCCCCAAGGCCTCCTCTGGAAGACAGGATTTTTGCAGCAATCGGAAAAAAAATCCCGCATTCCAAAGGAGGCCCAAACCACTGGCAGAAATTTCAACCTCGCTGAAAATCACCATGATCTATCGTTTTGCAGGGATTATCACCTTACGAGAAGAAAAAGTATGTCTGGAAAATGCTTTACATTTATATGCTGGGTTATGACGTTGACTTTGGGCACATGGAAACTGTTTCTTTGATATCCGCTCCAAAGTATCCTGAGAAACAGGTGAAAGCTGCAGCCTTGATATCCTAATTATCTCATTTCTCTCCACTAATGGTATACACAAATTTGATGTGAAATCCTCAAGATAGAATGGTTTTGTTTCCTAATTGTTGCTGCATAACCCATACTGCAGGTTGGGTATATTGTGACATCTTGCTTACTAAATGAGACTAATGATTTCCTACGGATGGTTATAAATACAGTACGCAATGACATAATAGGACGTAATGAGACTTTCCAGTGCTTAGCATTGACGATGGTATGGAATTCTGCTTTACCCTTTTCTTTTTTATCTTCTACCGATTTTGTCTGATGACTTCATATTTAGAGAAAATCTTATCCACTATATCAATAAGCTTCCTTTTCCAACCATCGAATACATTATGTTGGAAAGCAGCACTTGCATTACTTTGAAAAGATCTTGTTAAGCAGTCACAAAATTTAGACGCAATAAGTTACCTTTAGAAGAATCGGCAAGCAAAGTCTGAGAACAATGGTAAAAATGCCCCAGCATGCTGTCAAGGCTTTTCTATTTTAATCTAGACCTTTACTTGTTATTTAATAGCTTCTATTTTGTATCTAGTACTTCCTCTGTCCACAAATATAAAACGTTTTGACTCTTAATGGTCTCTGGTGTGCAGTTTTGCTTATGGTTTGTGATCTTAATATACTACTGAAATTAAAAGAATTATATATTATTCATGTATTCTGTAAGACAAATTCTATGAATTATTTTCATGTAGTCAATCTATATACCTAAACATATATTAATTTGCAGTGTTTTTAAAATGTTGGCCATATGGATCCCTGAGAAATTAGAGACAAAATGAGTACTAAACAGCTATTTTCTGAAATAGAAAACCTAATATGTATGAATTTATCTCTAACTAAACTCTATTTCAGGTAGGTAATATTGGTGGGAAAGAATTTTCTGAATCACTTGCCCCAGATGTCCAGAAACTTCTTGTAAGTGAATGATATTTTACTCATCGTCTCCTTTCATTATCACATGAGAGGTTGGATTGACTACGCATATCACTGCTGTCAGATTTCAAGTAGCTGTCGGCCTGTGGTCAGAAAGAAGGCTGCGCTATGCCTTCTGCGGCTTTATAGGAGGAACACTGATGTTTTGAATATCGATGGCTGGTACTTTTAGAATGAGATGCTCTATTATCCACTGCACTAAATCAATTTGCTAATTAAATTACATATATCAGGTCTGATAGGATGGCACAACTTCTAGACGAGCGTGATCTAGGTGTACTGACATCTGTGATGAGCCTTTTTGTTTCACTGGTATCAAATAATGCTGAAGCATATTGGAATTGCCTTCCAAAGTGTGTAAGAATATTGGAGAGAATGGCAAGAAACCAAGATATCCCACAAGAATACACTTACTATGGAATTCCATCTCCATGGCTTCAGGTGCCTTTCCTTCTGTCTGAAATGCTTGATTCATCTTTGAAGTTAAACCTACAAAAAATTTATTGATATTTTTAAATTTGTGTGGCCATGGTCTATTGATGCTCGGTCCTGTTTTTAGTTGTTTAGTGCAACTGTGCAACTAAGCCACTAAGGCAAGTTGTAGTGCAGGCTTCATAAGTTTACATTTTACTAGTAAACTAGCAAAATACCATGCAATGCAATGGATTTTTTTTATAAAAATACTAATAGTTCAAAAAGATCATAATTATATATATTTCTTCAGGAAAAAAATATATGTGATATACCAACAAGCCAAACCACATGAACAAATAATATATTACTTTAGTGCTGGTGGAGGGTGCAGATTCACCATCACCACTAGTCTTTTATATAGTATAGATAGAGATATACACAAATATGCATTATGTGCTGTGCATAAGAAGCATGTAAATCAGCTGACTATTGAAACACAGACTGGCAGTGTTCTTATAATTGGAAGTCTATTTCTTTCTGTCATTTAGGGGTGAGACAAACCTTTGTTCTGAGTGCTAGTTTTAGGCAATGAATATAGCCTTGACAGAACACATTATGGAAACTTGCTTCATATAATGGAATTGTTTTGCGAACTGAACTGTAGCTCAGTGGGATTGAAGGCCAGCTGTGGCCTCTCCCACCCGGGTTCGATCCTGGGCATCGCGTGGTAGCGGTCGCATTTCTTCTTCTATAAAAATGTGGTGGGGCAGTCTCCCCCTCCATCTAGAAAAAAATTAATTGAATTGTTTTTCACGTATCAGCTATTCAACTTCTATTTTCTGGCTTGTTGAAAGAAATGCATACATCTGTTGTGCACAACTCTGCACATTGGATTCATATTTTCTATGTGTCCAACTGTTTTTAAAGTTTGAATTTTCTTTATACAGGTTAAGACAATGAGAGCTCTCCAGTACTTCCCTACAATTGAAGACCCTGGCGCAAGACGTGCTTTATTTGAGGTACAACTATTTTTATTATGGTACATCTGTTCTCCACATATACACAGTTCATGAATTCTAGTGATACTCTTGTCATTCTTTAGGTTTTACAGCGCATTTTGATGGGTACTGATGTTGTTAAAAACGTCAACAAGAATAATGCCTCACATGCTGTTCTCTTTGAAGCTCTTGCTCTTGTGAGTTCATACTAAACTTTTACTACTATATATTTTAGTTTCTGGCAATTTGGTTCTTAACCAGTTCCTCTCCTTCCCTACTTTTATATCCATACAATTATCTTCATTGTCTCCTTCATTTCACCACTTGAGTAAAATAAAGCTTGTCATGCATTTAGAATGCTTCTCTAATTTCTATTAATTATAGGTTATGCATCTTGATGCTGAAAAGGAGATGATGTCCCAGTGTGTGGCTCTTCTTGGGAAGTTTATTGCAGTTCGTGAGCCAAATATTAGGTATCTTGGTCTGGTAAGTTGTGCTACACAACAGTAATGTTATTTGATCCTATACATGTATTTGGTAATGCTTCATTTGCATTCCCAATTGAAAAAGGCTTAATTTACATCAAACCCCATAAGTGAAAGCTTTGCTATAATGTGATCATGGTTCATCTGTTTTCACAGGAAAACATGAGTAGGATGCTGTTAGTAACAGATGTACAGGATATCATTAAAAGGCACCAAGCTCAGATTATTACTTCTTTGAAAGATCCAGATATCAGGTACCTGAGGCCTTCCATTTTCTGTGACTGCATAGCTGTTAAAGTATTAAACTAGCCATGACTTAGTATTGTTTGAGCAAAAACACACACTTTAGACTATGCTTAGTATTCTGAACTTGAAACCACTTCCTGGAGACCTGAATAGATGGTTCATACAAGGTGCTCTGCGCATGACTTAAATAACCGTTGATATTCATGTTAAACCATTTGTGGTAGAAGAGGAGTTTAGTGATAAAAAGGGTGAAAACTAGTATTTCACATAGAGGATAAAAATGGATTGTATACTGTATTACTGTAACCATATTAGACATTTTCTTCACAATTCAGTTTTGTTTTCAAAATGTTTTACATTCATTATTTTGGCATGCTTTGTACTTTATATTTATATATGTATTGTTGTGCAGTATTAGAAGACGGGCTCTTGATTTGTTATATGGTATGTGTGATGTTACAAACGCAAAGGAAATTGTCGAGGAGTTATTGCAGGTAAATAATATTAAAGAGTGGTGGTGCAGATGAAAAATGAACCTTAAACCATATTGCTGGCATGTTGTTTGTTCATGCCATCTGTTAGTCTTGTTATGCGAATCCTAAGACTAGTTACCATCTTGTTTCTCAGTATCTTAACACAGCTGAATTTGCAATGCGCGAAGAGCTGTCTTTGAAGGCAGCTATCCTTGCAGAGAAATTCGCTCCAGATCTTTCATGGTAAAATTTTTTATGATGTGACCAATTTTTCCGGTTGGTATGTTGAGAAATGTGAGCTATTGCTGTAGATGAGAAATGATGTGATGCCGTCATAAATGTACAAATTTAACTTCAAACATAATTGCATGGTGCATTGGTGCTTACCTTTTTTTATTTTGAAACTATAAGAGATAAAGGCACTCATCAATTAGGCTATAACTTATCTGCTTGCCAGTTGTCACCATGCGTCTTTGTGGTGTCAAACTTGAAATTTGAGCATTCATGATATTTTTTTCTTCTCAGGTAGTAGAATTGACAAACACCTAATTTCATCCAGTACACCTCTAAAATGGGCATGGCCCATGGTTTGATAATGATCAGCCTGATATCCTTTTTTATTTATAGTCGCCCTTCGTGCAGTATAACAACAATAGCAAACAGTGCACTTGTATAGAAATATAGAATACTAACTTGAGCAAACAGTGATCAACCTGGAGTTGCTTTATTGAATTCCTGCATTGCCTGTAGAATAGTAACTCTAGCGAGCATTACACTAGCTATGTGTGGAATTGTGATTTTCAGCTCCTTGGACTTAGCCAACCATATCTAACTTTCTCTCTGTAGGTATGTTGATGTTATTCTTCAGCTGATAGATAAGGCAGGAGATTTTGTAAGTGACGATATATGGTATCGAGTGGTACAATTTGTCACCAACAATGAAGATCTGCAGGTTCTTGTGTATTTCTGATTTCCCATAGTCATCTCAATTTTGTTTGACAAACCTGATGTTTGACTTGTAATTTTATCAGCCATATGCTGCAGCAAAGGCTAGAGAATACCTTGACAAGCCTGCTTTGCATGAGACTATGGTCAAGGTATTTTAATCACCTGAACTCATACAGTTGTATTATGATTCCATGAAGTATAATTTCTCAGCTCTGCAAGATGCTTTTAGTTTTTAATGAAACCCAGTATACACCTAACAAACACTTTCACTGGCAGACTGGCAGTACAGTATGCTAGCCTTGCAATGAAAAATCGAATATACCTAGTTACAATAATCACTATCCATGATAATGTCTTGATTAAACTGGGACCTTTTATTCTGTCTTTTATTTGTTTGGAAATGAATCCAACCTTCCTAGGCTCCTAGCAACTATCTTCCCTCTTGTTTTTGTCATGCTTTATTATTATGTTACACTGTCCTCTTTAACCAATACAGGTGAGTGCGTACCTTCTTGGGGAATATGGCCACCTATTGTCCCAAAGACCTGGTTGTAGTCCCAAGGAGTTATTTGCTATAATAAATGATAAGCTTCCAACAGTATCGTAAGTTGTAAAGAAACCCTTCAGTTTACTTGCAATATCTTCATCTATCCTGCTGTGATATATGTACCTTGAATTTTTCATCAGGACAAGTACTGTTGCCATTCTTCTGTCAACCTATGCCAAGATACTGATGCACACTCAACCCCCTGATGTGGGACTGCAGCAACAAATCCTGACAATATTTAAGAAGTACTAATTGAGCCTATATATTTTGGTTGTACATCACCTTTCTATGGGTCAAATAAGTTATTTACCTGTGCGTACATTATTTCAGGTACGAGAGTTATATTGATGTTGAGATACAGCAGAGAGCAGTTGAATATTTTGAACTAAGCAGGAAAGGTGCTGCTTTGGCAGATGTGTTAGCCGAAATGCCAAAATTTCCTGAACGTGAGGTAAATCTGCATCCTGTTGCATGTATGCTCAAAGTTCACTGTATTAAATCTGCATCTTGTTATATATACACTCTCAGTTTACTGTATATATTATCTTACCATCGTTTATTCCATTATCAAGGATTCATTTTTCTTACTATGGTTTTACTTGTCAATCTAGTCTGCTCTATTGAAGAAGGCTGAAGATGCTGAAGTTGACACAGCAGAGCAAAGTGCTATAAAATTACGAAGTCAGCAACAAACATCGAATGCTCTTGTTGTAACTGATCACCCACCTGTAAATGGATCAGTACCAGCATCTAATCATCTCACTCTTGTCAAGATGCCAAGTCAAAATATAGCTGAAGTACTACCTTTCTCTCAATTGTGGAATACACTGGACATAGTTTATGAATCTGATAAAATTAATATTTGTGAATTGTGATATTCAGGAGAGCAATGCCACTTACGAAGAACCTCCAGTAGAAACTCCCAAAGAAAATGGCACTCCTGTCAAAGTTGAGAGCAAAGTTGACATTATTCCAGAGACCAACATTGAGAGCAAGGTTGAACCTCCTACATCTCAGCCTGCTTCTCAAGCAGACCTCCTTGCCGATCTTTTGGGTCCTCTTGCAATAGAGGGTCCTCCTGCTGCTGTAGAACAAAACCCTGTTCAAGGATTGGAGGCTAATCAAAGTCCTGTTGGTGACTTGGCACTAGCAACCCTTGAGGATCAGTCGAACTCAGTTCAGGTACTAGGGTGCTTTCTCATAGTATTTGTGCCTTTTTTAATCATTATTTTTCATACGAGGGGATGATATATTCTGTCAACTCTACCTTATACAGCCAATCGTCAATGTCGAGGAGAAGTTTCATATATTGTGCTCAAAAGATAGTGGAGTACTGTATGAGGATCCTCACATTCAGGTTTGAATAAATTGATAGTCTTACATCACCAAATATTTATTCCTGCCTTAACTTTCTGCATGGATTTCGTTTTCCTGCTGGCCCTCCTTTCTAGATTGGTTTAAAAGCAGAGTGGCGTGCCCATCATGGTCGTCTTGTTCTTTTCCTGGGAAACAAAAATACATCATCTCTTGTATCAGTGCGGGCTCTGATTTTGCCTCCTAGCCATTTAAAAATGGAACCCTCATCAGTTCCTGATACTATTCCTCCAAGAGCACAGGTGCTAAGTGACACAGTACAATACTTTCACATTTTTCCATGTTCTTTTTCCTAATTTCTCTCAATCCTCATTTTCTTGTCTTCTCTAGGTCCAAATTCCACTTGAAGTTGTGAATCTTCGTGCAAGTAGAGATGTCGCTGTTCTTGATTTCTCATACACATTTGGAACTGTACTGGTAATTTTACTATCTCATAATGTTTTCTGAGTGTCCAGATATTCAAATTTTTTTCATCACAAAGTAAAAGTAGTGCCTTTTCTTGTATCCAGGTGAATGCCAAACTTCGGCTCCCTATTGTATTGAATAAATTCT
>KE371835.1:420718-442285 GCA_000418225.1 Zizania latifolia | reverse complement strand
TGCTCCATAAGAAACCATATGTTCCCTTACCCCACCCCCACCAAGAAAAAAACGCGCGCGCACACAATAACATCAACACCCTAGCACACTGCAATCCCAGTTGAGCATAGATTTGCGCACTTGCAGCCTTTGGAAGTGTTTTTTTTTATGTATGTATTACACGTCTTCTCAGGTCCTGTTTAAGTTGCATCATTACACAAGTTCTGCTTTTGTTTCCTTCAATTTCATGTTCTGGCATCTCAGCTTTTTCACAGTTCGAAGCTTTGCACTACAAATTCTAAGATTTTTGCGCTTTGTCATGTGTTGTGGTTATTGCAGATTAGTGTTGATTTTGATGATCAAAATAGTTGGGAATACCTGTTCAAGCTATATTGGTTGGATCTGAAAGGGAAGCTTTCACTAACATTGGAAGAACTAACCAGTGCAAAGTCTCGGTGGAATGCTCCTACTACTTACAATAGAAAAGAAAAAGATGAGTCATCTGATGACCTATATGACGCTAATAATGACGATGATGCTGGTTCTGACTGCTCCTCAGGAAAACGAAAGCGAAATTCTTCAAGGAAAAAGGGTCAAAAACGCCGAAAAATGAATTCTGATTGTAACATTGCTGCAAAAAAGGTCGAAACTGCTACTAAAGATGCCAGAACCCTACCCAACAAAGTACCAATTGAAGAGGCGTCCTTGGTGGTAGACACCAAATGGGCTTCACCAGAACTACTAGAATTTGTAGGGCACATGAGAAATGGTGACCAATCTTTTATTTCCCAGTTCGATGTTCAGGTTCTTTTGCTTGACTATATAAAACAGAACAACCTCCGTGACCCTCAGAGAAAGAGTCAAATTATCTGTGATTCAAGGCTTCACCAATTGTTCAGGAAAACACGTGTTGCTCATTTTGAGATGTTGAAGCTTTTGGAGATGCACTTTCTTGTTAGTGAGGCTTCTGCAATAAATGATGATAGCCAGGGGATCATCGATCCTAATTCAGCTCCAACAGATGCCAATGGATATAATGACATGGCAGCAAAGTTGCCTCCTGATAGGAGGCGGAGGATGCATAGAAAGATGGAAAGAGACTTGCAAGCTAATCCTGAGGATTACGCAGCAGTTGATATGCATAATATTAATCTAATTTACCTGCGTCGTAGCTTGATGGAGGATCTTATTGATGATCCCGAATTGTCAGACAAAATTGCTGGTACTTTTGTGAGGATAAGAATTTTGGGTCTTGGTCAGAAGCAAGATATGTATCGTCTGGTGAAAGTTATTGGTGAGATATCTAACACTTAGCATCTATCCATACAATTTTCACTTAATTAAATATAAGTTTTTGTGCAGGGACGCATAAGGTTTCAGAAAAATACAGCATTGGGAAGAGGATGACAAATTTTGCACTTGAGATACTGAACTTAAACAAAAAGGAAATTATCACGATGGATACAATATCAAACCAGGATTTTACAGAGGTCAAATCTTTTACTTATTTGTCTTCTGCCTCTGCATTTCTTGTAGTGTTTTTGGTGTCTATGTTAGAACATGAATAGATATGCAATTTCATTTCCTATATTACAATTTTGTGTTGTCTGCTGTGAAGCTAACTTCTATTATTTTTTAGAACATTGAATATGTGTTGATGATGGCACATATTCATTTATTTATTAGTAGCTAGATATTGGACATGTGTAACTTTCCCCTCTTTCAGCCTTTTAAAAAGGTTCCTTTTATATGCACCTGCTTGTTTCTAACATGTGAGAAATTTTCTCCAAGGCTGCTGAATATTATTTCTTGGTTAATGTGTTTTAAATGTGCATCTAGCTGAGCTGCCATCAGATTTCCTTGTCATCTCCTTTTTCTGGCTCAATGGATTACTTATGTTTACTCGTGTAGGAGGAATGCACTCGCCTAAGGCAGAGCATGAAGTATGATCTAATTAGCCGACTGAAAGTGGTACCGCTACATGAAATTAAACACCTGATGATCTTACTGATTTCCATGTTTATCAATATATGTATAGGTTTGATCTGTGTTTATTCTGTCATTAATTCAGGGTGATGTCCAAGAGAAAGCCAAGACCTTCCAATTTGTAAGGGTGAATGATGTGAGGCCAATCCTACATTTCAATCTGTTCTGTTAATATTTGTTTTCTTTGAAAGATTTCTGATTTACCTTCTACTGTTTAAAATTCTTACAGTGGTTGGAAAATGAAAAGCAGAAGCTGTGCCATCTTCGTGACCGTGCAAGTGAAACAGGCCGCAGAAAGGAATATCCTCTTGACCATATTATCATGTGCTACTTTTGCACCCATTACTTTTCTGGTTCTGGTGATGCTTTTTTTTTCTAGTGATCTGAAATGTCTTCTGAGACAAGGTGTTTCTTTTCAGAGTCCAAATCATACATTTACAGATTTTTATTGAAGTTTTAGTGTCGAGGGATGCTTTTAACATGCACAGATAATTCATAATCTGTTGTGAAAATCTTGGGGAGCTAGCCTTTCTTTTTATGGTTTTGCTGTCTGTTCTTGTCATGCTTTTTCTCTCTCTTGAAGATGGCAGAGGGATATCTATGTTCTGGGTCATTGGCTGTGTGTTTAATCCAAATCCCCAAGATAACCAAAAACAGCTGCTTATTTTGTGATCTTTAACTGTATCATACGCTTAGAGAATGTGTGGAAAAGCTTCAGCGTCTCAACACTCCTGAAGAAAGAGCACGCAAAATTAATGAAGTTCTTGATGTGCATGTTGACCCACACATGGATCCTGATTATGAATCTGCTGAAGAAATGAGCAACAAGAAAGCTGGTATGTGTCTCCTTGAAATGTTAATGTCATGTATAACTTCGAATATTAGGATGCAGCTAGTCATCTGGCATCTCTTGGATAGGAACCTATTGCATTAATTTATTTAGTAGGTTGTGTGATCTATCTATAAATCAAAATGCTGCAATAAACATGTGTTTGAAAGGAATTTAATGTTTGATAACACTGTTCATTGGTTATATGCAGTTGAAAGGAATGCAAATTGGCAAAGATCGGATCCGTTCTTTTCACCAGTTAAAGTGAAATATTCAAACACTACACAAAATCATGCACAAAAGAATTACGATGCTACCGACCATCCCAAAAATATGTCTAAACGACGCAAATCGGGAGCAGGGAGAAACTTTGAGAATTCTAGTTCATCAGTTGATGTTGATATTTCAAAATCTGGCACTAATGCAAACAGTATCATACGGGAAGCTGCATTGCTTTCATCTTCTGGAGTAACAGTATCAAGTGACATGGAACCAGAAAAAGTCTGGCACTACAAGGATCCTTCTGGTAATGTTCAGGGCCCATTTACTCTTTTGCAATTATCCAAATGGACAAGTTACTTCCCACGTGATATGAGAGTATGGCTTACATTTGAGAGGGAAGAGAGATCATTGTTGTTGACTGAAGTGCTCTCAAAACAACCAAAGGATTTCGGTCAATCTGCATCTGCTATTACGAGTAGTAAAGTAACATTAGCAGACACTGGACAAAACAGAAACAATCAAATAGTGGATCTGAACAAAGCACCTTCTCCTGTTGGTTATAGTATGCTTAATTCTTCTGAAACAACTGTTCAATCTACTAAGCATTCTGTTCCAGAAAGGGAAAATGTAAACTCATTGGATGACAGGTTATCACTCTCGACAGACTCAGTTCCACCGAAGGACACTAATGTTTCAAATTGTCAAGTAATGTATCAGATTAAGCATGCAGGCTTTCTTTCATCGCCTGGAAGCCCACATGGGCAATCAGACGTGCACCATGATGAAATACAGGGAGGACACTCTGGTGAATGGAACAATCAACACAGCAGTGGTGAACTATGGAGTCCAACCATGCCGCAGACAAGTTCTAGTGCACAGAGTAATGTGGAACCTCATCACTATCATCATGCTTTGTGGTCACAGCTTCAACATGATCCTAAAAGTAGTTTGCAAGCAGGTTCTGGAAAGTATCTGAATTCGAGGCAGGATTATTCACAGAAACTACCTAGTCAACAGATTGTGAGAGATGTCCCCAGCCCGGTATTTGCCTGGAGTCCATCTGAGTCCAGAACTGCTTCCAGTCAACACGAAGGCTCTTGCTTGAGTTCAACAACTAATCCAAGTACACATGATGAACTTCTTTCTTCAATTGCTCTTACAAAGGCTAAAAGCTTTGCTCCAGCAACTCCTGTTGAAGACAGAGGTTCAAGCTCACCCTCCGGTATGCTGAGCCACTCAGAAAGAGCACCGATCTGCAGTCCACAGTCAGCTCCTTGTGCATCTCCTTCTGATACATGCAAGATGGAAGAGAGCATGAATCAACAAAAAACACCTGAAACTGATATATCAAATGCATCAGTTAACCAGTCTCCACAGTCTAAGATTCTCCCTGAATCTTCTCCTGATAACCAAGATATTGAACGTGAATATCCTAGTCCACCTCTGACATCTGAAAGTAAAGAGCTGTCTCCAGAGCCTAAGATTATCCCTGAATCTTCTCCTGATAACCAAGATATTGAACGTGAATATCCTTGTCCAAGTCTGATATCGGAGAGTAAAGAGTTGTCTCCAGAGTCTAAGATTCTCCCAGAATATTCTCCAGATAACCAAGATACTGAACGTGCATGCCGTAGTCCAACTCTGGTATCTGATAGTAAAGAGCTATCTCCAGAGTCTAAGATTCTCCCAGAATCTTCTCCAAATAACCAAGATACTGAACGTGCATGTCATAATCCAACTCTGGTATCTGAGAGTAAAGAGCTATCTCCAGAGTCTAAGATCCCCCCTGAATCTTCCCCTGAAAACCTAGATACTGAATGTGGATATCCTAGTCGAACTTTGATATCTGAGAGCAAAGATCTGTCTCCACAGTCTAAGATTCTACCTGAATCTTCTCCTGATATCCAAGACATTGAGCAAACATGTCCTAGTCCAACTCTGATATCTGAGAGCAAAGAGCTGTCTCCAGAGTCTAAGATTTTACGTGAATCTTCTCCTGATAACCAAGATACTGAACGAAGATATCCTAGTCCAACTCTGATATCTGAGAGTAAAGAGCAGTCTCCAGAGTCTAAGATTCTCCCTGAATCTTCTGATAACCAAGACACTGAACATGAATATCCTGGTTCAATTCTGATATCTAAGAGTAATGAGCTTACTATGGGCCTCTCTGGGTCAACATCATTAGTGCCTGAAAAATTAGCTTCTACTGATATAGGTGAACACTCTTCACTAGCTTTTGTTTCGCCAAAATCTCCTCCAGCTGGGGATGATGCCTTCAAATTGGTATCTGATATAGAGAAAACAGATTTACAAGGTGAAGGCTCAAATGTGGAAAAGGAACTCTATGTTGAATCAACTGTTGCCATAACAGAGGAGGTGGTAGTTAATCCTGCCTCTGGTGTTGAGTCCATAGATGTGTCTGATGTCTTGGAATCTTTGATGGAACAAAGTTGTGGAACTTTCTACGTGGATGGAGGAGCAACACTAGAAGGTTTTCTGTCTCTCTCAGCTAAGGAAGAACCACAGTGTTCTAGCCCCATTGCTCTGTCCACTTGCTCTAGCCCCATTGCATTATCCCCTTGGGGTGAACCTGGTTACTATCAAGGTGATGCTGTTGATTCTGCTTTATGGGGTATCCAAGACGATGATCCAATCAGTGATATGTGGCCATTATCCTCACCAACGCCATATCTCCAACATTCACCTGGTTAGTCTGCTGATGTTTAGCATGCATCCATTAATCCTATACAGTTTTTGGTGTTTAGCGTGCACTGTATTGTAACCATTTTCTCTCTCCAGCAGATATTAAAACCGATGCTAAAAGCACTGCTCATTTTATCAATGAGGTAACTGTTGCCCAAGGGCTAGCAAACTCAGGTGCTTGCACAGGTTGGGGATTGGTTGAGCAGGTAATTACATTCCAACATCCTAACAGCCTTTGATATTTGCTTACGATATGACATTCTGTTTGACATTGAGCTCTCACTACTTTAGGTGAAACTAGAAGCAAATGATGCATCTGTATCAATTATAGACAGGAGCACAGGATTAGTAGGTTGTCCATCATCAGCGAATGATGGCTACAACGTGGATACAGCACGGAGCACTAACCATAATACTAGCTTGTCCTTCAACCATGGAACAGCAGTACCCTTGAGAGAAGCATCAAGGAAGCCCAGTTCGGGAGAGACACTAGGAAATACCAAGGACTGGAATCCGTCCACTGGTAATGCTAATAGGGGCAGCCAGCGGAATCATCACAGTGACAGGTACTCTCAAATAAGTGAATCTTGGCTACTTAGCTCAAACTACACTAGGAGTAGGTCTGATGGATTTGGCAGTGGTGGGTCGTCAAGATCAACCCCAAGGGGACAACAAACTCAGAGGGGGATATGTAAATTTCATGAGAGTGGGTACTGCAGGAAAGGCACGTCTTGTAACTACCTTCATCTCTAATCTCTGCAATAGGCAAGGGGGCTTGCAATTCTTTGCCCATATCTTTTGACTTTTGTATAGTCTAATTATAGTGGTAGTCAACATAGAGCGTACACGACCTTTTCTTGGTTCCATTCAACTGTAGCAAGGACTAAAGAGTATATGCCTAGCTCTAGCTTCCCCAAAGACTGAATGGCCTATTTCATTTTGCCCGGTTCAATTGATTTGCATCTGTACCCTATTGTTTCCCCTCATTGTTTCTTCAAAGCTTGATCCGCCAGATGTATTGGAAAATAGCGGTATCTAACCGATCGATTTAATTTCTGGTGTTTCTTTTGTTGACGGAATCTATTCAGCATCATTGGATTAGAACAAGTAGTTAGCACTTTGACTAGATATACAGATGATGCTTAGCAATAGGCATGATTTGATGTGTAACCTTGACATACTGACATTGTAAACCAAATTTGGTAGATGGCTTGTGGAAGGATATCTGATGTACATGTTAGGCAGCTGATTACGGAATTTGTATTTGAGAGACTTGTGGAATAGTCGCTCCTCCACTTGTTAGTTGCTCATAGTGGTGAGACAACATGTTACTGTTGTGATAAATGCATTTGCAATCGGAGTGTTTTTGGACCTGATTCGGCTCCAAACGCTTGTTACAGCGTTATTCCTTGTTCTGACGGCGAGCGATGGTTTGTCACGTAAGCAACTGCCAGATGCAGTGGGTGTAAGCCATGTTTGGTCAGTGCAGACGATATGCAAGCGACAGAAACACGAAACAGCAGGTTTTGACACTACCAGAAACAGCAACTTTTGCTATTAGGGGCTTAGGGCACACTCGCCCCAACTGTACCGTTACATTTTGTTCCCTATTTACACGATTTTTGTTTGACCTCATTTTCTACTATGCAACTTTTACGACATCTGTCTCTTCTCTGACTGTAGTCATGGGAATAAAAACAGGATAGTAGGTATTTAGTTCGAGATGCTCCAGGATCTGTTGTGCTGCCGACAAGTAAGACGAATGGCCATCAACAAGCTCAGTAACATCGACCTGTAAATTTCACAGAAGCCATGTAAAGATTCACGAAACTTGAGTAGAAACGCAATAGCGGCACCGACGTGCTTACATTTTCAACACCAGGAACATCTATGGCCTGTATGCCAGCCAACCCTTGGGTGAGCAGACTGCACGAGAGGATTACGCAAGTCATTGGAGCGCAATGTTGATACAAACTTTCTGCCAATGATCATCTGATATAAACCAGAGCATTGAAAGCATAAATCTGTTTAATACCTTGCACGAAAGGTGACACCAAGAATCCAGTCATCTGTGGAGTACACATTCACAAATCTTCCAGCAACCATCTGCAGTGATGACAAGTCAAGTGAGCTAACCAAGTGGCAAGGGGAAGATGCTGCGGTCGAGGAAAAGCAACTTCTCTGTTTCTTGTAATTGCTATCGCATCAACTTCTCTATTTCTTGTAATTGCTATTGCATCATTTCAGCAGACATAATGGAGAAACAAAGACTGGCATCCCATTACCTTCCTTGCAGCCTCCCACTGCTCGCCTTTCACCGAAACTGGTGCACCAAGGAGTACAACCCTCTCAACGAGTCCCTCTGGTTTGCATCAAATAGGTGAGCAAATTTGCAAACTATAGATCAAGAGACGGAGATGGTTACTGAACAGGTACCATTATCACTCGATAAAGCTAGCTCCTGCAAACACTTGAATATAACACGTGCCCCTAGTGAAAACCCAATGAGAGTCACAGGCCTGAGAAAAAAAATGACATTAAGGGGATATATTTCTGACAAACCAGCATCACTGAATGCAAAAAAGCATATGGAAATATGGAATTACCTATTTCCTTGCAATCCCTTGAGAAGCACTTCAGCAAGCATTTTTCCTGCCTTATCCGATCTGAGAAGAGACAGTAGATTAGCTAAGTTAACAAATTGCTAAGATGTCTTTACCTGCAATATATGTAGGCTTTGTGGCATATACATTAAAAGGTTATTATAAAGTGTTATATATTACAATCTTCATTCGGTTCAATACACAAACTGCTGCATGGAACATAACATAAGTGGGAGTTTGCAATCACCTATCAATAGCAACAGACCATTTACTATCGATAAAATCTGTAGCTGCAAGCAGTGTAGCTGGCCATGCAAATGCTGCAAGAAGGCCACTTAAGACAGTTCTCATTGCTCCTTGCTTCATCAATTCCATAGCTAGCCCTGAATCATAACTGAAGTGTAAATTAAAAGCGTTATGCTGATAGTGTAAATGGGTGTACAAAATTGCAAATATTACTTGATGTCAGCCAATCCTGTATTGCTGTACTCACTGCAATAATATGCTTAGACTCCCATTGGAGGATGTACCTGCCAGACATTAGTTGCTAAACTGTATAAGAACGATCTTAGTATTAGCTGGTATACACATGGATAAAGTTCTACAATAATGATCTGCAAAAACAAAATGTCAAAAATCATTCTATACCTCTCTAGGTTATCCTTCCATCCTTCCCAAGGTCTACAAAAGTCATCCTCATCAAAAGCAAATCCAGAAACCAAGATGCCAACCGCAAGGCGCTGAAAGTGTGAATGGCATTTAACCAGACCATACCAGTTTTATTACTAAAAGGGTGAACAAAAATCTAGTGTCATGAAATTTGCTGACATCAGAGTCAGGAACTCACACCCTGATTATGGTTTTCACCAATAGGTTTGAACTCAAATTCTTTCACGCTCCCAATTCTTCTGGCCATTTTGCTTCCCGTCAAGCCAGCTCCAGCAGCTAATGACAAATATCATTTCAAGGAATAAACATGAATAAGTAGAATAGTTCCACACCAGCAGCTATTCTCATTGATCTGATCTATTGTACATCCCCTCTCTCTATTTGGGCCATACATTAATTGTATACTCATATCTTAACCTTCTCCTGGCAATCCATTAAACTATTATATAATTGTAAAATGCACCCGTAGAAGTGAGGTGTGCATGTTCTTGGGTAAGTTCGCTAGATAATATTGCAACCCCCAGACAATACAAAAAGGGAGCTGCAGGTGACATATCAATGTGGCATGAAGAGATAAAATATCAAAACAAAATCACCAGTTTTTTTACTTTTGGAAGAACGTGTAGACGCACCTCCAAATGAAGCAGCAACTGCCACAGAGCCAGCAACAGATCCTGCAGCGGTAGCCATAGCAGCAAATCCACTAGCTCCTATCACAGGGACAAGTGTGCCCAGCGTTGGAGCAAGAGCACCAAACCCTGCAGCAATTGCTGGAGCAGCTAAACCTGTCAAGTTAGAAGAGAATATCAACCATTTGGCTTAACAGAAACTAGTAAAGATGTTTAGCATCGAGCACAATTTCAGTAATTATTTTCTACCCCCAGTAATAGCCAACAATGCTCCTCCAGTCAAGGCAGCTGCACCAATTATTCCTCCACGCTTCCATTTTTCCCATTTACTTTTGGGTGATGCTTTTTCTTGTGCTTGTTCTTGTTCTTTTGCCGCTGCCATGGCAGAGCATGCAACCATAACCTCAATTGTTTCCTACAGCGAAAGGATGGTCGGTGACAAAATTAACAAAACATGAAAACGCATGCATATATCACTGGGGTTCTTTTCTTTATAAATGGCTTATGATATAGTTTAATGAACTCTGTCCTTAACGATTACTCTGCTGAATTGAGAAAAGAGTAGTTTGTACAAACCATTTTGACCCACTTCACGTCAAGCCATGTTGATAGCAATCGAAGGGCAACACGATGCCGAGCGTCATAACCCTTCCTGAAGTGAGACGATTTCCTGTCCTCCTCCTCTTGTGATACAGGTTTATCAGCCACACAGGCTGAGAGAAGTGAAAACAGCAATGCCATCTTCCGGTGATTGTTAGCAGGAATGTCATCTAAGCACAATTTATTGACACCTAACAAGTCATCAGGAGAGCTTTGCACAGAGGATTTATCTGTTCCAGAGCTGCAAGGCAAAGCATCCTGATCCCCCTCTTTAATTGTGTCATCCACTTCAGTATCATTGCCCAGACTCATTACCATCACATCAACTGCTTTTGCCAAGGCAAGCTCCTGAATGGATCTGTCTGAGGAGCTCTCGTCATCTTCTTCGAAAATTATCCTTAGAAACTATAAAAATGGGAATGATATGAGATGGTATGGAACATAAAATTCATTGCTCAAGCACATGCGGAAGTTGAAGTTGAACAGTTGGGTAGATATATAAAATCCAACACCTAAATCCCAAAATGGTCTCTTCCACACCGACCGAAACGCACAGCCAACTAGAGTATCAGGGCAGAAAGGGCAGTGCCGTACCGCGCCGATGTGATGCTTGGCCTCGGACGACGCCGCCGTCTCCTCCAACCCCGACCACGCCTTGGGGTCGATCTCCAGGAACCTAACAGAGCCCCGATCCAGAAGTAAATGGAAGCATTCGTCTGGAATTTACAAACGGAGATGAGCGACACAAAGGAACGGAGAGGACCTGAAGACGGGGCGGAGGAGGCCGTGGGAGTCGTGAGTCCAGAGGTCCGCGGCGGAGGAGGCGTCGGCGCTGCTGCCGCTGCTGGTGCGCTCTTCGGCGTCTTCGTGGGCGCCGAGGAGGACGGACTGGTGGATCTGAGCCTGGCGGAGCGCGAGCGCCAGCAGGGCGCCCGCCGCGTAGCGCTGCGTCGGCGTCAGCGTCGTGGCCATCGCCGGCGATCGACTAGGCGCTGCTGGGTTTGGGTTGGTCGCCCCGCCCCGCTTCACTTGGGGCGGTTTCCTTGCTGCGAAAGCCGGTCAAATTTTCGGGGGAGGAGCAACACGGCCGACCTGTGAAGTCTGAAATGAACAGCAGCAGTGGAATTTTTCGGTCCACAAGACCACGTCGACCTCGCACGTGCCCATGCAAACCATCTCAAATTCAAAAGGTTTCAATTGCTAGAATTCAGAAATTGAAACTCCGATGCAAACATGGTGAACTGCGAAATGCAAATATGATGAGACGAAAAGAATTCGATTACAAGCTTGAAATGAAATCCAAGCTGCAGCACGGTTTATTTCGAAATGTCATTATCCATATGCACGCATTGCGCATACATCCAACTCAGGAACGCAACGCACGTCACAGCGGGCAGTTGAGCCTGGGCGTCGCCACGGCACGCAGGCGCGCGGCGCGCGGCGCGGTGAGGCCGAACGCGTCCTCCATGTCGAGCTCCTCCGCCCTCATGTCGTCCGGCAGCGCCCAGTCGAACGCGTGGACGAGACGCGCGACGACGAGCTCCAGCTCGTACAGCCCCAGCACTATGGCGGGGCAAGCCCTCCGTCCCGACCCGAACGGCAGGAACTCGAAGCATCCCCCCTTCAAGTCCAGCCCCGCCGCCTCGCCGCCCGGCATGAACCGCGCCGGCCGGAAAGCGTCGGCGTCCTTCCACGCGCCGTGGTCGCGGCCGACGCTCCAGACATTGATCATCACGCGGGAGCCCCTCGGCACGGAATACCCGCCGACGACGCAGTCCGCGGCCGCCTCGTGGAGGAGGAGAGGGATGGGCGGGTGCAGGCGCAGCGTCTCCTTGGCGACGCACTTGAGGAAGTCCAGCTTGTCCATGTCGGCCTCCTCCACGCCACGGCCGAGCCCAACCACGTCGGCGAGCTCCTTCTGCAGCCGCCGGAGATCGCCGGGGCTGTGCAGCAACTCCGCCATCGCCCACTCGATCGCCGACGCCACCGTCTCCGTCCCGCCAAATATGAAGTCCTGCGCTAGCTGACTCCCGTGAGCAATGGCATTCGCACGTGAATGGCAAGTGTCAAAATCAAAGCTGTTCAACCACGTACCATTATGATGGCCTTGATGTTGTCCCGCGTCAGCCGGAGCGTGCCCTGCAGCTCGCCGCCGCATTGCTCTCGTCCGGCCGGGTCGACTTCCCCATCGATGAACGCGAGCATGTCATCCACCATGTCGGCGTCCCCGTCGCCGGCGTTATTCACGTGCTCGTCGATGATCCTGCCGATCACGCCGTCGAGAGCAGCACGCGCCGCGCGGAGCCGCTTGTTGATGCCGTGCGGGTCCACCCACGCGAGCCACGGGATGAAGTCCCCGATGTTGAACGCCCCGAAGAGCGTGGAGAACTCCTGCAGCAGCGCCACCAGCTCGTCGTGGCCGCCGCCGTCGCGCGTGCCGAAGGCGGCGCGGAAGATGACGTGCTTGGTGAGCCCGAAGATGAGCTCGCCGAGGTCGACCGCCTCGCCGGCGCTCCTGGCAATGGTGCGTACCAGCGCCGCGGACTCGTCGCGGACGGCGAGCCACGACTGTGCGCGTCGGCGGCTGAAGAGCTTAACAGCGCTGAGCTTACGTACCTGACGCCAGAAGTGCCCGTAGTGGGAAAAGGCCATATCGGCGCGGTCGTAGGTGAGGTAAGCGATGGCGATGCTCGCCGGGCGGTTGGAGAACTCGCCGTCCTGGACCTGGAGCACCTCGCGCGCGTACTCCGGGCTGGACACCACCACAGTGTGGACGCGGCCGAGGCGGAGGTGGAGTAGGCCGCCGTACCTGGCTGCCAGCGCTGCCAGCCCACGGTGCGTCAGCTGGTCCATCATGAGCATGTTGCCGATGATCGGCAGCGGACGGGGCCCCGGCGGCAGCGGCGCGCCGCGGCGTGTCAGCCGCAGGTGCATCAATGCGAAGGCCAAGGAGGCCAGGGTGAGCCACAGAACAAGCGAGGAGTCCAGGACACAGGACTCCACGCTGATGGCCATTGCTGGAGCTTGGGGTTGGAAGGTGAATTGAAGCTGGCTTGTTACAAGTGATGGTGATGAGAAATGGGCGAGGGGCGAGGTGCCTAGATAAAGATCAACGAATGTTGGTGAAGATTTAATCTTTGGATCATTTCTTGCAGGTTTCTTGGGCAAAAGCATCAGTTACAAATGCTCTGGTTGATCTAACAACTGGCGCACACCAGAAACAGAGACGACAATCTTCATCCTGCAACTCCCTGCTCTGGAAATCCGGAGTGCATCCTGCTGTTACAGAACTGACACTCTACCGTGCTGTCAGCATGATACTCGGGAGGAAAAAGATGATCAAGTCCAGAGATATATCAGGTTCTGTTTCTGCTAAAGTTAGCAGTTATCTTGATTCCTATTAAAGCAATGCTTTGAGAATATTGATAAGTTCATGCAAGGTATTCTTTAACAGAGAAACCTTATCTGTGAATTCTCTATTTATTGCATTTATGATATAGGATTTCGTATCAATGATGTAATTACAAACTTATCAATGATCGCGTCTTTCTAAGCCACTGAGGTCAATAACACATCTCACGCGCTCAACCTACCACCGATTGCACTAATCATAAATTCTCAACCTCAGGATCACAAGCATGTTTAGCTGTGATTTGTGAAACGACCATGATGAGAAGTTCCAAACCAGATCAAATGCTCGATTGCAGTATAAATATACTACATAACTCATCAAAAATCAAAAATTACATTACGATACTTCATATCTAATTAATATGCCGCGTTTACTCAGATATTGTTCGTACTAAACAATTACAGCTGTATGCTTCATGCATAGGTACTAAAAAACAAAAATAAAAGTACTCTTTCATGGCAAGAGTTATTACAATAAATCTGATCCATTATTTAAAAAAAAATAATGCATTAATTACTACATGTTTTATGCAACTTTCTTTTTTTAATTGATCTATTTCCTTAAATCGGTAGAAGCAAAATCTAACTATCAAATCTCTTTTAAAATAAATCAACTAATTAATACACATTAATAATTGACTTTTAAAAATATAAAAATTATGGGTGATCTATTATCTTCTAGAAGATAATATGTTATCTTTTTAATTAATAAATTTTATGATACATCGAATTAATAAGAATCGTCTATTTTTATATATCTAACGGCTACAATTAAAAGAAAGCAATGTCTTATCTCGTAGGAATCAATAGAGCACCTTAAACTAATGACCAAGCCTACTATGCTATTAATTCTGGATTTAAAAGATAAGACACCATTAGGTATCTGAGATAATTTAACTCAACATTCAACAAGATGTATAGCGTTCATAGCACAATGAAAATGCACAAATGAAAAAGGGCAGCCAAGCCCATCCCAAAACAAAGTAGATGAACGTTTAGTTTTTTTAAAACAAAAATAAACAAATAAATATTTATAAAACACCAAACTAGCTACCAACAAATTGGCAAATCATGCCCTCAAATATTTAGTGAATAAACACATATAGAGATGCAATCTAGTGGTCATAATTTATGGGTATGAGAAAGAAGGAATAGAAAAACAGAACAACAAATTACCAAACCGTGCAATTAGAAATTAAATGACAAACCACGCCATTGACCACTTCAAGGGAGGCATCCGCCTCTCGAACCAACCCTTGATCGCCATGGACGCTCTCCAGAGACGTACGCCATCTCCTAGATAGTTTCCAAGCGAAACACAAGTTGTTTTCTAGTTAGTGTAAGTAAACAAATTATCGACAAACTATACGAACCGGTAGTCTCCATCGGACTGACCAAAACTACAACACATAATACATTTTGGTCGGTTCAAAGATGTGGATCAGATGTGGTCGGCATAAATTCATTTGCCATGCCAATGCATATTTAACCACGTAGAGATGCTCGAACGAGTCAGGAGATGGGCCAACTGCTTGGCCCAAACAAACAGTACAAACTGATGGGCCTTAAACGATATGAATCGAATGGAGCTTGCGTGCTCTCGTGATCGATCTGGAGATTGAGCACCAGGCTTGTTGCCACCGAAATTCGTGGGCTTGAATGCCCTGGCGATCCAAACGTAGCTGGAGCTTCTGCTGCAGGGACTCGTCGCTGTGTAGGGCATGCTTCGATGCGGCGTACGTATGGCTGGTCACACTGCTGATTCACTGCACGTCGTCTGCACATGACACGATCGCTCGGTTTGATAGCGCAGTTGCAGCAGGCAACCGATCATGCGCGCCCGTTTGGCTACAGCACTGCTCTTGTTCTGTGGCTCCAGATTGGATGGATACCGTGACATTATTCTGCTGCAAGAGGGACAGCGCAGCAGTTGGTTGATTCGATTATCAACATTCTTTTGACTCTGCACAGGCCTGGAGCAATTGATTTCCTCTCACATGTGCATGCGTATTTGTCAATGCTTATGCTTTATCTTCTCCACGCAATGGGGTAAAAAAAAGGGAGAAATGGACAAGTAGCCAGTTCTCTGTTCTCCAAGTTGTAACGAAAAAAGATCTTGCCTCAGGAAAGCACACGGTGCATTAGCAAAAGCAGTGCAATTGCGCTGAGAAAAGCAAGCGACCAACCCCCAGAGATCAAATCACATATTATTGCACAAGGAGATTTGGACCAAAGTACGATAAAAAAATAGTGCATCTTGGCTCGTGGCATAAATAAAGATCTGGATGTGGCTTCATCAGAGTTCAGAGAGAAGCCAGTTTAGCCATTCGTTCGTCAGAGATAGAGGGCCGAGCGGTGGTTGAGACGTGGTGCGTAGGTGTGATCTAGCCAGCAGCCGGCATCACCGAGCTTTTTAATTTGTCATACTCTTGCGTCATGGTTCATGCGGTCCTCACATCCAAGCACACAATATAAGCACATCAATTCTCTGCTTTGAATGCCACAAAACATTCACGACTACAAATCAATTAGGAGTACTTGAAGATTCGATGTGCCAACGTCACCGGAGGATACAGCATAGTTTATTCATAACCATCCCCGTTTCAATTTTCAAGCATGCCGGATATGACGAGAAAAAAATACATTGGATGGCATGCAGTGCAGTGCAGGCCAGACCAGGCGTGCCGTCGCTGCTGAAAGGGATGGGGCGGCAATTTCGGTGGTTTGGCTGTGCAATCACGACCAGGACGCCTCACCGGCGCCTTGCCGCGCCGAGAGCTACCGATACTTACCTCCTCACCTCGCCGGCCGTCGGCGCCAGGGCACCCACACGTCGCACGGCAATACAGTTCGTCGTTGGATTGCACAAGCTTGCATGCCTGTGTCTGAATCACCATTCAGGCTTTCGGTGTTCATTCTTTCTCTGAAAAGAAGAGAGAAGAAACTGTTGCTCTGTTTATCGGATGGATTTTCGTCCCTGCCATTTCGTCGTGGTTGTGTCTATGTGTTGTGCTCTGGAACAAATGTAAGGCGTGTCTCTTTCTTGCGGAAGATGACAAGACGGTGTGGGTTTGAAGAACACGCCATGGGATTGATGGCGCTAGATATTCAGATTTCAGACATTGGTTCTGCAGAGATTGCTGTCACGGCACTGGATTTCGGAATGATCCTACTCCATTGTAAGTATATAGTATATACTATGTGAGAAATGAAATGACAACATACATGATACATGCTTTGCGACTTTGAACAAATATTTACAGATTTCTGCACGCGTTTATTTACGTGCTGGTGCTTGCTGAAGCAGGAAGGAATGAAAAAAACACGACAGTATTCTGCATCTACAAATGCAGCACAAAGTGAACATGGATATGATGCGCAGAATTGGATCCTCTTACTCCTAGCCGCTGCCAACGACGTGGAAGATCATCAACAACAACAATGTAGAGCTCGGCCATGATCGGTCACCAAAAAAGACGAAGAAAACTGCACAGAAATCAAATCAAATCCTCCCTAATTAAGCTTTGATCCTCCAACAAGTCCCTGTCTGAACCAACCATTGTTGTTTGGTTCTTTTAGTACGCTTCAGGACGAGTGTTTGTCCCCTCACCAACCCAATCGCCGGAGGGTTCCACGGGCGGGAGCAGCATCGCATCCTACGGTCTCGCTGCACGCCACGTCACATCTAAGCATCCTACTCTTTCAGTCACCGTCCGATCTTTTGCCCGTTCTGCTCCAGCGTCCGTACCACGTCGGCCATCGACGGCCGGAGGCTCGGGTTCTCGCCCACGCACGCCGCCGCCAGAGTAGCCACGGTCGCCGCCTCGGCGGCGTTGTATTGGCACCCTAGCCTTTGGTCTACGAGCTTTTGCACGTCGCATGAACCGGCCTTGATCTTGGGCGCGACGGCCGCCGTCAGAAGCCGGCCGTCGCAGAACGCCTGCATGCCGGTGAGCAGCTCGAGCAGCAGCACGCCGAAGCTGTAGACGTCGCTCTTCTTGGTCACCACGCCGGAGCGGAGGTAGTAAGGGTCGACGTAGCCGGGGGAGCCGAGCACGGCGAGCGCCGAGGGCCGAGGGCGCGGGCGGACGGCCGCCGAGAACCCCGCACGCGCCGACCCGAAATCGCAGAGCCTAGCCCCCATGGCCGCGTCGAGCAGGACGTTGGACGACTTGACGTCGCCGTGCACCACCTGCGGCTTGCACCGGTCGTGGAGATACTCGAGAGCCCGCGCCACCTGCAGCGCCACCGTCACCCGCCGCGCCCACGGCATCGCGCCGCCCTTGCCGCTGCCGTGGAGTTGGTTGTGCAGGTCCCCGTTGGGTGCGAACTCCAGCACGAGCACGCCCTCATCTGCGTTCATGTCAGATTGTCAACAAGGGAAAAGATTATAACTTTTTCAGTCGGCCATGCCACGCGGGAGTTTCTTGGATGGAAAGTAGCTAGCCACGTACCTCTCTGGTCGCAGAAGGCGAGGAGGCGGACGATGTGCGGGTGGCGGACGCGGAGGAGCGCATCGAGCTCCTGGCGGAAGGCGCGTTGGAGGCGCTCGCTGCTGCGGTGGACCTTGACGGCGGCGAGGGAACCGGCGATGCGGGCGAGGTAGACCGTGCTGAAGCCGCCCTCGCCGACGACGGCCGACGTGAACCCCCGCGTCAGGGCCTCCACCTGAGCCCACGACAGCTGCCTCGCGGAGGTGGCTACGTTCTTGGCGCCGGCTGCCTGATCGGCGGTGCCGTCGTCGAAGGGCCCTCGGACGGAGGCGGTGGCGACGCCGCCCCCGCAGCAGAGGAGCCGGTGCCTGTGCAGCAGCATTTCTGGCTTGGTTTGTTCCCGGCACCGGCAGGCTCCCCTGGCCAGCGAGCTGGACCTCCCTCTGCGACTACGAGACGCGTGCTGCTTTTGGGCTGCGCGTGGTGCTCGTCTATATAGGCAGGTGCACCACCAAAGATGAGATTTTGCAGCTGCAGTCAGCGGCTACGCAGGTGTGCGTGTGACCAAGTGCGCACATTGGAACGCGACGGGAAACGGTGATCCAACACACCCACAAAAAAAGCAGATTTTTAATCTTCTTGCTTGGAATAAACAAAGTCTTAATTAATCTCCATTACGAATTTTCAATCGTGACTTCGTGGGTGGCATAACAACGGTTTAGTTTGTTTTTCTTTTCTTAATCCTGTATGATTGACGTGCATGCATGATTCCTCCATAGAAAAGAAGCAAGTATGGGTGACATCAGGCGCCTAACGGAGCATGTAGCAGCAGGCCGCGTAGCTGTTGCCACCGAGCTTATTAATCAGTTAGAGACTACATCCTCAGCTGGATCAATGCGGTTTGGTTCTTTCCGATGACGGGAAGCAGAAAAGGAATCAACTTGGTATGCATGCAGAAGCTTGCTTTCTTCACTTAATTCTTGGCTCAACAATGGCCATCCATATATGCATGCATGATCCCGAAGAGCTAGAGTGCCAGACAATAATCTCCAGGTGCAGAAGCTACTTAATTCCGACTTTTGCACATAATTAACCCATGCAGTCTGAATACTGGAAAGGGTGTATTAATAGCTGCTACAAATATATTCTCCGACTCGCATTTTCGGATGTTTGGCAATGTCCTGTTCGTTGTGCAGAATAATTCCATTCTGATGTTGGTTGGTCGATGCCTTCCGTCGAGCGTGTGTCATGTTCGCACGCGCAGGAACATGTAGCTCAGCTAGCGAGCAGACACAGTGGGTTTCAGGCATCAACTTTTCATGCCTTGTTTCGATCGGCCTGCCATGGCATGCATTTACCAGCATTCTGAATTCTGCCTCATTCTTGAGCCGAACAACTTCACTGTCAGAGGACGGCGTCCTGCAAATCTCTGTTAGTTAGGTACACGCAACCGCTATGATAGACTCTGAAGAAAAGCTTCTAGTGTATTAAGTCTGAACTGCCATGATAGACTCTGAAGAAAAGCAGCTAGTGCATTAACAAGTCTGAGCTTAACCAGTGGTACCTTTGATAAAGATGCCTACAAGGAATTCAGAATGTGGGAATCATGCCGATTATTTTTCAGAAGAAAGTGCTGTTGCTATATGTCATTAGTCGCCGATAAATGTACCATTTGGAGAGCTTCAATTTTTAAGAAATGATTATTGAATATCTAGCTTACGAGAATTTAAAAAAATTGGTGTTTTTAGTTTGTTAATTTATAGATTCTGTGGCTATTAAATTTCACAATTTAAAGCTAGAATCTGAACTATTTGGAAGTGTTTTAGATTTTAGAAATAACTATGCTTGTTAAAAGCCCTCCAAATAAACTCAAAGATTGAGATAAAGCGATCGATGAGAGCCATGACCTGATGGAATCCGGTTTGGTTCGGACCGTACGTCGCAATCCAACGTGTCCAAATTAAACTCCACTAATCACATCATGGAATGGACGGGCAAGAGTATTCAGGGCTTGGCCCGCCCGGTACAAGCGTGAGAAAGATGGGGGAGACGAGGACATCTTAACGAAACAGAGATGACTCCATCAGTTTAATTGCTGCTGTTTCTTCCATTCTAATGTACACAGATTAATTAAAGTTTCGATCGGAGAGAGATATATGCAAAGTAATTAAAGGGGGATATCACTTTTCTGCCGTGCAATCGCATCACGACTCCACTCTGAATTCTCAAATCGCGTCGGTTTGCAGTCAGTCAGAATTCTCAACTTAATTGTTTCGTGTTCTGAGAAACAGGAGGAGGGAGGGAGATCAGACCAGGTTTAGTTGTTAATCCCACTACATTATCAAGTGTCCTAAACGAAAGCACGATCGGACAAACAAGTTAGGAGGCCTGGCAATTGCATGGCCGGCTCCTGATTACGACGATTTATATGTCTGGTGCAACGGATAGGGCTAGAAAAAAAGAGCAGCCATTGGGATTTGAAATGTGACCCGGCCGAGTACGAGTCAACTTTTTCTCTCTCGCTTATATGGACGGAAACTGACGCAAAACCCCGGAATAAATCCCAAAGCATTCTCAAGCTTATGCTAAAAAAACTACAGATTTCAAATAAAATATAGCATACGTTCAAACCTATCAGATACATAAAACCCGATAAAAATCCACGACATCAACACAATATCACAACTCGACTCTGATCGAACACTGGAATTCACAAACATACAATATCACAACTCGATTCTGACCGAACACTCGAATTCACAAAAATATTGACACAAATTTAAAACCAAATTAATACCCATCGGTTTATGTACGTGCAGTCTGCGGATACCTACCGGCGTGAGGGCAAAATTGCCATCCTACTCTCACTAAAAAATTCGAGTCAAATTTTCTCTCCCCCAAAAATAATACTATTAAGTCAAATTTAGTCTTCTTTTGGGCGTACGCCACGGCCCACGGGTCATCTTTGCAAGAAACGGCCTTTTTGATGGGCCGGGCCCAATGAAAGAGGCCAAGGCCTATAAAAGGAGGGAAACCCGTCATCTCCGGTCGCATTTGAGCCCAGAACAAATGATGGGCCAATCGAGAGGCCCAACCTCAAATCCGAGCGGTTGGGATGCATCAAGCTGCTTCCGTCGGCTCTGCGCGTCGCAGACATCGCTGCGCCCATGGCGGAGAGGCCGCGAGCGCGGGGTCTAGGGTTTCAGCAGGGGCCTCGTGAGCGGTCCCGCGCGTGTTCGTCTTCCTCGCTATCCCCTTCAACTCCACCCGGTCGGCAATGCGGTGTGGTTGTAGGGGGCGGACGACTGTCCTCTAGACCGCAACGGCTGCCGGCGGTGAAGGAACGGTAATCCACTGATCCCTGATGCCGTTGCGTGCTGAATTTGTATTTTCACGATGGAACGCTTGTATCAGCGAGGTTTTTGATTCGGATTTCCCTGTTCATTGTTGTTTTTCTGCTACAGTTACTACCATGACTGACTGAACCTGAACCAAATATG
>KE371835.1:398990-420627 GCA_000418225.1 Zizania latifolia | reverse complement strand
AGTAATGCGACATTTGCGCCGCCATCAGTAGTCGAATTCCAAGTGAGGCGCGTTTTCACCATGAAGCTGGTTATTGTCATTAGCCTGCATACGTTGTGTTTGCTTGTGCCACTATATTCTCTGTCTCCCTCTCATGATGCCCTCATTATTTAATTCAGTGAGTGCCACCCCTGCAAAACTGTTTCAAACTATTAGTGTATAGATATGCATTACTGACACCATTGGTTCAGCAGCCATAGCACAGCAATGAATCACAAAAGTTAAGTTTTGTTGTTCGGATGGCCTGATTTAAGGTTTAGAGGAATAAAATTTGTATGAAACTATGCGGATGAGTTGAAGATCCAGGTTCCACTACTGGTAGGTTACAGTTGCACTTCTAACTTTGGTACGTACCATTATTACTTGAAGTTTTTTCTTTCAAGATTATCTAGTGATCTTCCCTACTTCAGAATGTCAGAGAAACGCAATACACTTTGGAGATAAGCTAAACAAACGATGCACCTTTTTAAATCTCATTATCATTAATATCGAACACATTATTAGCACTCGGTTTTGTTTGTACATTTTTCTCTGTTATCTTGAACTAAGTTCACAGTTCAATGACTCGATTTTCAGAAAGTTTATTGCAGGTGTAGAATCTGGGATTCTTGGGTTCATGAGAAATCTGGAGATTTCAACCCATCAGACCAGACTTGGTGATAATATTTCTATTATCAGTACAACGCTAATTGATGAGGTCCAATACTTTTTGGCTAACATAGTTTCCACTCTCTCTATCAAAGCTGTGGGAATTGTGAGCCTATCTGTTAAAATAACCTCACAAAAGTGTAATTCACTCATATCTTTGGAAAAGTGGCTGAGCTTTTATTAATACATTCTTTTGTTCAACAGTAAGTTTACCATATTTTAACGCTACAGGATTCTTTTCCAAGTTCCAACCGTGGTGTATGATCCTTTTGTGGTCTTAAAACCTATTTCCGTAGTTATCTAACTAAATTCCTGACCCACTTGCCCAAATACTTCTGTCACATCTTAATGGGTGACATGATGACAACTTCTCAGAGATTGCCCTGAAAACGAAGGTTAGTGCAGTTGGGCATAAATATGAAGTGATAAATCAATCCACTTTCATGAGAATGGGAACTTCCACCCATATGGAATATCTTGCATCTCCATCAACTTTCAACTACCATGTCGTTTGAGTATGGGTTTGTGATATAGGTTAACTCTTACAGATTTCCCATAGGTTTGCATTTGTTATTTTTCCCAAAGATAATTCTCATCCTGTAGTTAGCTCCTGTTCCCAGATAGGCTAGTTAGTTAGTGCTCACAATAATTCACTATATTGTATGGTGGATGCACTTACAAACAATTTCTTTTATTATATTTACTGTATCGGTGTACTGCGCGGGGCTTATAGAATAGTGTTCTATTGTGGACATGCAGGGTACAATTGAGGGGGGAGAACAATAATGATGATTAATCTGTACAGGAAGGAGGGCCCATGCTATGTTAACAAAGGGAGAAGAGAGAATGGGTTAGTTATGAGGCCATGTGTAAAGGAAGAGCACAACCATGCAAGTGGGGAGCAACAGTTGGATGAGGTAACATGGGATGGGAGCAATGTCTTTCCATGTTACTTGGTGTATATTCTGTATAGCTTTTGGTCTTGGCTGGACTTCTCTGGCAGAAGAATAACCACCAATAGCTTATTTTTCCTGTTTCTAATTTAGATCTCTTTACCTTTGTGGCTTTGTGATCATTCATTTTTTAAGATAACAGTGTGGCTTTTGATCTTCAGCAATGCCTGTTCATTTTCCATTCCCCTTAAATTGATTCAGTGCAACTGCCTGGCAGCAAAATGGATGGAAGTAAATGGAACAACTGTCGTGTGCTTGCGCTGTTGATCGAAGGACGTAGCTATGGGTTGGTGCAACACACGATTGATTAGGATCAGCCGTGGTGGCTTGCTTCCGGTTAATAGATATCAAACAGGAGAATAGGAGATAATATGGTTTCTTTTCTTATTTCATCATGGAACTCGGTACTTCTTAATAAAGGGTCCAATCAGCTTAATGCAATCTAAACAAGCTCTAGAACGTAATCTAAACAAACTCTAGATAACAAACTGGAACCAGCTAATAAAAGGAAAGGTAACATAATATCCTATATGCAGAGTAGATTCTTAGTCCTGCTTTCTTGGGATGCCTGCTATATGCAATACCAACCATAACAACTGCTAAGTGGGTATTCAACTACTAAAATGGATGGAATTAAAACGAGCAACCAGCAATCAAGCTCCTACAGTTTTGATATCACTGCTATATGTAACTCTGCTAAAACGAGATGGCTTAACCTTTTAGTTGGTAATGTTATGAATTGCCCACTTTCTGTGGTTCTGTGATATATATCATAACAGTGCTAGTTTGTGAGCTGTAAGGGATGGGTTCCTTTACGTGACATTCAGTATATAATGGAGCAACATTTTTGCTCTTTGACCTTCAGAGAAGAAAGTGTTTGTGGTTATCACATGATTAGGCAGCTGTTGTGGCGTGGACAACTCATGTCACTTTGGAAGGTCTTATTTGTTGTGGACAACCAAGGAATAGCCCATTGGGGTTCGTGCATCTTAGGTATCTTCATGGAAGATCAGGAGGCTCAGGATGATTTACTCTTTTCTTATTGCATTATATAATTCTCCTGTGAATTAGCAATATTTAATATACTGCAGTATTCTTGCAATTTTTGTAGTTACTCTTTGAAACCAGTGATTTCTTTACCTAAGGTGACTTAGGTGCAGATCAATTAAACATATTTAAGTGGGTGATGCTGCGTTTTTTCCTTGTGGAGATTACTTTTGGAGGAAATTGTTCAGGTAGAACCTTACTTTACAGTTACATTATTGATAAATAACTGAGCCAAATGTATCAATGATTTCTTGCAGGTGTATAGTGGGCCACTTGCAGAGAGATTGGGGTGCTTTTCTATATAAGTCAATGGTAGATATCCATGGCCATGCCATTTTAAGTGTCGGTGCCAAATAAAACATTGAAGTATCTAGATGTGGAGGCAAATGATACCAAGGTGCGCATAAGTTTCCTGGGAATCTTTATTTTATCTTTTCACTGAGGCCTTTCGGATTGGATTGGATCCACATGGATTGGATTGGCACCCCCACCCTTTCGGGCCCATCCAAACACTGAGTTGTGAAAGATGGCGACCTTGAAATTACGCTTTTACCACTTGAATTGCACTCTACATGTATATGGGTCATTCACAAATGAGTAGTCTGAAAGATAGAATATATTGTTAATATTTTTATGTTTATTAGATACAGCAATGTTGTTTTTGTATGTATATTATCACTGTAGTAGCAATTGCAATTTATACTCAAGAAAACTACATATGCTGGCCATGCTGCCAGGACCAGCTGTAGTCATACTTGTTGATAAAGCATCCCTGTCAATAATTGGTCCTAACTTCACTTGTTATTTTGTTAAGCTGTTAGTGTTGAAAAGGTAATAGAGTGGCGCTGGCACCTAACACTTTGTAAAGGTGGAAGAAAAGAGATTTACTGGAATGTTAATGGTTGTTGTTAAAGTATCTCTTAGGCAGGCTTTATTGATTCTACATACTTCAAGATCACCCTGGCATCATGCCCGTGTATTGTGACAGATGCCAAATAAATATCCTATAAGTCTACAGTTAAAAATGGGAAAAATATATATTCTCAAATCTCAAATGTATATATGGCTACATGAGATCAATCAACTACCTACATATACTTATGTTCAAAGATAGAAATTCTTTAAAAGGAAAGATCTTGCAAACAACGCACACATGCCTAAATATATGGTCACAATGATCATCTTGAGTGGGGGTTTGGTGTAGAACACAGCATCACCCCCAAACCCTTTTAGAAGAGTAAAGATATATGGTAATCTCATAGATGCAAGATTCTTTCCTTCTCGAGTGGTCCGTCAAAAACATGTTAGATTTTTATTGCAGGAATATGCATGTTTACTTCCTCGTTGAAACAGGACAAGAAAAGAAAGATATGCTTAGATCGTCCCTTATAATTCAGCTCTCTGTCCAGCATGATGGGACCATACTGATGATTCACTTGTTAGGCTGTATTGTGTCGATGAGCACCCAAAGTGGACCACAAATGTTTGGAAGTTAATGGTCGCCACGGCTTATCTACAATATGGGCGCATTGCATTGAGGTACCTTTGCTCTCCATTAGATGTATAACCGAGCTATCTTAAAGTGCTATAGCGCCTCTTTGCTAGCAGTAATTTTCTGCTTTATTTATTTATTTATTTATCACGATGTCTTTCTTTTGTGCAAGCATAGATACCGGTCAGCCTCTACGCTTCTTGGCTGAGCTGCCGTGGAAAAAAGAGGAATCGCCGTAATTCTTTGGGCTTTCATGGGAGAGTATGGTACAACTCCAGTAACATTCTGAACCCTGAAACAGATCAAAAGAAACCAGCTCACGCACGCATAATGGTGTCGTTGTCAGGCGGCATATTAATCCACTAGCCAGGTTCGTACAATTTTTGCACGCTGCCGAATCAAGACGCGAGCTTCCCCTCGTTCGTCTTATCATTTGCGCTGTGACCCCATCATTTTGGCGTCACCTTTTCTCGCGCCTGCGGTGGATGGACATCTTTTCCCCTTTACCAGTTTGTTGCCATAGGTACGCAAGATGCTCCTCTCTAGCTATTTATGCCTTTGTTGGATCATGTCCACGCCGGTAATTTTTTTTCTCCGACTTGTTAATTTTGCATGCTGCTCACTGCCTCACTGATATATATATCTCTAGTGTACTCCACAGTTTAGGTTTGTACTGTAGATGCATCTTACTATTTTTACCCTCCTGGTTAATTTACGTGCGCAGCTGTGCAGAATTTTTTATGGAAACCATACTGCTGCTGCTACTTGTTTGTGCCAAACTACCAATTAATTGAATAGTCTAGAGTGATGGGGCAGTTTGATGCGCCAAATTAGGCTAGTTAATGCAATTAACGGAAGTCGTTTTCACTTAATTGAATGGCATTTAACGAAGCAGTTTGGGGTCGGGTGACTAGACAAACTGGACTTATCAAATCCACACCCTGGTTAAACGATTTCCTCGCGAATTTGAAATGTATTATCTGACACGATGCTAATACTGCTGCTAGTATTCTTTTAGAGCCAATTAATCTGTATGGACTTAGCATGGCATGGTAAATACTGCTGGAATGCTAGTAGTGTTTGCCCTGTAATGTTAGGGACATCAAAAATATTGCAATTCAAGCACGCATGGAATATATACAAGCCAAGTAGTTAGCAAAAATTACAAATGGAACAGTTTAATTTCGGAAGGCAAATCACAAATGGGGCCTTGGCAGGAGAGTTGCTACAAGGTAGCTACTGCCACACGAGTCACGACGTCAGGACGCAGACGCACGTGTGGACGAGATCGAGCTGACATGCGCGCGTGTGAGCGGCCCGGGTTGGGCGCCCTGGTACGATCTGATGCATAGGGCATTTCGAGGGGCTTCTTAAATATCACCTCCTCTATTTGACTCTGCTTTAGCTCCAAATTTGATATAAGAAATCGTTGATTTAGAGCTGTGAGCCTACAAGTAAATTGATGGTATTTAGTTAAGTCATCTATTTTTTATTTTGTACTTGAAAAAAAAAGTTTTAAACTATTTTATTTTATTTTAAAAATTCCAAAACCAACATATATGGAGTTGAGCACTTTAAAAATTCTTTCTTTGCCCTCTAATTTACTCTCTAAATCTTATCTCCATGTATTCAGCTTTTTTCAAAATTTAGTGAGCTCTCTGTATATAAGGATGATGGGACAAATTATAGGGGTTTGCCTTTAAATGTAGGGACTAGTTGCTAAATTTTAACTATAGAGAATGTGACAGTAAGTCTATTGAAACATGCTCTTATCATCTCGCAAGCACACAGCATCTGCCCCGTTTAATTGTTCTCCCCACCTAACTTATAAACCATCCGCTATGGCAACAGTGCCAAGCTAACGAAATGGCAACCCGACACAAGGCATTCAAGACAAAATGGCCCCATGTGGCCTGTATGCGACAGCAGTGCAAATGCATGTATACCAATTAATCAATCAGTTTGAGAATATTACTATGTGCTACTTTTGCAGCTCCATGGAACTATGTTCTAACTGGTGCCAACTTTACAAAGGTCCGTATAAACGGAGAGCTTTCTTTAGAATCCCCAGCTGTACAGTCTTTTGCTCCAATAATTAAGTTACCTGCATGGAACACAGGTAGTATTGCAAAACAAGATGTTGGTAGATGAGAAGAGTGAAAAAACAGTGGCTAGCTCGTGAAGGGTGGAGTTACCGCACGTGCTGCCGGTGCGTCCGCAGTGGGGCAGGTCATACACATGTACTCCATCCGTTTGAAAATATTAACCTCTAACCGTTAAAATCTATCTCAAAATATAAGAATTTCTTTTATGGACGGTCACATTTAATTTTTAGCAAAACTTATTAATCTCAAAAAGCTATAAATTCTTATATTTTGTTATATTTTAGTATGAAGATAGTAAGCAAAGTAGAAAAAAGGGACATTTGTAGGTGCTGCTAGCTGATACCGGGCATGAAAGTAAGTAGAGCAAGAGTAGATGGGCTTCTACGGAAGACTCACTTAGGGTCTGTTTGGTTGCTTGGATGGGGCTAAATGGGATTGATCCCATTCAGTTTATATTGCTGTTTGGTTCGTGGACAGGTTGGACGAGATCATCCAGGCTGAGAGAATATTTTCTCTAGATGCTGGATAGCCCCATCCGATTTTTTTACCTGGATAAATTTATCCAACCTCTTTTGTGAGCACCTCACCTCAAATCCAGTCTCATATATTTCTAACCAAACAAAAAAACTGAATCATCTCATCCTATCTAACTAAACAAAAAATTGGATCATCCAGTCCAACCAAAAACTGGACAGAATTATTCCCTTGCTCTCCAACCAAACGCCGTCTTACTGACCTCACCTTCACCTTCGCATGCAGTCATGAAGTGCAACCGTTTATGCGGCTGGCCACAAACTCCGGACTCTAACCTCCAAGCATTATATATCCTGCCTAGCTCTCGGCTACATGCATGTAAAACTCTTGTTCTGTTGACTCGCATATATGCCATTTCTAACTCTTGTTCTGTTGCCCTTTTTTGCTTTATATGGTTCGGGTTCGTTTTGGATCGGGATTGGAAATTGAGTGAAATTAAAAGTCTTTTTAGTACAGTTCTAGATTTAAGATTTATTGAAGCTAGTTAAATATAGCTTTAAGAAATCTTGATCTAAAGTTGTCAGTGGATTGATGTTATTTAGTTGAGTCATCTAGTTTATTTTTGATTAAAAATAAAAGTTTAAACTATTTTATTTTATAATATAAACTCAAGATACAATATGTATATGTATCGTGGAGTTGGAGTTATGTAATACAAGCCATAATTCCTATTTTCCAAAGACTCTATTAATTAGATTATTAGCGAGTAAAAATGCTACGTTGAAACTGGGTACACGTTTGAAGAGTGTTTTTACGTGGATACTGCGAGGTAGAGGTAAGGACAACGATTGATATAAATAGGCATATAGAACCACTACCAGATGTCTAGATCTAAGCGTACGTAACTCGACATCATGTTCCCTGTGTGCATGTTCCATGTTTCTATGTTTTATATATTGGATTGAGAGGTAGCACAATTTAACTCATCACCCTACTAGATCTAAACTAAAATGGCTCCGAACAATAAACAAAACTAAAGTTTGGACCCTAGAGAATAACCAGAACTGGATCGACATATTTAAGTGCAAGTACCAGGCATCTCGATCTGACGCCTACAATAGTACATACATGTGGCCATATGGGCGTGTACCAGGTAATGAAGCAGAGCTAACTCCATCCTACTACACAAAGAATGCATATGCCTGCATGCATACAAGTAACATCAATGATTTTACAATTACCAAGCGTACAACTCAACAACAGTTCAGAAAAAAGGAAAACTTTCATAGTACATAGTAGACAGTTGTAGCTTTTCTAGAAGAAGAAGAAACAAAAAATATCCAAAAGTATACTGGAAAAAAAGACTTGCATGATTATGCATTTCTCTCGGCTCCCGCAGCTTGCAGTAGTTGAGCATTTGACTCGTAGTAATACAGCAGTAAATTAAGAGAAAACGGACATGCACCTACACGTACGCAAAACCCTTCGCGTGAACAGGATATCTCACCCTTTTAGTTTCTTTCTCTGCCTCCCAATACCATTTATGTATGTGTATGGACATGGTGAGTAGTGTGACATGTACATGGTGTGTATACGTCAAATATATAGATATGTGCAGGAGGAGGTAGAAATATACGGAAAGAGGCGTTGGAACTTGGAGGCTAGGCGCAGGAGTAGTAAAATTTTGGCTTTTAGGTTTCACAAGCTAGCTTAATTATGCTAACTAGGGATGATATAGTGTGTGGTAATTAACAATGCAAGTGGGTGGCTGGCTAGCTAGGTCCATATGGTACAGGAGATCGAGATCGAGATCACCACCATGCATGCATGCACCTGAGCGTTTCTTGGTGTGTATGGATCGTCGTCGTCACTGGACGCAGGCCAAGAAGGACGCCCCACTTGTTGCCGCAGGCGGGGGAGGGCCCGCCGGCGTCGGAGTACCGCCGCCGCTAGCGTTTGGCCGGACGACGACGTTCTGGTGGTTCTGCAGCTGCGGCCTCTGGAAATGGGCCTCGTACTGCACCTGCATCTTGCCGCCGCCTCCGATGTCGTCGTCCTCGTCCTCGTCAAATTCGTCGTCGTCGTCGTCCATGCTGTCGCTGTCCATGTCGTCGACCATCCTGTCGTTACCGTAGTTGTGGTTCATCGCTAGCGGCTGTGGCTGCGTCTGCTCCGCCGACGCCGTCTCCTTCGCCATGGCTTCTTGCTTTAATCCCTAATTAATTAATTAATTACAGTTTTCATACGTGGCCTCGATCAGAACGGATCGTACAGACAATGATGTGTGTGTGCATGCATGTGCCTGTGCACGCACAAGTACACAACATGAGTTAATGCGATGCGTTTAACTAATTACCTTGTTATCCGTCGCCATGCCATTGCCGCCGGCGCCGGCGACTTCAACGGAGAACCCGGCCGCAGCGCTGCCGTTGCCTTTGCTCGCCTTCGTTTGCATGCCCCCGGAGCTGCCGCCGTTGTTCGCAGTACTCGCGGCCCTACTCGGCCACCCATTGTTCCCATTGCCGTTGCTATGCGGCGCCGTCTGCGACAGCGGCACCGCGGCAAGAACGGTGACCGGCGGCGAGGCGGAGGCGTTGGCCTTGCTGCGGTAGAGCGCTTCGAGCTGGTGGTAGTAGGGGCAGGTCTTGGAGTCCTCGGGGCGCTTCTTGTTGCTCTCCTTCACCTTCTTGAAGTACTTGTTGATGTTCTCCCACTTCTCCTTGCACCGCTTGGAGCTCCGGCTGTACCCCATCCGCCGCATCCCCGCTGAGATGTCCTCCCACAGCGGGCCCTTGGGCCCCGACTCCTGGTACCTGGTCTCCAGCTCCGTGCGCAGCTGGATCAGCGCGTGCACCTCTGCCTTTGGCCACCTCGACGGCGACGGCGCAGCCGTGTCGTGCAGCTCCGGCGCCCGGACGGCGGCGGACTCCTTGTTGTTCTGCTGCGGCTGTGGTTGGAGATGGGGCTGTGGTGTCATCGGCATTATGTAAGGCTGAACCGGTGGCGGTGGTTGCGGTGCATGCTGATGCTGCAGCGGTGGTGGCGCCGCCGGTGCAGCGGAAGCGACCGGGGTGGGCTGCAAGGGCGGCGGTACGGCGATGGACTGGCCGGTGACCCTCTGTATGAAGGAGATGACGGCGGCGTCGCGGGAGGCGGCAATGGCGCGTTCTTGGGCGAGGGCGTCCTGCTCGCGGGCAAGGCGCGCCACCTCCTGCCGCCTCCACGCCTCCTCGCGGATCATCCTGTCATGGTCCCGCCTCTCGATGGCCTGCAGGAGCCTCTGCTGCATCGCCTCCTGCCGCTCCATCACCTGCCGCATCAGCCCCTCGAACATCCTCATCGCCTTCGTCCCGCTCCGCCGCTTCCGCTTCCCGCCCTCCTCCGCCGTCTCCTCCGTGTCCGAGCCCGACGAGAAGCTCACGTCATCCATCGTCATCACGCACGCTGCCGCGTCCGTTGAGGGGCCAGTGGTACCCGGACTATTCGTCGCCCTCGGAGCAATCTGCTGCACGAGTGGCGGCAGCGGCGCGCCTGCGGGGACGCGCAAGGCCGAGATCCCGGACGCACCGACGACGGGGGTGACCGGCGTCTGCGGGCGCGCGGCGGCGCCGTGGAGGGCCTCGAGCTCGGTGAAGAATCGGTAGGCCTTTCCGTCGCCGCGGCCGGCGCGGCCGTCCTTGGTGCGCTTGTAGTACTTGTCGACGTTCTCGAACTTCTCGCGGCACTTCTTGGCGCTCCTCGTGTACCCCATCTCCGCGAGCTTCCTGCACGCACGCCATGGCAGCCACAATTAACCTCGTCATGTACACTTGCATGTTGCCATCGCAACTTGCTGCGTAACACGCAACTCATGTATCTAGCTCTATCTACTTGCATGTACGTTGCTCTCATCGAGAAGATCTAGCTAGCCCTCCACACATGCATGTATCTAAATTTTTTTGCTACATCTGGGTGTTGGAGAACGAAAGATATTTACTTAATTAAGTTGTTTAGAATTGGGAATTACCGGGGCACCGGATCTGAAGCATATATTATAGGAAATTACTGATACTAATTTACAGCATCATCAGAGTGTGGCGCTGCTGTTGCTGCTCGGATCGATGAAGTGACGCAAAGGCAAAAGGGTGCGGAAAAGCTGAGGAGGAGAGCGATGTGTGTTTCATTTTTAATTGGGAAATTCACAGTGCTCGTCGTGGCCGGCCGCTCCTGGCAGCCCCAACTTTAATTCTCTCATGCACATCTAACCAAATTGAGCACGAATTCGGCCGTGAAATCTCATGCAGTTCGTGAGATGGATGAGTAATTGAATCTGCATGTGTGCGGAGAGCTCAGAGAATTATAGTACCTGGAGACTTCCTCCCAGAGGGGGCCCTTGAGGGCGGCTTCCCTGAACGTGGCGTCCATCTCCGACCGGATCTTGAGCAGCGCCAGCGTCTCCTGCCGCGGCCACCGGTTGCCCGCCGACGACCCGCCCCGGTCGCCTTCCTCGCCGGCTAGCCCGTCGTGCTCGATGGAGCTCCCGGAGCCTGGCCCGTCGTTGGCTCCGCCGAACTGCTTCTCCTGCTGCTGCCCGGGCGGGGGGCGGCTGCTGACGGGCGACGGCGCCTCGCCGGCGGCCGAGAATGGAGGCATGCCCGTCTGCTGCATGCTAAATACTGAATCTTTCTCTGTCCCTCCTGCTGCTATGCCGGTCGTCTGAGTGGAATTGAGTTCAGGTGGGATTCCTGTAGATGGATGGCTTGATGAGACGACAACGACGACGACTGCTACGCGACGAGCAGCAGTGCATCCATCAAGGGAGCTCACTCGCCTTCACTAGCTAGGTTGAAGGCTAAGCTAGCTCGTGCATGAGAGAGACGGAGGGGCATGGCATGTACAAGCTAGCTAGCTAGCTAACTGGGAAGAGGGAGGTGAGGAGAGAAAAGCAAGGAGAAGCTAGGTAAGCAGAGCAGCGTCGCAGCGAGAAAGATTGTAGTACTAGACGGGCTGGCAGAAGTAAGAGATATGGCTGCAAACCAAGGGAAGGCGAGGAGAAGAAAGAGAGCAGTACAGTACTAGTAGTGACCACTGTAGCAGCAGCAGCGATAGGCCTGCACTAAATAATAGGGCGGTGGAGAAGAAAGGTGAAGGTCCTGTATGTTCAGACTTGAGAAGAAGGTGAGGAAAGAAAGAAATGCAGATGGAAGACGACAGGGTAGATGAATGATGTGAGATAGATAGGTATAAAGAGAGAGAACTGTTTTTGTTAAGATGTAGATTTTAAAAATTACTATAAGTTACGAGCTAATAGTATGAAAAAGATTTTGTGAGATCTAAGCTATATACAATAGAACGATTTTATAAAACTTAACAACAGTAAACAACGATTTTATATATCAATGACACAAATCATAAAAGTTGTAGAATCTGAGAATGAATAATTTTCGTTTTATACATACGGATAAAAAAACTACTGTGCCGGTTAGAAAAACTGTGTTTAGATTTAGAAGTGTTTTTTTACTTTGTAATGGAGAGAGAGAAGCTATTCAAAAACGGAAGAAAACAGAAAAACAGTTGAAAAAAAACTAAAGCAAATACACTCTGTCATAACGAGGAGGAGGTGATGGACAGAACAAACGAGATGCTGTATGCGCTGTCAGGATGGTTACGTACGGCCACCTCCCCCGCCCTTCTTCCAGCCTCCATCCCCCACTGTACTCTGTACTGCACCCTGCAAATTCACTAGGTCCTCATATGTTACAACGACAAAACTGAAATAACCATAATGGTCAGGTTTGACGGTGCAGAGTAGCTGGGGAATCTCGACCCTACATTTCGGATCCCACTATCGAACGATGCTCCGATTCCTGCACTAGCTACAACAGATGGCTGATGATCCGCCCAGCTAGTGTAGTGCCGCCTTATTTTTGCACAAGCGGTGCATGCATATATATTACACTCACACAGATTCACTGTAAGCGCCTGTTTGAGCACGTGTACACTGCGTAAACGCATGCAACAGCGTCTAGTACCCACATCGTCATTTTCTACTCCGCTCTAAAAATCCCCTGTATACTAGATTCATAACGAAAGTAACGAATAAATAATCTGTTTAGTTAGCAGTTTAGCTTGAATGGTGCATTAATTAGAAGATAGAATTTCTACTATATACATTTTGCTTGATTTAATATGCACGGATGTAATATGTGTTTATATGTTGTAGGTTATGCATTTTAAGTTTTTTTTTGACTTTGAGATCTAATGTAATATCAGAGGCATAGGCAATAGAAAAGAAAACGAGCGAGAGAGGAGGAGAGGAGAGTGGGCAGACAAGGCCACACTGTAACAGCTGTGCAGGTGGGCCCAGCAGCCATCCAAGGCAGAGAGAACGAACAACTTAACATGGTGGCGCGCAACGTGCATCCAGGGAAGGAAGTAGAACCACCCGGACCACTACTCCATCCATCACAACCGTTTAGTTAACCGCTTTTTTATTAGACTTTAATTCTGAAATAAACCTGATAAATCGGTGATAATATTAAATAATCAAAGCACTGTTTATTAATAAGAAATTATTGTTATGAAATGGTAGGTAAAAATTATTGAAGTAATATAATTTCTTAATTTGCTAATCAAGGGCGGGTAAGTAGGTAGAAATGAAGTTTTTGAACAAAGTTAAAGCTTTAGAACCTACAAGTGAAGTCTTTTTTGTGTGGAGGAAATATTAATTAGGTGCACATAGTAACATGCATGTACGCGTCCACATGCCTGATTCCTACAATATTGTTACCGCTGCTAAATTATGGTGCAAAAAAGTGATCAGTAGCATGCATGGTACCACTAATCTTTGAAATAAATTTGAAGTGACTGTGTTGCCTTATAAAAATCTGGAAATAACTAAATTAATGCTGGTATATATAGTAGGAGTGGTTGATAGTTGATGCTACAGTGGATAAGTACTCTAGAGCTGGGTGTGGGGAATTCATAGCTGGTCCAAAATGAGGTTGTTCAGTATTAAACAAAACGAACTAACCACCTTAATTAAGCTTCCTGCATGTTGTTAAACATACTAAGTCAGTTTCACACTATAAGTCTTGACATTTTCAAAGTCAAAATCCTTCAACTTTGAACAACTTTAAATAAAAATATATTAACATTCACAATATCAAATAAATATACTATTAAAATATATTTTATAGTTGATTTAATAAAATTAATTTCATATTGTAATTATTGGCTTTTTTATAAAATTTGTCAAGATTAAAGAAATTTAACTTTAAAAAATCAAATGACTTATAAAATGTAAATGTAACGGATATGATGGAGTGCATTTTTTTACTAAGCTGAACGTGATAAAAAAACCAAAGCGAGGAAAATAACTAATATATATGAGCAGGATGCATGTACCATGCATCATGTCATGCATCTTGAGAAAACAGTAAAGGTTACGGCAATGAAACGAAATGCACATGAACTTGTCCACATAGGAGTATCTAGGAACCAAAAAAACCTCCACTTTTTTACATGTTCTCGGTTGGTTGACTTTTACTTTATGGCAACGCTAGCTAGCTAGCTGCACTCATGCAAGCTCATGCTTTTTTAAAAGAAGAAAAACAAAGGGGAAAAGGGGGAGAAAGAATGAACTGGTATGTACTACATGTACAGAGTTTCATGCATGCATCCAAGAGGAAAAACAAAGCTACCATCATCTGCATATGGTTCCCTCCAATTGAGCTCCTACAAGCTGAGATTCCCAGTTGATTACACCCCCCCTAAAACATTATGCTACTACCAAGTTGTGTTTTTTATTAATTAGGTCCTCAGTTCCAAGTACACTGTTAAGGTGTTTGATAGTATTGTACAGATGTTTGAAACATAAGGAATCTATACAAATCAGCAGATCCTCAAGGCTATGTGACATCAAACTGCCAGAGTTTTAATGCATGCATAATTTTTCGTTTAAGGGATTGATTGCATAGATGAGCTTTTTTATATGAATTATAAATCGAAGACATGTAAACTACTAACAATAAAAAATAATTTGACGGTAAGATTTTTATGTTTATATTTGTTTAAAGCCAAGACTAAAAAATAAAAAACGGCAAAAATAAATTCCAAAATTAGTTTCTAGAATTTAAATTTAGCTGTAGATTGCAAGCAGAGCTAGGTTTCCAGGCGAACGTACACAACAATTGCTTGCGAAAGAACTCTCCAAAGTTAATTAATGTGCTTAGTTTGTACGTCCATGTTGGTATCGCCAGGGGCAGAGTTAATTCAAGCTGCATCATTTTCACAGAATGGTTATAGCTAGCAGTAACCTAATGTATATGCATGAATTATATTATTATGGAGAGTGTTCCAACCGCATGTTCTTTTAGTACCGGATCGTACACGTTCAAGGTTAGCTAGGTAGGTAAAACAGTGGCATGCATGCTGCAGGTTCTTGATCGAGATCGATCATGTCACACGGCTGCTTAATTGTGAGAGTCATATCATTTTTATTTGACAATGATAAATATAGATCGAAAAGAATATAAGAAAATGTCTAAAATTTTTAAAACAAATTATATTTAAAAAACTAACAAATCTAAAACGACATGTACAATAAATACTAGGACAGACAGTTGTTGTATGAAGGAAGGAGATTAGATACGTGTATCCACACAAATACACAAAGACTGTGCTGTATGCATGGAGTACATACTACGTATACAGCTGGATATTATTATATATACGGCATTGAATGCCCAGCTAAATGATGTAGTTAAAGCTAATATCTAGCTGTTTATCCTTTGCCTCCGACCGATCGAACAGGTGATCGAAATTCGGAAGAAGATTTTTTTTCGCTGTCGCGCGCCCACATCTATCATATCATATCCATCCATCCATCCATGCACTCATATATCTCATCGCTCTCGTGCATGCAGGTAGAGAGTTAGTTCCAGCTGCATACCTTAATTACTCCTTCGCTCGCATGAATTAATTAAGTGCCGCTATTACTGATATATCGATCTCTACCTAGCTAGCTAAGCTACTCATTATTATCTCATCCAACCCAGTTGCAACTTGCATTAATATAACTAGTAATTAATCACTCTGATTTTTTATATAGGTCAGATTAAAATTTGTGCATGCACAAAAATTAAGAAATAGACTAAATGATTTTTACCTTTTGTTTATTCTGCATTGCAAAATATATATCATTTAGTTGTAAGAATAATATTGTTTATTTGATAAGTACAAACGTAGAAATTAAAAAAGGTAAAAAAGACGATATATAAGAAATCAGAAGAAATATATTTGAGAGTGTTGTGAGCCATCCCCGTTGGTCGTCGTTGTACTGTAATTACATGACTAACATGCACGTTTGCATCATGTACAGCCTGGTATGGAAGACTATCTATACTGCTAGCCAGTAGCCAGTACGTACGTACGTACAAACTGCAGCCACTGGCTTCCAATAATTGAAACTCCTTCCTTCTCTCCGTTTCTACTCTCTGTGTGTGAAATAAAGAGCTAGTGAAGACAATGAAAGTATCCAGCGTACGTACGTACGTTCCCGTCTTCTTACGGCTCATACGTAAATGCATGTCGTGCGCCTCCCGTAGCTACCCAGCAAATTTAGGGAGCATTCTACTGACATTACCATAAATTTCAATTTTTAATCTTCTTTTATGTAAGAGTTAGAAATAATTTATACGGTTATCTTTTGATTAGTGGTAGTATAATTTAGAAAAAGTAAAATTATTTAAAAAGTACTGTTTTTTAATGGATTGATAAAATTGGCTTTACTGGTAGTAATAACATGAATGAGAATTCAGAGGCATGCATGGAAAGGATGGAAGCATCTCATCATCAGATATTGAGACCGGCGATCGATCGATCGAGCTGGCTCTGTCTGTGGGCCTCGGAAAGTGGATCTTGCATGCGAAACAATCCAACTCTGCATGCGAAATCTAACCCTAGATGCATGAATGATAAAGGAAGGATCGGAGATGATGGATCGATGGAGTGGAGCATGCAGCAGCCAAGAGACAGTTTGTTCAGAGCAAGTACGAGATGTAGCAGAGCAGAGCAGAGCACCAGACATGATGGAGTTGGCCGCCCGTACGTGTGGTCCGGCCGGCCTCCTCCTCCTCCCTGAAAGCTAATTAAGGAATTGATTAAACGGATGCCGGAATTACTGCGTGCATGCATGCTCCACGCCAAATCGATCCACCATTAATCCAAATAGGAGTAGCGTCCAATCCTTGAATCCAATGATCCAATGATCGATCGACGCATGCATCAGCAATCGAGCAGCATGCTACAGGAACATTATTAGATGATCGACCGGCTGGCGCCACATGACTGTTTATCTTTCTAAACAGCTTTTTTTTATTGAAATCTAATTACCACATAAAAATCAGTTTTTTCAATTGTAATAGTTTTTATCAGTATAGAGTAATATTTACATATCCCTAAATTTTATAGCTTTATAGCTTACGTCATCCTGTCTCTTCGCAAGTCTGCATGAGTTTATTATATGTGTTGCTAATTGAAGTATGAAATTACTATTTCTATCGATAAACTCATAATCATTTTTCGGTGGATTGACAATTTTTTCATCGTTTTCAGCTTACAATAATTTAAAAAAAAATTACAGCTCAGCCAAAACTGCATGCCTCATCGATCGATCGCTTCTTCAGGTAACCATTACGCTGCGCTGCAAAGTTGGTTGGCGAGGCTGCCTGCTAGCTACCTTATTAGTGACCGATATACGGATTAATTAATTGGTGATGCACGAATATATGTATGTCCAGCCAATCGATCGATCGATATCACGGTAGGTATTCTCACAAACTAAAACTATTAATGTATGCAGGCAGCCTACGTAATTCAAATAATCCTGATCAATATCTGTCTGTACTCCACCTTAATGTGCACATTACGTTCCTTAAAAGAAACTTTACTCGATCATTACATCGATTTCTGTATGGCGGTGTATGGGCATTAGTACCAGTGTATGTGCGCTTCTTTCTACTACCTTCCAACTACCTATCCGGAATTGTGTAGAGCTAATGAAAAATAAAGAAAAACAGAAAAATATACGGACTAAATCGGTTAACTAATTTATATGCTAGAAGGTGTAGATGTTAGACTTAGTAAATACACATATAATTAATATAAGGAAATAAACGCTGATTTATTTTTTATTTTTTAGAGGGATGCATCTCACCATCCAAACACGAGTATCTGGAGTACGAAAATTATTTTTACTGATGCCTAAATTATATTTTATACGGTTGTTTGAGTAGCCGCCTGAGACAGTACAGTACCTATGAAAATGTAAATTTTTTATAGTGGTACTCCACCGGGAACTGGATTAGAAGTAATACACCAAGAGTTGTGCATTTGATTATATATCATAGTGCCCATGCAAGGATTGGAGCCCGTCGTGGGCCGGGCTGCATCGATCTGTCTCCTCGAGGCAGTTTCCAGTCTCCAACCCTGTCCAGGGCTCCAGGCCTTGTCACTTGATGGTTCTTTCTGCCGTTTCATCCCGATCAGGCCTTGAATTGATGCAGCCTCCCTCTCACTGAGAGATTTGTTTTTTTATCATTGATTTCACGTATCATGGAGGGTATCATAAAAAGGGTCATGTTGAGAGTACCCATTCTTTTAGTTTTGATATGAAATTAGGGATAGTACCTATTCTCCGTGCGAGTGTGGAGATAGAAGAAATTTGTCATCTATGGGTAGAGATGGGGATAGAGAATTTTCTCCCAATCAGAGACCAGGATGATTAACCATTTCCCGTGAAATTTTTCGCTGTTGACATCCCTACTTCCCTCTTATGTTTGATCTTGGTATAATTATTCCAATCGAGGGCTGGTTGATTCAGATTTATGTGCCAATTTTATTCGTTCAATTAGTGCCCGGAGGAATCTTATGATTAAAAGCAGAAAAACCATACTATATAGCCCTTCGAGTGAAGTTGTGTGGCTCGATTTGCTGGTGCTGGACAACGGTGGGTGCAACGTGCAAGTGCTGCACCAACTGCATCCATACTGTTGTGCTATCTCCAAGATAATTTCCGGATGGGCATTCGCTGAAAACTTGTGCAGATTCAAATCCAATGGATCTCTGAACATAGACGGTACAGCCTTCCATGTACTCTACATATATTTTGCAGGAGTTTAGATTGACCAGCATGCTACATTTATGAAAGAACTAGGAGTGATAAACAAAGATCAAAACACAACAATTTCAGTTACCTGCAGCGACACAACCAATGGACCCTCTCACCCAATTATGCCACTAATTTTTTTGCAGGGTTTTGCTTGCACTTTCAGGCATCAGGATTCTTGCTATGCTGGACTCTCCAACTCGGGCACTCATGTTTTCTGCAAGAAACAAGTTGCTTGGCTTGAGATCACAAGGTGTGATTGGTAGCTGGTAGTGGTTGTGAAGATGGGTTTGGTGACAGTGGACAGCAATGCCATGAGGATTTAACTAGCAACAGGAGTGAACAGCACTCGGCTCAATCTAACAATTTAACTACAAACTAAATAATAATCAGATATCTTGCTCAACGGCTTATTGAATCTATTAGCAGTAGCACACACTGAGAATATATGAACAGCAGGGACTATAAGAAAATTACATATATCTTCTTCTCTGCAAACAGCAGGCAAATTCCACTACTAAGGAACGACAACTTGATAGGAGGTAATGGTGCCGACTCCCTGATTTAGTATTGTTCAACTATCTCCACCGCGCGCTAAACATTCTCCGAAAATTGGGACGGAGCCAGTAATTATTAACGTCTAAGGTTGAATGATTTTTTTATATATTTTTTAAAATCTGCATAAAACTTTAATACAATTTTAATAGATTTTAAAAAACAGGTCTAGGACTAAAGTCCCAGCTACTCCAGGCTTGCCTCTACCCCTGTGAGGTCACAGGGCGATGACCGATGGAGCTATTGGCCTAATATGTATAATTGTCCCAATATGTATAATAAGCCAATATAGTTTCATACACTTTGATTTGAATCAATATGTATAATATACATATAGTGTGCCATATTTACTACTCCATCTCATAATATTACAATCTAAAATCAAACAAGTTGTCAACTAAATATCGTAGGTGAACCTCTGATGGTGGCTCCCCGCACATAACGACGTGGCAAGGTCGACACGTAAGCATTTCCTTCTTCTTCCAGGGATCCAGTCCGTTTGCGCCCTTCCCCCACATGTACGAGGCAAGGACGACGACGCTCGCACTTCACTAGCGGCTCTCGCGTCTCCTTCCTCCTCCCATCTCCCAGATCTCCGGCCGACTGGATCCTAATCCGAGACCCCACACTCATGGTGGATTCCGCGCAGCCGAAGCCCACTGACTCTTCGGAGCTCACCAATGGCGCAGGGGAGCCGGAGGCAGCGCCTGCGTCGGCAGCCGTGGTAGAGGAGGTCGGGGTAGAACGGTACCCGATGACGACATCGGCAATTCCTAACGACGCGGAGACGAATGCGACTCTTGGCGCCGAGGGTGAGGGTTCGCGACCCTTCACCATGCGGGAGCTGCTCGGCGAGCTCAAGGACGGCAGGGAGGCGGCGTCTGGGAGATCCGCGGTTGCGGAGGGCAATGGGGTTGGATCTGCCGGCGCCGAGGGTCAAAGGTCAGTGCCCGCTCCCACTTTTTTTTTTGTACCAAGCCATTCGGATCTCGGGGAAGCCATCGAGATCTCAGCTTCGCCAATCGCCACCTGCGGCGTTCGCTTGCTTAGCTTTACACCTTCCCTCAGATCTGTCACTTGCGTCAACTGCGTGCTGGGCAGCTGGTGCTTCGTCATATTAGTTTTGTCATTGAATTGTTTTGTGCTTGCCATTGCGCAGTAGGAAGGTGCTGGTGATCTGATTGATGTGTTCCTTTGCTCGTCCTAGTGGCCAGTAGATGTCTCAGACTAAGTCAATTACGTCATTTTGTCAGCTGCGTGAATTCAAATCCCACATATTCTATTCCACGGGCTGTATTCCTAACTAAGCCTGTATTGATTGACTGACTGATCGTGTGAAGGTTGTTAACTTGCTGCATGTGGATCCATTTTTAGGATGTGAATAGAGTACACCGTGCTGAATTATATGGTTGGTGCCAGTGCCATTTAGAATACTTTAGCAAACCTAATATACCGAGGATGCTTGCACAGTGCAATTAGCTGTGTTGATCGGTAGGCCTTCCATGTGGGTATTTCGCAGGAAAAAAAAACTAAAAATTGCACCCGGTGTTTAGTTTCCCTATAGGATGCAGGGCTTGAGTATTTGTAAAAAATTTAGGCCCAAACCTTGCAAAACCATCACTAGAGGTCGTCTTATCCTCTCTATTGTTGGCGGTTGCGACAAGACTAAAATCCTGAAATTTGTCAGAAAGTGCTCTTTTGGCTACCATATTACGACTTGATTTCCTCCTGACCTGTATACAACAAATACTCGTACCAACTGTATCCTCAAGGCTTGATTTGTACTTAGAGGTAAGCACTTTCAGGTATCTATTTGATGGGTGATTTATTTCAACAAGTCACCGTAACGTTTTGTGTTTTTTCATTTCAAATTTTCAATATTGTTTTTTGTATGATTATTTCAACATTATTGTGTTTGATAAAAATTTCTTTTCTATTGCCATCAATTTGATAATAGACAGCATTTTTAACCTTTGGTTCTCCAAATATTCTCAAAACTAGCTACTATGTTAAAGAGTAACAACACTTTCTTTGCTCCATTCCAGCCAGGACAGCCTACAGTTCACATCTCATCATGATGTTGCCATGGACTTGATAAATAGTGTCACTGGAGTTGATGAGGAAGGTCGTTCTCGCCAACGCATTCTTTCCTTTGCTGCCAAAAGGTTTTTGTTTG
>KE371835.1:363772-398300 GCA_000418225.1 Zizania latifolia | reverse complement strand
TATTACAACTGGGCTATTGCTATTGCTGATCGGGCCAAAATGCGTGGACGTACCAAAGAGGCTGAAGAACTCTGGAAGCAGGTCATAAACAATGTCAATAGCTGTGCATGTATTTTATAACGGCTAATCTTTCTTATACTAGTATCCAAAGGACAAATGTTTTCTTATCTAGACTGCTCTTCTACAATTTCTCTAAATGTGATTCAATTTTCAACGGTTAAGTTGCCAAGATTGTGAAAATGAGCAATTTGAATTGTTAACCCAAATTTAAGCTGATGAAATTTGTTTGCATTTTTAAGTGTTTTGATTCAAATAATGTTTGCAGAATGGTTGTCATCTTTTTAGTCAGTGACATGGGGACTAAACTGGTAATACTGTCCACACTCCACAGGAAATAGTTGGCATGCAACTCCTGGCAGCACACAGCTTTGAAGCAAACATAATATCTGATTGCTTTTTCTCATTGTGTTTCTTTTGTTTAGGCAGTATATTTTTTCGTAACACTAGAACCTATACTCATCCATTTATAGTTAATCTCCCTGACTTGCTGTGGGATCATTACTTTGGAAAAAGATAACGTGAAATTGTTTTGACTTTCATATATATATACATATATATATATAATCATATTGGCTACACTTTTGGAGTTGACGAGTTAGTTACTAACCGCTCATTTCTCTCTCTTTCTTTTACAGGCTATAATGAACTATGACAAGGCAGTCCAGTTAAACTGGAACAGCCCCCAGGTTAGCACTGACTCAAGTGACTGGTTTAAAGGGCAAGATAACAAATACCCTTCTTTGATTTTAAACGTGGAAGTAGAAAACACTAGTAAGTAAATTCATATTAGGGAACCAATGCAATAAGGTGCATGTAATATGTCCTAGAAAAACATCAGTAACATAAACTGCATACCACCACCAAACTGATGACTAGTTATGAACTTTTGCAACATTTATTGAGCTCTAAACTTGTAGTCAAGTCAAGAAAGCCTTCTCAGGTGTTTAGGGTATTGCAGAGCTATAAGATTGTCCTGCAGAAACACTTCTGATACGATGTACAGTTATTTTCAAACATTCAATTTGTACAAATTTTTATGTGTCACATAATAAATTATTAACAACTGTGCACCTCTTTCTCACGGAGAGATCTTATGAAAGACTTGAAATGGTTTCCACTTACTGTAATAGTGTAATGTCAAGCTTACCTATAATTGTTCTCATGCTTGGATGTGATATCGAATTGCTTTGCCTTATTTACCAAACTACATTTTTGATAAATCTGTTTAACCGGATATTGGATGAATGTCTGTCAGATCTTTTCATTCAAATCCCATTATCTTTTGTGCATCTGTTAATTACCTTAAGTTTTTAATCAATCATCATTATGCTTGAATTCATTTGTGTATATCTCTTTGATTGCAGGCCCTCAACAACTGGGGTTTGGGACTACAGGTACGCGAGTTTGTGACTTGCTACTTATGTCTGACTTAACATATCTTCATCTATACATTATGTTTTTCGTCCATTTTCAATTTTATCTTGTGATGTAGGAACTGAGTGCAATTGTTCCTGCTCGAGATAAACAAACAATCATAAAAACAGCCATAAACAAGGTAGTTATCAGGGAAATCACCTGTGAGCATTGTCTGTATCAGAAATGTATCTACATGAAAACTGAAACACAGACCCTCCTTTTTTCTGGCAGTTTCGATCTGCAATCCAGTTACAATTTGACTTCCACCGGGCTATTTACAATCTTGGAACTGTCCTGGTATGTTTTTTTGTTGCAGCACTGCATCAATTTGAATACATTCTAGCTGATTGGATTTTTGTGCTAACAACAGTAAACCGATTTTCATCTCTTTGATGCTACAGTATGGCTTAGCAGAGGATACAATGAGGTCTGCGGGTCCAGATGTCTCTCCTAATGACCTGTATAGTCAGTCTGCCATTTATGTCGCAGCTGCTCATGCATTGAAGCCAAATTATTCAGTATGTGAATTCCTGTCTTTCACTCCTCTACCTTCAAATTTCTTTATTGGAAGCTTGAGATGTGATATCACAAGAAGAATGTTATAGTAAATTAGTCATCATGTGCCAAAAAAATCTACGCGCTAACTTGTTTTTGTTCCTTCTCCCGAAGTTTCCATATTGTTCTTGCTTGACTGAACTGATATTTTAGTGTGACAATACATTTCAGTAGTGCTGCACTGTTTGTTTGTTCTGCACTATCTTTAGGCACAAAGTTTGTCAAAACCTACTGAAATTGGTGTTGTTTTGCATAATGCAGGTTTACCGCAGTGCTCTACGATTAGTTCGCTCAATGGTATGTCACATACTCTATGCTTTCAGGATTTGTTTTGCCATGTACAACTGTGATATACCATCTTTGAAGTTGTGTATTCAAGCAATCCATCTCTTTTGTATTAGAGTATGGTTGGTTGGTGGTCTGGTAATCGTAGATGAACCCGATATGTCCTCAGGACTGGATACACAGTATTAGCTGTGTTGTCACAAGACAACAATGCATTATTAGTTGATCTAAGTATCATTTTCTAATTTAGTGTTAATGACAGTAGTTTGGCCTGATTGGTGACATCAATGTCTCACTGAAAGTTATGATCGTTAGTTAATAAGTTTGTGGTGATCGTTAGTTAATAAGTTTGTGGTAACATCATTGACCTAAAATTCTGGATACACGCCTGGATGGCATGTAATGGTGCTAGCAAAATGAATCATGAAATGACAGAAATGCACCATAATATTTAACATGATTAAGAAAATTAGAGTAAATATTGTGAACTTGTGAGTGTGTTCTCAGTGTGCAAACAAAATGTATATACTTCTTTCTCGTTTTATCTCTAGCTTTTTTGCTTTTGCTTTTATTTTCTTTTGTTTTGAATTTTCAGCAAATATTCATGTATTAGGTCAAGCTTCATATCTTAATTATGGTGTGGTTGACATTCTTGTTGTCACGCTATGCTTTGCAGCTACCTTTACCTTATCTAAAAGCTGGGTACCTAACTGCTCCTCCAGCGGACAACACCATTGCACCACATAAACATTGGGAAAGGTTACAATTTGTCTTAAACCATGAGGGACTTCAGCAGGTAAGTTCTTTTAGACTTTTACTGTTAATGCAAACATACTTACATATGTTTTTATCGGTGTGCATATCACCAGGATTTATCTTATGTAAGTTTCATTATTTCTGTTCCAAATGTTAGGCCAATGCCTCAGAAAGCCCTCCTAGCAAATCGCATGGACATGCGGGGAGAAGCAAAAAATGTATTAAAGTAGATGTTGCAGATATCGTTTCAGTATCTCCGTGCTCTGATCTAACACTTCCACCTGGTGCCGGCCTTTGTATAAATACAATTCATGGGCCTTTGTTCTTGGTAAAGACATGCTCTTTAGCTCCTTGTAATTCAGGGGCTTAATTCACATGTACCGTCTTCTTGAGATTTTAGAGCACTGTTTGAATTTGCCACTCATCTTTAGGCCCTCACTCTGTCTGATATATAACAGATGAAATGTCGTATTTGCCATTACCACCTAGCTTCTCAGCCTGTGATTTTTAATTTAGTATTCATGTTTCAGGTTGCTGATACCTGGGAGTCTCTTGATGGTTGGCTAGATGCTATACGCCTCGTGTATACCATATTTGCACGAGGGAAAAGTGATGTCCTGGCAGGTATTATTACTGGTTGATCTCTTGTTGTATGTGCGAGTGAACTGAGCAACAGATATCACTCATTCCTGTCAATTTTAACCACCCATATTTTTTATGTCTGCGTGATTGCTCGGAGCTCCTGTTGTCTCCCATCTGTAGAGTACAAGTTGATCTGTAGGCCCCTACCAATCATAGGCTTCGCCCGACACTTTTTTTTTTTGTGTTTGTAAAACATGCCCATGTCATTCAAGTATAACTTCATTATAGTTGCATGAAGATGAGGTTCGATTGTCATTTAGTTCAAATGATTGAATTCCATGCCCATATCTGTTTCAAGTTGATCGAGTGTGAACGTTTTTGTGGGCATAAAGGTGGAAAGCCCAAGTATTTTCTTCCATCAACTCCTCCCATTAATGATGCTGAATTATGTTGAGCGATGGATCGGTGATGAATCAGTAAGTTTTGTTGTACATACATCTGATCTCCGCGATCCATGTATTCAGACGAGCAATCCCCCTGATGAATCACGCAGGCAACCCAAGAACATCTGGCGCCTGACGCCATGGATGTCCTACTCGTACTGCTCCATGGTTGGACCATGGCTTTGCCCGTGAGATCGATGTAAAATTGCCTTTGCATGCATAGCCGAGCCAAAGCAAGCTGCATCTGCCATGGCAGGCAGGAAAGCTTGCGAGCGCGATGACAAGTGATGCAACGTCGCGGCCGGCGGCTTGCGGTGCCATGTGAAGCTTGACATTGACGCGACAACTCCAAAGGGAGCGGGGTTGGCTACACCGGGATGGCCTCACTGGAGGCCACAAGCTATGTTGCATGCACTTGGAGGGGGCCCGACGATGTCGGCCACATCATATAATTATGTTTGTTTGAGAAGTTTCTAGTAATTGCAGTAAAGGCAGGTCCTAATGAGCTGCCATATTAATAACAATAATGTCTCATTTAGGGTGTCAATAATGTTTCATTTAGGCTGTCTAATATTTAAAAAAATCTAACAGCGTTTCAACGCTAAGTAAAAAACTAATTATGTTGTTAAAATATATTTCAAATAAATGCAACATTCAGCGATAATATTTGTAACACTAATAAACAACTACATATAACACATTTGTTGTTATGTTTTAGTAGTTGAAAATCAATATTTCATATGTGGTAGTAAAATGTTTTAGCTTAGTTTTAATTGTGTTTCACTTTATTTATTTATTAAAATATTTTTATCAACTGATGAAATATTGTTTACTAAGTGTTGACACGCCGTTCATTTTTTCAAAACTAAAAACATTTGGAATGGGATACTTTCAGAATTTTTAGAATCTTTAGCTTCCTTAAAAAGTCTATTTTTTCTTAGATCATAAAACTCATTAGCCAAGGCCAGTCCTAATAATTTGATAGCCTAGGGTGAAACTAAAAGCGTAGCTTATTAAACATAATCGTTGAAATATTTATAAATCAACTACAAATACAATATCTTAGATATTAAAAACATGATTTGTATGTCAAAATATGCTACCATTATAGTACTGCATACATATCTAGAGGGGTTCATGGTTTCAGATCTGGTAGGGCTATCAATAACTATGAAATGTAGATATAAACTAATATTCAAATAATATTAACTTCTTCGTATATTTACTGTTTGGATACTACCGGCAAAAATGGTAGCACTTTTTGTTGCTATTAGCCGTCTAATTGGAGGTCCCTGCCCTACTAGTTCCCTCTCACTCGCTGACTACCATATAGTGGCCGAGCCGATTGAGGTTAACGTGTGGGGTCGTTTCTAGTCACGGATCTCTTCGACCTTGGGCCTTTGTGCGGTATGGCCGGCTAGTGGCGAGGTAGGTTCCATCTCTAGGCCTCAGGTTAATCAACCTGAGAAGCTGATAATGCGCAGCTGCTGATAAAAAGTGTGCGGTTGCAGCCACTCCAAAACCTCGATCAGCATGTTTTCCTCGCCGAGTTCGCTACGCTGAGTATGTGGAGTGAACAGTAAGAACTCCAGGTCGGCAGCAACGTTTATGACCGTGCCGTGCATGCGTGCACAAAAGCCGGCAAGGCTAGTCGCTGCCCTGAAAGGCCTTGTCAGCATTGTAGGGTAGTTTCCATCATTCGACGTCAGACAAGAGTCCAGGGTAAAAACCAAGAACGTACTACTCAAGTTTGAGGAGTTCAAAATTTATCATTTATCTTGAATGTACATATTATATTCCTAATTTGATTACTCTATTTAATTACCCTAAATCCACACTTAACCACTCGAAAAATGTAGTATGTTTTTTCTCATCTAATTAATATATTAATCTTGTGCATACTTATAAAATATAACTCTTACTTCTAAAATATACATACTGTTATTAACTTGATTACTCTAACCATGTGCACTCATTCAAAAAAATAGTATATTTTTTTATCTTATTAATAAATGTATCTAATCCTAAAACGTATTATATCAGGGGAAAAAGAATCAGGTAACTTTCTCATCCGTTGTTGCTTTCACCTCATATCACTGTTACTATTATTACGGTGGCCTGACTGACTGACCCCTCAGTTGATGACGTGATCATGCAAGGAAACCCGGTCACTGTTGGGCTGGGCTCGTGGCACGCTGGCCTGGCCCCACCGGTCGATCGGAACAGTGATCCTTCCCGAAAGAGGCTGATCCACGACAAGGAGATCGACGTGGAGGAGTTGTGCGCGCTCTCGCTTCAGAGATCGATCGTACGTGCGCGCGCGGTGGGCCGCCCGCCCATCCCATTCCCGCCGCGGTCACGTCACAAATCATGCATAAATCCGTCGTGTCGCGCACCCCGGCCGTGCCAATGATTCACGCACCGAAATCGTACTGTAAACCTGTCAAAGGCTAGAGTACTGGTTATTAATTTTTATTAATTGTTTAGAGTATTAGTCGAGAAATAGTTTAGTTTTTTTTCTTATATCTTAATAAATGTGTCAAAATCTAGAAATAACTATAATATAATTTAAGACGAATGGAGTAATATATTAGAAAGATAATTACGATAACTAGGACGTTAACAGCAGTAAGTAAACCAGCTTGTGTTTTGACAGCGCATCTAATGCTATAGCATAGTTGCCGTACCCTAGCAATAACTTACTGGTTGGATTAAGCATCTTTGTTTAATTCGGTATTAATAACAATTGTTTGATATATCTAGTAACTTTAATCTCTATAAAAACTATAACCATTGATTGACAAGTTTATAGTGACCGTATTTACCAATTTGATTAAGTAATTTTTAAAATTTATTGCCGATGATAACCGTTTGACATGTTTAATGACCTTAATACTCTATTAAAAATATAATCATTAGTTAACAAGTTTACAGTGATAGGATTGACCTGAAATCACGATCCACCCTTACTGTACGGTCGTTCCACTCTCGATTGATCGTGCATCTGAGTTTTCTCAAGTATAACAGTTGTAGTTAGTAGTAAAAACCAGTTTCTCATGTGCTAGCGCATCCAATTAATTTTTAGGGTTGGAAAGTCCTGCTTGCAATCGTATTGTACAAGATACGCACGCACTGGCATGAGAAGATGAGAATGAATACCAGGTACACTGCACGGTTGAAAGATCATTTGGAACGTTCCATAGGCCACTATCACCATCGAACGGAAACAGTTGCCTCTCCCTCTGGATGCATGCTACCCACCACATCTTCTCTTCGGCAAAACCCTTTACTTGATTATTAACTGCAGCTGTCCAATAATAAGCTCAGAAGTGACGGCCAGGCCCAGTCACCATCGCTCATCAAGCTGAGTTATTACAACCAGTACTCGGTTGTTCCAGCAATAATACGCAAGTTTACTGTCGGCAGCACCGTGGAAACGTTTTTCACGAACCGATGATACACCTGTTTGCACGGCTTACGTAACTAGGAATTTCCTCACAAATAATCTATCGGATTCTGTCTAGATGAGTTTTAAGGTTCTTAAAAGCTAAGATAAGAAGAATCTATCTCGTGAGAATTCAAAGAAACTAATATTTTTTAGCTTCTAGATAATAGTTTATTTATAAATTATACGGCTATTAAGTTCTATAATCTAAAACACGAATATAAAACCGTTTAGCAAATAAGAGGGCCTCAATTCACATGCAAATGAACGCAACTAATAAGGGTAGTCATGTTGCTCCAATTAGAATAGCTTTCATAGCATGTTATATAGGATAAAATTAAAATACTATGATATAGTTTCTACTTAATATCTAAAATATGATATGAGAGGTGTAATATTAAATTACTCACTATATAGTTATAGTTACATCTATAACTAGTTTATAAGTAATAAAAACGATAAAAAAATATACATGATATATATCATTGGGGCTGTCCTAATGCATTCTGCGCCATCAAGATCTTAACGGGAACGCAGCTAGCTCCTCTGCATGGATGATGGATCACTTGTGCTCTGATTAACAAAATCACGGTTTACCAGCGCAATAAGTGTAACTCTTGGAATTGACCGCGGGAAGGATCTGTACTGTAGCATTCTTAAGTAGATCCAAAACCGCACAGGAATCCCACTGCATCTATCTGGAGATTCCCAGCCTCTTTCCTCGGGTGGGACCCACACCGGTGACGCCTCGACTCACTCTTCCTCTCCAGTTCGAGCCTCCAGTCGCAGCCTCTGCTTCTGCCTCCGCCTCCGCCTCGCCGTTATATATAGCCGGAGCCACCGCGAGCAGCATCCAAACCCAACACAAACACTTGTTGGATTGTTGGTCACGTGGGCCACCGGCGAAAGAGAGGGAGAGGGGATCAAAGGGGGTTCTTGGATTGGATTGGCCTGTGGCTCTGTGCGTGCCGCTCATGGCGATGCCGCGGTCGCCCGGCGCGGGCTCGCTCCGGTTTCTTGGCCTCCTGAAGCAGCCGAATGCGGGGCCTGATGCGTCCTTCGAGCTTGACGAGAGTGACGTGGTGTGGCCTGCCGGCGGAGGAGGCGGGGAAGACGGGTGCCCTGCGCCGCTTCCCGGGGCGCCGTCGCGCGTGCGGCGCCGCGCGCACGGGGTGCCGCAGAGCTTCGGGCTGTCGTCGCTCCTCGCCACCAAGGGAGGTCGTGGAGACGAGGAGGATGGGGTGACCGTGCCCGTGAAGGTGGCGGCGGCGGGAGGCGCCGTGGCACCGAGGCAGTCAGCGCCAGTGAGGGTGCCGGTTTGGCCGGGGAAGGGCGGGCGCTGCGAAGAGAACGGGAAGGTCGTCAATAATGGCGATGAGTCGGAAGACGAGGAAGAGATGGTGCCGCCGCACGTGGTGGCGGCGCGGCGGCACGCGCGGTCATCGTCGGTGCTCGAGGGCGCCGGGCGGACGCTGAAGGGGCGCGATCTCCGGCGCGTCCGCAACGCCGTGCTCCGGCAGACTGGATTCCTCGACCTCTGAAGAAGCTGCACGCTAGGCTGGTGATGATGACCCTATCGATCCAATCATCAGATCTTGATTAGCCATTTCAGCCGCAGCATGCATGCCGCCTCCCTCTAGTTTTCCGGTGTGACAAAACAAGATCTTGTCATTTCATTTCTCAATGTCTCAACACCTGAATTGAATTCAATACACTCAATTTGATTGGTCTGAGAATCTGCATCCTCCTCCTCTTCTCGTTCTTCTCCAGAAATGAGCCATCTAATTCTTTATCGAAGACCGAATGATTGGGATCAAGAGCGAGCGCAAAACAATAAAGAAGAAACATTAATTTACCCCCCGCATACATTACTTTACTGTAAAGTCACAGTATCATATACTAATATGCCTAGTGTGCCGATACGCGATGATAAATCGGGCTCATCTGCCACTAAACAAGCTGGTTATGATTTCGACATGGGCGGTATTATAGTACAGTATAAACCATCGATCCAACAATGGCTCAACCAACCATCCTGTATAATGTGGCAGAATCTGTAGCTGGGAGGTTGTTTCACACCAGCACGATGCAGCAAAAAACTTGTACTTGTTCATCCAACCAGGCAGTTCAGTTTTGATCTCCTATTCTCTAGTCTAATAAGTAACATGGGAGCCAATAGCTCAGCTGCTCAAGTGTTCCAATCATTCTGGCTCTCCTCTTCCCCGTTGCATTGGTGGGTTGGTGGCGCAAGTACGTACATGCGCTCTGCATCAATGATCAGTGGAGTAGGAGTATTGTTTTGTCGCCAAGTTGTGGCTTGTGCTCTCGTCAGTCGTCAGAAATTCAGAATTCAGATCCCAATGCGCTGCTTGTCTGCTTCTCCATTCCAGCCTATCAACTACGGAGTAGGAGTATTTTTCTGTGTGCCACTGTCCTTTTTTATGCAGCTTAATCTGGTCTCGGTATGATCTCTTCCTCTTGTTGTTGTTCTTGGTTTGGGATGTCATTGTCACGAGGGGACGATGGATAGATACATGCTGCCTAAGTGCCTATCCTATCGTGTTCATCTCTCTGGTTTTTAACATTTTTTACTACTGGCCATGTTAATCCATGCCTAATCCATTTCACTGGGTTTTTATTACCGGTGGCCGCGTTGAGTCGATGCCACGCGTGGTTGATTTGCATTATCCTGCATCGAACTGCTTGCTTGCGCCATGACAGCAACTCTACTTATCTAGGATACGACAAAGTAACCAATTGATTAGTACCATAAAAAAGGGTAATTGCGTCGGAGGAGGAGAAGAGAAGGTCGTATCCGCACGAAGAAGAGAAGAAAACGAAACGATGTGCTTAGTGTGACAGCAACTCGACTATAGTCTACATATATATCCAGGATATGATGATGCCCTGCACTACTTTGTAACTGAGCTTTTGCGTGCAACGATCCATCCAAGCGGCGAGGCACGCAATCCAAAACTCATCGGAATTTATGCTCGAAAAGGTTGAATGGTTCATCGTCAGCCCAATCTGCTGGCATAACTTACCTTGGCCTAGTTAGCACTTGGCAGTACATGTGACAACTAACAAGTGTGATTTGTAGCTAGCCTTCCCTTTATGCTTGGTAGGATAGTTGTTTCATCTACGTCCGCTGGCTGCTAGGAACAAGAAGTTTCGCGGTAATTATTTGGCGCCATCTCTGTCTCTGGTTAAAAATTGATATTATCTAAACAGATTTATCTCTTAAGTGTTTTTATATGTATATATGGAAGCAAAAACTTATCGTATTGTGCCTTTAAATGAATAAAAAATAAGTATTTTCCTTATATGTCTCTATTTTTCTACATGATTGTTTCTAGACAACTTATGGCTCTAAAAATCATAAACTATTTAGAATACAACATTTATTATCCAAATAAGCCATAATCCCGTATTGAATTCTGTTAGTGAAAAAAAGATGTTTTAAGGCTTCCTGAGCTTTTTAAAATCTCTACTTTACCTAATATAAAAAACTATCTCAAATGATGATATTATCAATTAAACACCAAACAAAGCAGGTTTAAGGAGAATACAGTATTTTTCACCATAGATAATAAGATTAAATTTTAAAAGCCGTTTAGAATAGAACAACGAGATTCTCATAACCTTTTTAGACATTGGCTTATTTAGACTATTAAATTTAATCTATATATGAATAAAATAAATATGGAAAAGGGCCAGCTGGAACCGTTCCTTACATATTGTTCGATGATTGCCAATGTGCCATGAGCAACCAAAATGTGCATGGTTTATTGGGCCGAAAAGATGAGCGACTAAATCGTACACGGTATTTTTGGGCGGAAAGAAGTGGGCCGGGCCGCGCAGAGGATGCAGCGGTCGAGCCCAAAGCCGCCAACGGTCGCCAATATCAGCAGTTCGAATTCAGACCGCGGGGGCAGAGAGGAGAGGAGAGGACAAATCCATCCACCCCCATTTCCCCAGGCTAATCCTCTCCTAGCTCGCCGGCTCGCGGTAGCAGCGCGTGGATCCAATGGAAGGTGAGGAGGAGCGGTGCCAGGGCGATCCCATGGACTTCTCGTGGACCACGGGCTGGGAAAAGGGGGCCTGCGCCAGCCCCGATGGCGAGGCGGCGGCGGCGCCGCCGCCGCCCGCACAGCCGGCCCTTTCGCCGCAGGAGGCAGCGGAGTCCATGATCCTGGTGCCCGGGCCTCGCGTGGTCCTGTCCGGGCTGACGCGGGGTGACTGCCGTGCAGGTGGTTGTTCTCCTTGCTGTGGCATCGTCCCTTTGTTCTTTGCTTGCGTGTAGATTACTACTTTCTAGGGTTCAGATCTCGTTCTTGGATTTTAAAAATTCTGGATTAGCTTAGATTATGCTGGATCGTGTTGTCTTGAATTTTTGGTATTTGAGCGTTTAGGTTGGTCGATTTACAATGCTCGAGTTGGCTCGGGTAGAAAACCCTAGAAAGCATGCCTCCCAAATCCATGCATTTTGTGGTGTGCGCGTGCTGTGTGTTAAGAATATTTTGGAAGCTGGATGTCCTCAGATTTGGGAGTTTCTGGTATTGTGGATTTGTTCATTCTCTTCCATGTTAGCTCTCAAAGTGACAGAAGATACACATGTGAGAGGTAGTACACCAGTCATATAATACTAAAGTTATGGGCTTTGGATTGTGTTGAAAAAAGGGGATATTTTTCTATGTTAAGTATACAATGTTGCATGCATTGTAGTGCAGTAGCACTATCGAATAGAAGAAACTATGACGCTTCGATAGCTTTTAGTCAAGTGCTTGCAATTTCTAGAACAAGGGATTGTCCTAATCCCAAATTCTGAACGAAAAATTGGAAGTAGTTTATGGAAATATCGTTGATTATGTTTCCATAGCTCTACTGTGCTTCTTATTATCCTTCTTGTTCCTGTGATGAAACAGATGACTTTGTTATGTTCATTAACGCTGGCGGCAGTGCAATTGAAGGCGGTGAACCCTCTTCAAAGTTTTCTAGTGATTCCTTCTTTGAAGGAGGGGATGTGATAGAAACATCCGAGGTTATAATTGAAGGTGGTGACTATCCCTCGCTTTACTGCTCAGCTCGCTATGGAAATTTCAGCTACAAATTCGATGGTCTTGCTCCTGGAGACTACTTTTTAGATCTGCATTTTGCTGAGATAGTGAACACTTATGGACCAAAAGGAATTAGAGCATTTGATGTCCTTTTGCAAGAAGAAAAGGCAAATATGCTAACTCGTAATATCATAATTTTGTTGCACTATTTGTGTTCTGGTTTTGCTAAAAAAATTGCTTTTGATACAGATATTGTCTGAACTTGATGTGTATGCGGTGGTTGGAGGTAACAAGCCCCTTCAGGTGCTTGATATTAGGGTCACTGTGGAGAGCGATTGCACCATTGTCATAAATTTCAAAGGAGTAAGGGGAAGCCCCATGGTTTGTGGCGTCTGCATTCGAAAAGCTGTACCATTAGCAGGTAAAACTTTTATTTTACATACAATTTACTCATTCAAGGCCTAACATTCAGAGTGATAACCTTAACCATGAACTTGTAGCAGCAAACTTAGTTACAGAAGGGAATGCCTTGTGCAAAAGATGTTCAGTCCATGTTGGGAATTCACCTATACAGGTTAGTATTTTCAGAAACAGTTACAACATTATATTTGATGTAATTCTGATACATATTGATCCACAATGCAGACCAGGACAAGTAAATTAATCTCGAAGTATGAGAAGCAGATTGAGGAGCTAACCAGCCAGTGCAACATGAAGTCTGATGAGTGTTATATGGCGTGGTCTTCAGTGGAATCTACTAATCAGGAGCTTGAGAGACTTAAGATAGAGCTTCACCAGAAGCTTTTCCAAAGTGATAATATTGGTATGAACAAGGCTATTCGACTTATCAACTCACTATCCTCAACATTTATATATATACTCATCAATGTTTGCCCTTCCTGACAGAACAAGTCCTTGAAAGACAAACTGATCAACTAAGGAATGTTTCTCAGAAATATGAAAATGCCAAAAAATTATGGGCTGCTGCCATATCTAACTTGGAAAATAAAATCAAGGTAAAGTTGATTTACTATCTGCAATATCACAACAAGAATCGGTAACTACAGTAATTGGTAAGTTTTACTGATCTGTCACTTATTAATCTTCAGGCCATGAAACAAGAGCAAGCTTTGCTATCTCTTGAAGCTCATGACTGTGCAAACGCAGTTCCTGATCTGAGTAAGATGATCAGAGCTGTTCAAGCCTTAGGTAAAATGGCATTGCTGCAAAGCTTTTCAAGTGTTTGATGAAAAATTTTGTAAGTGCTTTGTTATTTTTTTTCCAGTGGCACAGTGTGAATATCTGAAACTGAAGTACTATGAAGAGATGGCCAAGAGAAAGAAACTTCATAATATTGTCCAGGAGACCAAAGGTGCCTTGTATGATCCTCTCTGTATTCAGATGTTTCACATTTTTTGTAGATTCTTTTGTATATAATTATTTTCATTCTACTGTCTGCTATATATGCCATTCCAGGAAATATCAGGGTTTTCTGTCGGTGTCGTCCATTAAGCAAAGATGAGACATCATCAGGTTACAAATGTGCAGTGGATTTTGATGGAGCAAAAGATGGTGAAATTGGGATTTTGAATGGTGGAACAGCTAAGAAGACATTCAAGTTTGACAGAGTATACACACCAACAGACGATCAAGGTATTTCTTACTATGCTGGACAAGTGGACACCGTATTGGTAATTTTTGTCTTTTACTGTTCTTTGTGACATATGAGAGATCAAAATGGTAGCTGATTGTTAATGTGTGTTTGGGTATCTACATCAAGAGCATAATGAGAACACTGATAAAGTATTGCTAGTAGTTAAACTATGTTGCATTATATCCATAATCCATCAGGTGGGCTAAAAATTCTCTATCTAATACTGTTGATTCCAATAATGAACAGCTGAAGTGTATGCTGATGCATCTCCACTGGTTACTTCAGTCTTGGATGGCTACAATGTATGCATCTTTGCCTACGGACAAACAGGAACAGGCAAGACCTTCACCATGGAAGGGACTGAGAGGAGCAGGGGAGTAAATTATAGAACTCTCGAGGAGTTGTTCAAAATTGCAGAAGAGAGAAAAGAGACTGTGATATACAGCATATCTGTCAGCGTGCTTGAGGTTTACAATGAGCAAATCAGAGACCTCCTTGCAACATCCCCTTCATCTAAGAAGTACGGCTGTTTCTTCTAGGATGTTGCTTTGTTCCATAATAGTATCATCATACGATAATTTCTACATCACCACATTTTAGGTTTGAGATCAAACAGGCAGGTGAAGGATCTCATCACGTCCCTGGCATTGTGGAGGCCAAAGTTGAAGACATAAAGGAGGTTTGGAATGTCTTGCAGGCTGGAAGCAACGCGAGGGCTGTAGGGTCAAACAATGTGAATGAGCACAGCAGTCGCTCCCACTGGTTGGTTATAACTTACATTAGTATTTATTTTCTTTCCTAGATCAATTGCTTATGGTCAAAATGTTTTAACCTTTGTATCTGTACATCAGTATGCTTTGCATCATGGTGAAAGCGAAGAACCTGATCAATGGAGACTGTACAAGAAGTAAGCTTTGGCTTGTAGATTTGGCTGGAAGTGAACGGTTAGCCAAGACTGATGCGCAAGGTGAACGACTTAAGGAAGCACAAAACATTAACAGATCACTTTCTGCTTTGGGTGATGTCATTTCAGCTCTCGCTACGAAAAGTTGCCACATCCCCTACAGGTTTGTGGTCTTCATAAATAGCGTGTACATGTAACCCATCAGTTTATGTTTATCACTGTTTATATTCTCTCCGGGCAGAAATTCGAAGTTGACGCACTTGCTGCAAGATTCTCTAGGAGGGGACTCAAAAGCTTTAATGTTTGTGCAAATTAGCCCATCCGACAATGATGTGTCAGAAACATTGAGCTCACTGAACTTCGCAAGCCGTGTTCGTGGTATAGAATTGGGTCCAGCAAAGAGGCAGGTTGACACCGCCGAACTTCAAAAGGTCAAACAAATGGTGAGTGTAATATTTCCTCTCTTTTCTGAAACCATCTTTCAGAACCTCCTTGTAGCTGAGTTGATGACATAAACTCCACGCTTTTCTTGTTGCGAATGTATGCCAGCTTGAAAAGGCTAAGCAGGAAGTCAGACTTAAGGACGATTCTTTGAGGAAATTGGAAGATACCTGCCAAAATCTAGATAACAAAGCCAAAGGGAAAGAACAACTTTACAAAAATTTACAAGAAAAGGTACATATAATTCAGGCTAACACTTGTTGTTTATCAATTGTTGTTCCTCGCCTGAACCTGACAGGTCTTTTGTAATTGATATAGGTAAAAGAGCTTGAAAGCCAGCTAGATTCTAAGACGCATTCTCAAATTACATCAGAGAAGCAGCAGCAGCAGCTTTCTGGAAAACTAAAGGAGAAAGAAGAAATGTGTACTACCCTTCAGCAGAAGGTACGAGCAAAAGTAGTTAATGCTGTTCGTGGCTATTTAACTGTACAGAATACTAGATATATACCCATTCCATCCTTTTGCAGATAGTGGAGTTAGAGCACAAACTTAGACAGCAGGACCAGTCAGAATCTGATGTTGCAGTTCTTAAGCAGACGGTATGAAATTTAACATTAAATTTGTCAGTAAGTATGAATGGAATCACACCATGTCTAGATTGGTTCCACTGTTATTATTATTTTCAGATCAAGGAACTGGAGGTCAAGTTGAAGGAACAAGAACACCAGCGATCAGTTGCAGAATTAAAGGTGATTTGTAACAACATGGGGTTGGTGGTTTAATTCCTACTACATATTTCCTTACACTATATCATTCTGAAATTGTAGACAATGGAAATAGAACAAGAACTGCTGGAAATGCACAGAACAGAGTCGATGCTTCAGATCAAGGTAAGCTCTTTTGTTGGAGCTTCTACATTATACCCGTTCTTACAGGGGTGAAAATAATGCTGAGATTGACCTCTCCATATTTTAGCTAAGAGATCTTGAGAATTGCTTGCAAGAAAGGGCATCACTTCAAGACACAAACATGATACTTGACTCAACCAACTGTATGAGAGTCGCTACTACTGGTTCTGGAGAGGCAAAGGCGCAGCTGTTCACAAGGGAGGAAGCACCGAGCGAGAAGGAGCATCACATTCTGAGAAGCTCGGATTCTGTGAACAAGGTAGTATCTAACAATTCTTCCGTGGCTGAGGCGACAGAAGTTGTTAATGATAAGAAGAGAAAAGGAGATGCGAGGAATCCATCGATTGGTGGGGAGCTGGAGAACCAGCCTGCTGGAAGCCAGAATACTGCAAGGAAGAGGAGCCTGCAAGGTGGTGATCCAAGGGTGAAGAGAAAATCGACCGAGCCTCACGCAAAGATTCCAGGACGGACAACTGCCACTACAAAGACGGCCACTGCCACACACAGGACGGCTCCTATTACCAGGGCGACCAAGCAACAACCAGCCGCGAACAAGACGAGAGGGTGGGTTAGGTAAGCAGTGTGCTTGTTGTGGATGCCATTGTACCCAATATGACTTGTATTTGTATGGGCTCAAATTTTAGCTGAGTCGCGCTGCACCCTTAGCAGTGGATAGTATCATAGTAGGGTCACTCACACATTGTAACGAGAGTGTTGCACTCCTGTGTAACCTATTACGGACGGGTAGATTCAACAGCAATCGCACAGTTGACTGCATATGAGTATTGCTTATTTCTGACCTAGAATGACTGATATCGTCGATGTTCATGTTTCACTTGCTTCCGGACTGTCGACGTTCTTGGTGCATACGTGATTCATGATATGCGTGTCTATCACCCAGGAAGCGAAAGTTTGTTTTGCACTGACAGATCGAGATTGTTTTCTCCTGTATTGCAGTCAAGGTGGCCAAGGCAAAAAAATAAAATAAAAAAATGATAGTCTCTTGTATTGCGGTTGACACACAAAATTGCGCTCCAAGAATCCGTTTTGTCTTCTCTCAGGAGAGGAAAAGGTCATTCGTGACGAGGGGTGTCCCGCTTCGCAAGCAGCGCGTCTGTACGAGCTTCCAAAAACGTGCAGGGTTCATAGAAACGTGATTTCCGACCACCTCGCTACCCGACTGTCACGCGTAATCTTTTAAGTGCTCACAAAAACGTGTAGGTCGAGTTCATAAAAACGTGATTTCCAATCACCTCACCAACAGACGATTACCAGTAGAAATCCGTATGTTCTCACAGAAACGTGCAGGCTTCACAAAAACATGATTCCACCTCACTAACCGACGGTTACGGTAATCTATACGCGCTCACAACAACGTATAGGGTTCACAAAAACATAATTCCACGACATTTCAGTAACTGATCGGTCATTGGTACCGACCGATAAACAGACGTCTCGCAGCCACCGATTCTTCGCCGAGGTTGACAGATTGACAGGCGAGAGTGAGACTGCCGCTCAAGTAGCTAAGCATCAGCGAGCAGAAAAGGGACAATCCAGGGACCAGGCAACCAAACCGTGTGCTCCACTACGGCCACACCACTGATTCCTCCACAAACCGCGAGCCGCGCTGCCCACCGATCCCGCCCGCGTCCTTCTCCCGCCGCAATTTATGCCATGAGCTCCCAGTCCCAGCCTAACAAAACACGCGGCACACACAAACCGAGATCACGCGACGCACCCACTACGCGAAAGCAGCGATGTGCCGAGCGACGGTGGACGACGGCCACGCCATGGCCTTCCGCCCCCGCGGAGGCCGCCTCGAGATCCGCGCATTCTACCTCCGCCTCTCCTCCCCGGCCCCGGTCCAGGCCGACCTCTCGCTCGTCTACCTCCCGGTTATCGGTGGGGCAGCGTTGGAGCTCGACGGCCGCGCGCTCCCGCCGGCCTCGCCTGCAGAGGTGCAGCTCCGGCGCGTCGGCGTCGATGGCGACGCGGCGTACGCGAGCGCCGATCGCGTCTCCGCCGCCGAGGGCGCGCGCTTCGAGGTGTACGCCGGGAAAGATTTCGCGGCGGACGGCGTCTTCTCGCGGCGCCGCGGGGGAGGGTGGCGCGTCGAGTGTCGCCGTGCGGCGTCGCTGGCGTCCACTGTGGTGGCCGAGGTGATGGTGCTATCGGAGGGCGGCGCACTGATGAGGGCCAAGCCGAGGGCATCGACGAGAGGGCTGGGGTGCGGCATGAGGCTGGAGGGGATACCGGAGGAGGGGTGCGGGTGCGAGTGCGGGACGTGCGGGGATGAGTGGGAGGTGGTCGAAGACGACGGCGATGACGGAAAAGGAGAACTGGAGACGCCGGACATGGAGGTGGAGACGGTGAGATGGGCGCTGGAGATGGGGGCATGGGCGGTTTGCGTCGGAGTCGGGCTGCTCGCCACGGCGAGCCGGTTCAGACGGAAGCGGGCGTTCTGGTGAACCGCCGCCGCGCCGGCCGCCGTTTCTTTCTTTCTTTCTTCCTTCACCATTCGAGTGGAGTATTAAAATTTTGTAGGTTTTAGCACAAAATTTTCATCTCAACTTCTCAAAAATGTGTGTACATGTGAATGGATCAACGAAGTTGCCTTATTCAACGAATTATGTGGCACTGTGATCTTTGCAAGATGGTAGTATTGTGCACCATAGTAGCAGACCTGTTCGTGACATGGCAAGTTGGCAATCAAATTTCACCAAATATTTAATTTTTACGGGTGATCCGAAATCATCAGGATGCTGGGAACCACCGTAAAGCAAGTGGGAAAATACAATCCAAAAGCTCCGAAATATCGCCCAAATCCGCGAAATAAAAAAAAAAAGAGCCGATCCGCAGTGTTGTTCAGATTTCACTTTAGTAGAACTAAAACGTTGACCCCACTCACTCGCTACAGAGAAGCTTCTGAGAAAGCTGTCAGAAGCTCCCCTAAATAAGCTTTTGAGTTTTACAATTGATCAGCATGATGTTGTGGAATATATAAACCATAATACCAGCAAGTTTACTGGGTACTTATCCAGAAAGTAGCACTGTAGCATGCAAGAGCATAACATAATTGTAGGATAAGCAAACCAACAAATAGTTCAAAGCTTGACCTTACGTTCATCCATTCATCTACAAGAGCGTTCTGATTTGCCCGGTCAGCTTCAGGGCAAGGCCCTCTTCCTTCATCGTTTCCACGAGAGAGTCAAAGCGTCGCAGCCAGCCGGCCGAGACCCAGCAAGCTTGAACAATTGTGAACAGTTGATCAGACACCAATCCAGACGCCTGGTCCATTATCATTCAGAATATGAAAGCAACATATGCAGTTAGTCAGATTCAGATATTTCAAGTGGAAGGATTTGTGCCTGCTACTGAATTACATCGAACTTCTTAAGATATTTCGCATAAGCATAGGACTTGAGCATAAATAAATATAAATACAGTGGGTATATTTTTCCATAAAAAAATTACAGAAACACCAATGTCCTGTTTTAATGTAAACTAGTTTAAGAGTCAGAACCACTGTCTGAGTCAGTATCCGGTTCAAATGGTCTATGTCTGTTCGTGTTAGCCTCAAGCGGTGGCAGATCATCATCTTCATCAGAATCTGGCTCCTCCTCGATCTGGGGTGTCGTTCTTTCATGTGTTCTTGCCTCCAAAATTTCCTTAGGGGTTGACTTGAAGATATCTGGCCTAGTATATAAGAAAAGATAATTTAATCAGAGGACTAGTTTGAAGACGTCAAGGCAAGCCACCCTGACTTTGACTAACATCTAACTGAATCTACAATTCAAGCGCATATGCAAAAGAGAAACGGAGTAACAGACAACATGATGGTTTACAAGATAAACTGTGTTTTGGTGGATTTTATGAAGTTTAAGTGTTAGTTTTGTTATGCTATTGTTATCAATCCATTACATCTATTTTCATGGATATTTGATCAAGAAAAGCCTGAGGAAAATATTCAGGCCATTGAAATGCATTGGTGTAAATGTGTAATAAGGCAATTGAATTTAATCCAAAGCTGCGAGAGAATATAGAATATTGAAAACAATGGCTTGCCAAATTGCTCGCAAGCATTTACTACAGAAAGGACATTTTAGTTTCATGATACTCTAACCCAATATGACTGACATATGGCACCAGACCGTGAATAGATACTACACGAAAAAAACACTAGAAATAAGTCTTAGTTTGTATTTCACGGCTCAACACAAACCACCATTGAAATAAGGAAGCAAGCATTGCAATGAGATCTGATATTGTCAATTCAAACTAAAGATGCTCAGGAATTTCTTGTGCCATCTTGCATATATAGAAGAAGCATCTGCACTCTGCAGCTATTCGCAAACAATTTGAAAAGCTACCCCTAGTCACAGATTTGCAGTACCGGGCCTACCGACCTTCCCTGCAGATTGCATACACTCGTAAGTCCATCCTGATTGTTAGTACTAGGGAACTGTCAGGCATGACACAACCAAGCAACTCACCATTCCTCGGATTTCTCCATAGCCCGGACTTGGTCATGGAATAGTACTTGCGACACAACACATGCTATCTTGCTGCCTGATTCGAGCGCCTGATCGCGGCCACTAGCATCCACAACCACAAAATTCCCTGCATATTCATAGAATCATAGAACTCACAATCAAACTGTCATGCACAGGTGGAAAAAAGCCAGCTCTCACTCTGGGAGAAGTGATCAACTACGTTGCACACTTGCACCAAAGTCACTCACCCTTCTTAATCCAGAAGCTCTTGTGGAACTTGGCCGGGAACAAGGCGAGGGACTTCACTCCCTTGGCGTCCATGACCTAACAGCAGCCAAGGCGGCGATGAGGAACACACGGAGAGCAAAAGACTCTAGAGCAGACAGATCCTGGAGGGGAGAGCGCGCCTACCTCGATGAGATTGGAGCCGCGCAGCGCGAGGACCTGCATGAAGCCCTCGCCCTCCGCGAGCGTGACGGCGCCCTCGCTGCACGCCCGCCGCAGGTTCTTCCTCCCAGCCTTCATCCCCTCCCACTTCCTCCGCCCCACACCCAAAAGAGTTTTCCCCTCTCGCCGGATCCGGTCACGGCCACCAGGAGGCGGTCCTGCAAGCTAGGCGGCGGCGGCGGCGGGGTGTGGATGCGCAGAGACGATGCTAGGGAAGAGTCCGGGAGCTGGATAAGTATTTCTATGTAAGTTGGGCTCGCGGTCTGCTTGGTGATTAGGCCCATGCAAGTCTGAGCTGGACTCTTCCGTATCACAATTTGTTTGATCTTTTTATAACTATTTTTTATTTTGATTGATCTTATAAAAGAATATATCAACAAACATAATATTCCCAGCCCACGCCCACGCCCGGGAGGTTTGTGCAACTGTGCAAGAGGCGACAAGCATGCCTCATGCATCTGTCTCCGGAATCTGCAACTCTGCATCGAACTCCCAGGGAGATAAGATATCTTTGAGATGTAGCAAGAAAAGTTGCTCGCTGATGGCCAGCTTAGCTTTAGCTTCACCTATTGCTATTGCTATTGGTATATATGTATACGTGTATATATTGCTCGCTTTAGGATTTTAGGTGAATAGATTGTTGTAAATTGAATTGAGATTATCATATCAGTCTATTATCATCAAATTAAATAATTATATTTAAGCCAACTAATAATGCATTAATGTCACATTGGATCTGCCCCTAACTTTCTCCATCCCAAAGTAACTTCATTCCTAACATCCAAAGAAAAATTTAGTAACAAAAAGAAGAGATCAAAATGACACTCATTAATAGGAATATAGTATTTTTAGGCAATACGTAAATGATACTCCCTCCGTCCTAAAATAAAATTATTTCTACCATTTAAATTTTATCTCAAATATAACAACTTCTACCGCTTTTCCTCTCCAATCTCCCAATTCTACCCCTATTTTGACACACGTTGTACACTGCACACAGTTCTATCTCCCATCCTCCTCCCCACTCCCTGTCTATTTCCCCCTCCCCTGCTCCCTCCTCCACGGTTCCACCTCACAGCGGACCGGCGGCGGTGGTGGATGACTGGCGTCGGTCGAGCAACGGAAGACCGGTGGCGGCAGCGCACAGGACAGGTCACGGGCTTGGGCTGTTAGATCTGGCGATGGTAGTGGTGGGCGAGCGACAGTGGGCCACCAACGACGCCTGCAGCGATGGGCTGCTAGACCAAGGGTGGGCCACCGATGGCGCCTACAACGGTGGGCTGGTGGATGAAGGGCGGGCGACTGGTGGCGCCTACAGTAGCAGCAGCAGGCGAGTGGGCGTTGGAGGTAGGGTTGCTAGACAAAAGGTGTTTTAGTCTTTTTAGCATTTTTGTTGATAAACATGTTTAAGTTTAAAAGTTGCCGTAAAATGGAACGTAGAGAGTACTACGTAGTAAACAAAACTGAAGGGACGTTAGTATTAGCTCTTTTTTGTCTGTTTCCAAGCGTTAGCATTACGAGCCAGTAATGGCTGTCGCCACTGACGGCTGGATGTAAACGCCATAAAAGTTTTAGCACTGGCTTAACCATTCTTATGCTCAAATAATTGAGGTTTGCTGGAGTACCACATTTGCAACCAGCTGACATGTATGAATGCGATGCCTTGTGTAAGCTCAAGCTGCATGAATGCGGATCTGTGGTGCATTAATGCCTCGTATGCATGCACCGACGAGTCGTCAACATCTAAGGCTGGCAGATTCCGAAAAGTGAATCTAATAAGCCCTATAGTTTAAAATTTATACACGTACTAAGGCTTTATAACAGTAGACAATCACTACTTCAACTATAGTTGAAGGTTGATAGTACGATCTTTTTATATATTTTTTAATATATGTATTTAAATCTATAACTCGTTACGTTTTGAAAAATAAAATATAAAAAAACTTATACTAATTTATTTTTAAATTCTATAGCTATTATGTTTTGCGGTCTACGATAATAATTTGATGGAACTGGGGAGCATATATTCGTGGAATAGCTGCATATTAAAAATAATCTACCACACGGTCTACCACAGTACCACAGCAGCCGCAGCATTCGATTCAGCTCATCATGTCCGTGACTCCTGTATTCTGATGGAGTGAGCAGGATGGTACAAATACATGCAAACAGCTCAGGCATGTAGATAGGCCGCAGAGATCTGACCCTAGGTTCATCAATAATCATCATCCAGGACAAAAAACGGTGAAGGACGGGTCAGGACTTTTTATGTGCCTGACAAGCAATCTTTGTGTATTCACGGCTTTTCAGGCTTCAGAAGATTGTCCCTTCTCCGTTTCAGAAGCAAATGCAAATCCAGATGCATCAGCTCCTCCGGTAACCGGGGGAAAAGCTGTCTGTCCCTCGTGTCGAGCTTGGACAGACACGCCGTCTGTTTGCTCATCATGCTAAGGTTACCCAAAAGCCCAGCACTGAGTTTCCTTGTTAGTATTAGCTGCCTATTTTGACATTTTCACCTTACGTTGCTTAATGCTTACTCGCACTGATTCCTTTTTTTGGATATTTACACAGAGATTATGAAATCAACTTAAATATTTACATATGGTGTTTTAAATTTTTATAAAAGAATCAATAAATCGATTCAATTAGCTTTGTTGTCCATAATTTATTGTGCATTGAAAAATTTGAAAAATATAAATTGTTTGTTTGATATGCATAAATATAAAAGAAAGGATGAAAATTTGACTAGAAGTTGTAAAATGACTTACATTTAAAAAAACAGCTGAGTAGTCTAAAACAACTTATATACGGAATTGGATAGAGTAACTTTTTATCACTTATGTATTGTGCTTTAATTTGGAAAAGATTGATTGTTTATCTGTGAGAGAGATAATATTTATGTGATAAAAATAAACATATAACAAAAGATAAAAATATGTCTAAGAATTCTAAAACGGCTTATAGAATTGAGAAAGATAAAACTGTTTATATAAAAATTAAAAAAAAACAGCATAATTTATCACATTTAATTGCGTTGTCCAGCTGTAGCATTAGATTTGACCTCGTAACAAAGAACCATGCATCTCTTAATATGTATAAACAAGACAAGGGCAGACCGTGCAGTGCCCATTTCAGTGGACTGTCCATCTGAAACCAAATAAAAACTTTCCAGTTCATGAATTAGGCTGTCAGCTTTTCAGTTCAGCAAATAAAAACTGCGCAACTCAAAACAAAAAGGAGAAAAGAAAACTGCCGCAGCACGAGCTGGAACAGCTATACTGACGCGTGATCTCTATAGGAAGAAGGAAACAAAACAAATGCAAAGCCAAGAACCAAAAGCAGCAGATCCATACATCTACATGCATGTATCCATTGTTCTGTCAGCAGCACAATTATGAATTATAAAACCAATGCATTGTGCAGCCCGGCGGGTAATTAGCGGCCATCATTATCTGCAAACCTCCACCTAAACTCATCATCACCAGTACAAATTAAACCAACTCAAATCGTCTGGACGGCACCAGCCAGAAGAAAACGAAAACGCCGGTGCCATATTAATTTGGAGTACATATATTTTTTTAGAAAAAAATCCCAATTTTCGTAGGAGTAGGAAAAATCTGTGTGCAATGAATTGGGGCCTAACGAATATCAAGCTGGCCAAGATTGACGAAGTGGCGCTGTTGGTAGCTGCCGTAGTTGCGCGCCCATCATCTAATTAAATGGTAGACGCTAATGCAGCAAATGCTACCGCTTTCGCTGGACGTCGACGACTCGTCGCTGTCGTCCGCTGGAGATTTGGCAGGAGCACAGCGCCGATAAATTGCCGGAGCCGCCCGGCGATTGCGACCGAGTTTCTTTTTTAAAAAATAAAATACTAGAAGAAAAAAGATGGCGCTGTTTGAGAAAGTGTTCCCCCGCTGCTGCTGCTTCAAAATCTTCTGCTCTTTAGAAGTTCAGATTTTCACTCTATATCATAAAACTCAGTATCTTTTAAAATTAGAAAATAAACTAATATACGAAAACAACAGTTTTTATATTTTTACAAACTAAATATTCGTCATTTTATAATTTTAATCTCCAACAGATAGTCCCTAGCTTGAGTTGCAATCTCGCTTTTGCGGCTGTTTGGGTGGGGACCAGGCTTGCGAATTGCGATTGGGAGTTGGGAGTTGAAGCCGCGTGCACTTGCGACCCTACCTAGTACTGCCGCTGCTCACTTACCATCCCATGAAGATACGTACAGTACTCAGTACCGCCTACGGAGTTGGTTTTCAAGAGGAATACATGCTTTGCTGACGGAGGAAACAAGAATTCCTCTCACCCTACTGTTTTTCTAACCCAATCACTCACGTCTTCCAATTTTTTCTAACCCTGTAATTGAAATTGAAACAACATAAGAGCACAAGGCACCACTTCATGTACAATTGCACGTCACCAATCCCATTATCTCCGTCCATTTCTTGATTTCCTCCATCAACAATAAAGAGAGAAGTAACTACGACGGCAAGTGTAGCGTGAGATCAGAAAGCAAGGGTAAACATTCAAAAACATTTTCTTGTTTGACAGATACTCCTAAGTCTACGATCGCCTAATTAATCACCACTCCTTGTCATGCTCGCCGCCCCGCCCGTTCACCGGCGCCGGCCCCTCGCCGCCGCCTTCCAGGGGCGAGACGCCGGTGCCCTCCTTCCGGCTCCTGATCTTGATCAGCCCGTACAGCTTCTTGATCTCCCTCATCGGCGCGTCCTTCGCGAACACCCCGCCCCCCGCCGGAGCCGTGATCGCCTCCTCTGCGTCTGGCGCCGCATCTGCGCTCGCGCGCCCGGCCTGATCCTCCCACTGCCCGCACGCGCCGGACCAGCTCGTGTTCCGCCTGTGCGGCGGCCGCGGAGGCGCCGCCCCGGACACGTGCTGGAGCTTGGTGATGACGTTACGGAGCGCGCGGCTCGGCGACGAGCGGTTGGCGAGCATGATCTCGCCGAGCTCGGCGGGGCTCAGGCGGCCGCCGGCGTGGAAGCCCTCCTCCACCTGCGGGTACAGCTTGTGGTCCTTGAGGCCGAGGTAGTTGCTGGCCAGCGCCTTGAACGCCTCGAAGTCGCACATCGTGAACTGGATGTGCACGTCCAGCCTCCCCGGCCGCACCACCGCCGCGTCCACGCCCTCCTTACCGCCGCGCATCGTGAACACCATCACCCGCTCCTCGCCGCAGCACGAAGCGACGCTGTCCATGAAGCTCAGCACCCTCACCGCCCTCGCCTCCGCGTCCCCGCGTCCTTGCAGGAACCGGTCAAGATCCTCCACGAGGATGAGAGACCGCGGGGTGGTGTGCAGGAGCAGCGCGCGGAGGTCGTCGCTGCCGGCGCGGGACAGGTCGATGTCGTAGATGTCGTAACCCAGGAACCGCGCCATGGCCGCCGCGAATGTCGACTTGCCGGTGCCTGGTGGGCCGTAGAGGAGATAGCTCCGGCGCCACACGCGTCCGAGACGGTGGTAGTAAGCCCGCCCTTTGAGGAAGTTCTCCAGGTCCGTGCGGACCCGTGCTTTGAGTTCGGGGTCCATGGCCACCGTGTCAAGCGTGGCTGGGTGGGTGAACGGCGCCGACGCCCAACGCGGCGTCCCGGTGCTCCCATCCACGCCGGTGTTAGCGAAAAGCCGCAGCTCGCGTCGTCGAAGCTCCATCTCGTCGGCGACGGACTCGACGTGCTGCAGATACGGACGCAGCACTCGAGTCCGGTCGTGCCGGCGCACGCGCAGCACCAGCAGCTCGCGCCCGTCCTCCTCCCGGTTGGTCCACGCGAGGCGCGCGCCGAGGAAGGCGTCCCGCGCGGTGTGCCCTGGGCCCAGCTGCAGGGAGAATCCGCCGTTGGTCCTCGACGCGGACGACAGCACGGAGGCGGCGTCGGCGTCCTCGAGCGACGGCAGCGCCGCCACGTACTGCGTGGCCTTGCGGAACAGCGGATTCTCGGCGCCGTCGCACGCGAAGCGTGGCACCTCATGGTACTGGTACGCCTGCGCCCACTCGTCGGCCCACCGCCAGAGCCGCCGCAGCGCGTACAGCGCCGATTTGTACGACATCGCCAGCCGCAGCACCAGCACGGCCAGGGCGGCGACGCTGATGGCTCGCAGCAGCATGGCTGCTGCTTTGGTTTGGAGTAGTGCTCGCTCCTGTGCTACTGGTGCCCCGAGAAGAGTGGGTGGGTCTTAAGAAAGCCGCCGGGTGGGAGGGGGAGTTTGAGTTTGCACGGTCAAAGATGGTGGTGGGGACTGGCGAGGAGGAGGACGATGAAAAAAGGCGCCAAATCTGCCAGGGAGAATTGTGTAATTCCTTGACATTTTCAGGCTTCAACATTCAAGGGTCATATACTCATATCTCACCACTCTGAACATAACCCAGACAAACCACTAGAAATGTTTCTGTACTAATAATAAGAGGAAGACTAACATCCACGACTTGTAGGTTGCACATATTATGGTGTTTAATATGGATCTAGATATTAATTGTGAATTCTCATATCTCTAATCTTTATATTCAAGAGGTTTTATAGGAGTTAGTTATTACTTTAATGTAAAGGGAATCGGATACAAGATTCTTATGATTTTTTTCTGGACATAGATAATAAATATCCTATTCTTAGAAGGAAATCTATTCAAATACTAGTATAGTAGTCATATTCGTATATTAGTTTTATACTGGTCATCGTCGACTAGCTATACTTTGACTGTTGTAATAATGCGTTAAAACGGCGAGGAAGAAACAGTTAACAGTTGGCTTGTTTTCACATCCGGGCGATAATTGCCTTAATTTGTCTATTCCAGGTTTATCATAACAGCTCACAGTCCAGCTTTGTATAAATCACTTTCAGTAAGAAGAGGACGAATGACAGATTTGCATAAAACAGCCACGGATCAATGCAAGAAACATCTTTATACACACTACTGTATCTGCTGGCAATCACTGTTGGGTTGTTGCCTGCAAGAGACGATCCAGTCTTTGGCAGGTGGTTGAATGCAACAGCGAACGGTGGTATCTGGATACTGTTCGCTCATGAAACGATGGTCGGCCGGATTTTTTGCAGCGCCCAACCGCTGTGATCACGCTAGAAACTGACTCGATCGGTTTCTGAAATAAAATGACTCGCCCAACTTGGTTGCTGTTCTTAAGCTGTGTTTGTGTATGCCCTTCTCTGGCCTCTGAGGTTGTTTGTTGCCTGCTTAATCTCAACAATGTCAAGTGGTGTGCCAGTAATAAGTTGGAAGACGGTAGATGAATTTGTCAGCTACCTTTCTCCTTCTTCGTGTTATTCAGAGAACTTTTTTCTGACGGGCACGTAGGATGCAAGATATGTTCATTTGCAGTTTCGATCTTGTTATTCAGTTGGTTTTCATGTTGACAGAACAATTTACAGCCAACAAGTGACAAGTGACAATGCTGAAAACGGGATCGTAATTTATTGATCATAAATTCATAATTAAGGGCATGAAACAGAGAGGACAGAAACATACCATTTGGTAGAAAAAGGAATGCGAGTAGTAGAATATTAATTAATAACAAAATATATTAATTATTATTAATCTTAGCGTAACTATTACTACTAATGAGCATCGGGGTAAACTAATTATCCCAAATCAATAGTAAATAATCACTAATTAACAATAAAATATACTAAAAATCACTAATAGGCCACTAATGATCAATGTTAGTGGAGGTGAATTCAGAAAAAATTTGCCGAATAAACTCATCCATCCGATTTTACTGAATGACCCATTTAGCTAACTCTCCCTTAACCAAACACACCCAAACATATCAAACAACTCTGACAGCCCAAAGAAAAGGTATGGGCAAACACCGGCAAAATCAAACTCTAACCGCGGGTTGCTACACGAACGCACGCGACGTCGTTAGTTACCATGGTATTTTTTTGATTTTTTGCACGCATCAAGATGTTCGTCAAGTGCTTTGTTTAGTATAACTGAGAACGACACCTCGCTTTAAAGGGGTCAACAGCTCGCCTTTTGGCGTCGGATGGGCATGTGATAACCTAATCTTGTCTCGCTTCCATTCGCTGACATCTTTATACTACACAATTGCCAAAACACACAAAAGACAAAACTACAAAAGGAAACGTTTGCGTCACTACACTGCAAACTCGCACAGCGTGAAACGCTACAGGACGTACATGCTACGATCTATATACGTAGCCAGTACCCTTAATTACCTCACATACGATATATAATTGTAATACAACCGAAAAAACAGAGAAGAAAAAATGATTAATGGATGCCGTCACGTACATAACGCGGGCGCACATAAATGATTAATCGTCAGGTCACGAATAGTTGGCTGGCGAGAGGACAGTTACTGATTGTTATCAATTTAGTTATCATAAATTGTAGACCGATGATAAGAAGGAACAACAGTAACAAAACATATTTAAGCGGTTTATGACATATTAAAAAGGTTTTAAATTTTGAGAAATAACTGATAAATATATAACTAGTGAAAATATGAAGAATTTGATTTTTTTTAAAAAAAATTCCAACAATTATTAGGTTACATAATCTAGACTAAAATCTAAATCATTCTAAAAGATTTAGATTTTAGAAGTAAGGGCAGTCTTTCTTATATGGTGTCTTATGTTGCCGTATCAGCAAGACACTATCTCTAGAAATTATACTTTTAACTCTAATTTATTAGCATGGGACCATAATAAATTTTTTATACATATCTATTCTTTCTCTCTCTCCTTCTCATTCAATTACTTTTCATCTCTACCTTAGATGTTGTGTAGACACGGTGTCTTTATTTTCTATTATCTTTCTTTTTTAATTTCTTTGCCACATTATATTTTTTTACATGATAATCTAATAAATATCTAAGACGCTATTCTGTGGAGGATTAAAACTGCTATAATGAACGCAGTTTAAGAAGCTATCTATTTCAAAACAAACCTGCGAACCTAATAATCGTAGGTTCCGGTATCCATCGCTGCTACTATCACGGGGTCTGGGCACGCAGATATACGCACACATCTGCAGCTCGGGGCCGACACAACAGATCGAGCCGTGCTTGTGAACGCGCGTTTGCTAGCTAGGCGGCTGCAGGGTCAACCGGTCAAACTGGTGAGCTGCCAGCCACGGCATTAGATACCTGGCCTAGCCTTGTTTAATGCACGCGTATATGTCTCGGCTTCTGCCAGCTTCTCGATCTGTTGTTGCGTACGTATGTAGGACGTACGCCGTCGTTCATACCGATACTGTGGCTGAGCTATGCTGCTACTGTGCATGACAGTATGACACGTCACTCTCGTCTCTTTGAAATTAACGCAGTAATCAAAAGTGACCCTTGTGATTTCTTTCTTGCCACGAGGCATAGCTAACGATTTTTTTTTTTGATCTCGCGCGCATGTTTGGACTTTAGTGCGGAGTTGACGGAGAATAAGCAACAGCTTGGCGTGCGGGTCGTCTAGTCAGTTAGATTGTCAACCTCTTCCTCTCGAGGTCGAAATTCAAATTAGAAGCTTCGTCGCGGCGCGTGCACGGTAAACCCCTTTTGTACACAGTCAAATCAATGTTTTTACAAGCCTTGAAAATGGCCAATCAATGAAAATGTGAGCTCTATAAAGAGGAATAAACACCAAATTGACTGAAAATGTCAACATGATAAGAGTTGTTGTCATGATAAAACACCTATCAGGCATCCCTTGACAGAGGACAGTAAACGCAACATTAGTTGAGTTCCCTGCTAGAATAAGCTGAGCTTGGACTTGAAAATATATTACTCTACTTTGAATAAATAGACAGAGCTAGCAATTAATAATGTATAGAACTAAATAAACTATTTTTAAGTTTGTTCAAATTTAAATATAACATTTTGATTTAATTTTAATGGATTTTTAGAACAGACCTGAGGATCAAGCTCTGTCAAACAATAAATAGTACATGACCACTATATTATCTTTCTTTTATCACATTGAGAATTTGAGATTAGACAACGCCTGCCAGCGGACCAGCTGAAAAGAACATATTCTAGAAAGGGAACCTTGTCCTACCAAAGAATGGGTCAGCCATAAACGGAATTAATTACACCTCATGTACAGGGAAGAAAAGGGGGGCAAAAGAAGATAGAGTATAGATATGCCTCTCAAAGTACAGATAGATGCTCTCATAGGAATCTCTAAAAGAAATTCTTGAGTCAGCAAGACGTTGTTTCAATCTAGGGCTTCTTTAAGACAAAAAATTTACCGGATTTTATACCATAAATCAAAATTCTCCAAAAATATTATGTTGCAAACAATCCCTAGAAATTGCGTACTAGATTTTAGAGCACCGCCAAGTATGGCCCTCGTTTGTAATAAAATAAAACCTGCATGATCTTTAGATATGAAGAAATCACAAGAAAATTGTCTGAACAAGTAAACCAAGCATTAGGCCGTGTAATAACTCGAGTGTTAAGCTAATTAGTATTGGACTGCTTGCTGGGTCGGTGGGTCCCGGGTGCAGAAAAGGTTAGTGAGTTTTGGGCCCACGTGTCATGGAGATAAAGACAATATTCGCGTGGGGGAAGGCTCACAGCGTTGCGCTCGCGCCGCCCCCAACGGCCCACCCCCCATGGCGGCTTCCCGATCTGCTCGGTCCCATGGTCGTCCGGCGGCGATGGCTTGCTCCGCCTTCTCTTCGCCGGGATCACGCGCGGAGTCTCCGGATTCCGACCAGGTCTTCTTCGTTTCCCTTCCCCTGATTCGGTCGTTTCCGCTGCGTCCGATTCCGTTGTCGTATATCTAGGGTTCCAGGTTGTTGCTAGTTGTATCGACGGATAGCCCTAAGCCCCGCGTTTTCGCTGTTACTTGCGGCCCGGCGGATTCGCATGCGTTGCCTCATTGTTTCGTTTCTCAACCTAGATCGCGCAATTTTGGTTCCGTCCATTTGGCTTCGTCGATTTGTATTCTCTGGGGATTACGGTATGAAACCCTAAACAACTTGCGTGCCCCATATTTCCGCTCGATTTGCTGCAAAGAGAAGGCAGGAACAGGCCTGTTTCTACAATATCTCATGGTTGCCACCGCAGGAACTACTTTGCGCCACATCCACCAGTTCGCGGATGCTCTGCCATCGACCTTTATCGTGGATTAAAGGCAGCTGTTGGTCTGTTGGAATGGATGCTTTGGCAAACAGAGCAGCAGGAGGAGACACAGAAACTACAGGTATTAGTGAAATAGGCTGAATCGGGTGGAAACGTGGATTAGACCTAGGGTTCCATCCATTGATTGTTGGAAATTATGTGGCTATTTGCTAGGATCTTATGTGACCGTTTGCTTCCATGGTGCATCCAACTTGTACTCCAAGGTTACAACGATATCTTAATTTTCTTTTGATTTTTAATTATATGTAGCCTCACCACCATATCCTTGTTTTTTTGGGAAATACTGCATTGTCGCTTCATAATTTATTGAGTTGTATTTTATGGTTATGCTAATGCACATATAGTACAGCTTAACTACTAGCAACCTAGAATAATGCATTATGCATGTTCATGCAGGGTCAGTATGAAACATCTATGTTTTAATAAATTCTACTGTGAATTTTGTTAATTTCCGTAAGATTCATTGCCTGAATTCAGTGATGGTTCATATCTCCGTGCTGTTAATTTGGATTACTAAACTAATCTACTTGACATCATGTAAATAAAATATGATCTTCTGAACTTGTTTTGGAATACAATTTAGAACATGAGCTATTTCATTGTGGAGTTTAGAAACTGACTACATTTACAATGCTTTGTTTCTTATTTCATATAATCCTATGTTTTCTGCAGCTGCAGTTGTACCAATCTACAAATGCTTACCTATAGTGATTACGAAGGAATGATTAGATGAATGTGCCTTGTACTGTTCCTAAAAAGGTATTCATCATTTTGTGTTTATAGTTCACATAATGGATGTAAGGCTGCTTTGGCGCTATTTTTGTGTCCTAATGCATAACCACTCCTAGACTGTTCAATTGGAAAGAAAGATATTTGTTAATGTGATACTTTGCATAATGTTATTTCATTCTGTTTGCTCAAGCACTTGCATTTTATAAGCCAATATGAGATATCAGGTTTTATACAATAATTAGCTATACTGTGTATAGTTTTGCTTTTATATTGGAAAATTATTATTCTGTATTTATAGATTATATTCTTTTATTTGAAAAAGAAAACTTCTGTTGCATATGAATTCCAATTGTTTTGTGGGTAACATCCTTAGAATATATGTTAGATAAGACACACTTGTGCAACACAGTGACTGCTGAAGAAATAAAACAATAAATTCTTACATTTATGGCATAATGAGAGCTAAGAACCTGTGTTTGATGCATTCAGCATGAAAGTAACAAAGGAAATCTTGTTTTTCTTCTGTTCCTTTTTTCCCTAATGAGTGACTCTTATGTTCTGCTGGTTGCCTGCATGAGAGTTTCCACTTTCTAGTCTGACTTTCACATATGCATATAATTTAATGTGGATCTATATGTTCTGATCTTAGTCTAACTCCGTGCTCCGTGTGCTATATTTATTGTTGCACCACGGAGTAAATTGTCTCTGTTGTGCTTGCTGTGGTTTTGCTTCACTCTTGCATAGTTATCCTTCCTAGCTAAGATTAACAATTGCTTAACTAATCCACTGAGTTTGAACACAAAAAATTCAGAGTACTATAGTTTTTTCAACATGCGATAAAACAATCTTGTGAGAAGCTTGTATTACTTCCTTACATTACACATGCATTTGTTAATTGACACATGTGAAACAATAGCGCTTTTGTAGGTTTCTTATTATGCCAGCTAACCTTTATCTTCCTAAGTGTTAAATAATATGATCAAGACAAATTCTATGTTTTGCCATCGACAAGTGACTATTCTACAAATTGCTACTGACGAACGCAAGTTCTACAAAATGCCATTGTACAAGCGTTTTTGTCCCTTTTTTTGCCGCCGCCGTTAGGTTTCAATACATAGACCTACGTTAAGTCTTCCAAAAAGACCATTTTGTCTCTAAATAGACCTTTGTTAAGACTGTTCTATGGAATTTCTATATGAAAATATGTAGG
>KE371835.1:337506-363762 GCA_000418225.1 Zizania latifolia | reverse complement strand
AGGGAAATTTGCAACATCACGTAAGCGTGGCATTTGTTGTGATACGGGCGTATAACGAGGCTATGCTATGACACCCTATTTTTGTGACAATTTGCTACTGGATACGATCGTCACTATTTTATTTATTTTCAAAGTTTTGGAATACAAAATGACTGGACTGCACTTGTGTGTAGAATAGATAGAGTTAGAGGCATAAGGGCAATCTGGTCATCTCACATTCCAAAACGTTGGAAATGAATAAAATAGTGCCGACGATGTCCTATAGTAAATTACCACGGAAAAAGGGTGTCACAGCATTTGCCGAGCTATGTGCCTATGACATAGCAAACACCACATAATTGTAGTTTGGGTATTTATTATGATGGCATCTACCAAATTCTTGGGACAAAAGGGTCTTTTCGAAGATTTAACAAAGATCTATGGATAAAAGACTAACGGCAATGGTGGTAAGAAAGGAACAAACCTCTTGTATGATGGCATTTTGTAGAACTTGATGACAAAACATAGAATCTCTTTGATTAATGACATCCAATTTATATGATGATAATATGCTGAAAACCATGTAACTGTTCTAAGTTATAGCTCTTACAGTTGTGAGGAAAGCTTACTGGCTATTTTGATGTTAGGTGTGTTTTGAGGAAAAATAGATGTTCGGAATGCAATCTGTATGTCACCGGTATTCAGATATGTATGCACTCCTTAATTTCACAGGAATGAAGGGGCTTAGCAAAAAAGCCGATGAGGCTCGGCCACTTCCAGTTGGCGCGTTAGATCGAGTGGCCTCAAGGCTGAAGTCTGTTATGAACAAATGAACTCATCCAAAGTTCATAACCACACATGCAGTTACACCTTCATGAACCGATGATAGTTAAGAGTTCTTCCCTTCTCTTCATCTTTGTATAAATACGTACTGTTGATTAATAAAAAGTACAGATGTTCATTCTCTTCAATTTTGTCTATGATGCAAATCTTCATATTGAAACACATTATAAGCACTTTGCCTCCAAATCTGAGTTCGAAAAACCAAGGACAAAACAGTTTGCTCGTATTCTGGTTCGAGAGGAAGAACAAGAACATGAAAATCATCAACAAGAAAGGGACACGACTCACTTTCAATGGATATACTTGTTCATTCCATTGTTCATCTTCCTTGGAGATCCAAAGCCTACGACGGCTCAGCGATGGCGCTGATCAGATATGGCGGCTCTGCTTATTGAGGCGTGGCGCGGTATTAGGGAAATAAATTTTATTTATAGTGCACACACTTATCCTAACAACGTAATCTATATTTCTATGTTGTCTTTCAATATACAAATTGTTTCTTCCTTCCTCGCTTTTTACTCGGATTCAAAATGTGCCTCCGTTACCGTTCCATCTTCATATGTTGGCGTTGTAGTTGTAGTACCCACCAATCTACAGAACACACACCCTTCCAATGATCAGTCGATAGGGTAAGTCGATCTTGATAGGAGCATTGGCCTCCCGTCGATGGATAGTAAGTCGATAGATAGTAAGTCGATAGGAGCATTGGCTTCCTGTCGATGGATAGTAAGTTGATAGGAGCATTGGCTTCCTGTCGATGGATAGTCAGTCGATACTTTCTGTCGATGGATTTCATGTCGCCTATTCGATAGGAGCATCCATTTCCTGTCGACTGTTGGATCGTCAATAGGAGTTGGATCGATTGGCACGATATTAGATTTGTGATTTTTTTCAAGACAGGCTCATTTAAAAATTCAATTTTTGAAAGGGTACGGCCCATCTATAAAGGAGCTCCCCTGATTGCCCAACGACGTGTTTGCTGCAAAGAGTATGACCCATTTACGGCTGACGAGAGAGCTCTGATATTGGGCCACACAGGCCTATTAACGGCCGAACGGAACCATGAACATCAAAACACTGGAATAAACGACTCTGAAAGCAGACGCACAAGGTCCATCTACAGCCCAAACTGCCAGTTGTAACGGCCCAATATTTGTGGGCCGGGCTGCACATAGTTCATTCTCGGTACCAGCAACTAATTTCATCTGCTAACCCACCCATCTAACGAATTATCCTGACGTTTTTCGGCAGGTGAGAGTTGTCTGCACAAAACAAGTTAAACGCCTCAACGAATGATGACATGGTTTACACCTTTATATTTGTGAACTCACTGGAGCCATGAAAAATGCCTCGCATGTCATGCCAGACAGATCCCATTCTGGCAGGTTTGATACTGAGCAAGGAAAATTGATAGCTTCAACAATTGTATCTTTTTGTCATCCTGGGATTGCTGATGCATTCTGAAATGACATGCCACCATCAATGTAACTATGATGTCAAATCCCTGCCAGGAACTTTAGATTTACTCTGTTTCCTAGCTCTCCATGGGATTGGGAATTGCTTAACTGAAATAGCAGAATAGGTATGACCACAGCATCTGGAGGTAAATGATCTGCTGATTTCACAAAAAAAGTCAACATCAACACCCATAATGCATAAATATAAGAATGTATGTCAATACTTAGTTCTGATGAATTCACATAAGTATGGTATGTCTTTTCAGTGCTTATCTGCACCAAGAGCCCAGGACAAAAGAAGTGGAGGTCAAATTAATCTTATAATGACTACATCTCGATCGTACAACTCTTTCTACAGAGCTGTGTCTAAAAACTCACAACATTATACATAATTATAGCCCAATACCAAATGAGAAAACATATAATATAAGTAGCACCTCTAGTATGCACAAATAGAAGGGAAAGCCCTATTTGAAAAAGGAAGAAAGCACATAATTTTTAGGCTTTTAACTTTCAGTTTGGCCGTTCTCTTTGATTCCATATATTATTTTGTAGATATTATAATCTACCCGTTTTTCTTGCATTTGTTATTATCAACTCACATTTCATCCCCATTTTGCTGATTGGCAGGGGTAATGTCACATTTGGACCCTTTGCTTAGAATTCTTGGGCACTATACCTTCAATGTAACTATGATGTCAAACCCCTGCCAGGAACTTTGGATTTACTCTGCATCCTAGCTCTCCATGGGATTGGGAATTGCTTAACTGAAATAGCAGAATAGGTATGACCACAACATCTGGAGGTAAATGATCTGCTGATTTCACAAAAAAGGTCAACATCAACACCCATAATGCATAAAGGAATAAGTCTACATAACCCCCTCATATATTGACGATTGATTACTTAACCTCTGACCTAATAAATCAGGTATTTAACCCCCTAACCTTTTAAATACCGTTTACTTAACCTCCTAAGATAGTTTTACAAACTGGTTTTGCTCTGTTGCGTGCCACGTGGGACAAGATTAACACGTTGGTCACACACACATACATAAAAAACTAACAGCCACACTCCCTTGGACTTCTCGTTCACTCCATTAGTGCCTCCCCTCGTTCACTTCGACGTCTCCTCCACATTGGACAACATTATGGTGCATCCTGTTTGTGTCATGTATAAACAGTTTACACCTCTAAAATTCTGTTGTGAGGTTTGAGATAGCAAATCAGATAATAGCCACGAAAGTCTACATAACACCCTATGAATTATTGTCTAACGTGGCACGCAACAGAGCAAAACCGGTTTACAAAATCACCTTAAGATGTTAAGTAAACGGTATTTAAAAGGTTAGAGAGTTAAATACCTAATTTATTAGGTTAGGGGGTTAAGTAATCAATCAGCAATATATAAGGGGGTTATGTAGACTTATTCCATGCATAAATATAAGAATGTATGTCAATACTTAGTTCTAATGAATTCACATAAGCATGGTATGTCTTTTCCGTGCTTATCTACACCAAGAGCCCAGGACAAAAGAAGTGGAGGTCAAATTAATCTTACAATGACTACATCTCGATCATACAACTCTTTCTACACAGCTGTGTCTAAAAACTCACAAAAGTATACATAATTATAGCCCAATACCAAATGAGAACATATAATAGAAGTAGCACCTCTAGTATGCACAAATAGAAGGGCAAGCCCTATTTGAAAAAGGAAGAAAGCACATAACTTTTAGGCTTTTAACTTTTAGTTTGGCCGTTATCTTTGATTCCATATATTATTTTGTAGATATTATAATCTACCCGTTTTTCTTGCATCTGTTCTTATCAACTCACACTTCATCCCCATTTTGCTGATTGGCAGGGGTAATGTCACATTTGGACCTTTTGCTTAGAATTCTCGGGCACTATACCTTCAGAACAAGTGAACAACCACCTTAGTCCCTTTCTCTTTTTGAAAAGGAAGGAGCTCTCTTTTCAATGTTTGAAACATTTCCACTGAAGATGCCTCAATTTTATAGGTGATACAACATATGTTTATAGTTGATTAGGTAGACTCTATCCAAATAAGATCCAGGACCACAGCCTACTCACCATCTTTCCATATTCTTCCTCCCCCAGTCAAAAGAACCAACCAAAGCTCAATGATTCTTATCCTCCCTACTAATGCCTCTATCCAATCTCACTGGTGGTTCCCCCTGAACTATCTCGTCCCAAAAGGTGTATACCTATGCCAAATAATAAAATTAGCTAATCAAAAGAGGGTACAAATTACGCTCCACATCACACCCTACTTTCCGTATTTCTCATTTCTTCCTCCTGCTAAAACAAGCAACCATCCCTGAAAATCACAATTTTCCTTCCTCTACTACTACTATCCACTAAAATGCAACATCAATGTTAGATTCCCATAATCTGCTTAAGTGCAGCAGCAGCATCACGTGCAAAACTAGCTTCAGACACTATCAGATTCCCAGGGCTCTTGAAGGAAGCATGGCCCCTTGATCAAAGACAGCTCTAAATCCTGCATGTGTGTGTGTGCATGTGCAAGTTCTGAGCTTCTGTAGGTAAATACCTGCATACTTGATCAATGATCCAAATATTCCAAACCTAGAAACCGAAAACTTTGTAACATAATCACCGCATGACCAGATAAAACAGTTGCAGATTCACAATCACAATCTCCCATGTCAATTTAGCCTGTGTAGATACTGCCCAACTAACTCTGCAAACCAAATATCCAAGCAGTCACCGTACATACACATACATTATTCAGAATTCCACGAATTTTTGACAACCAACCTGATCAACGACGATGCAACTAATCTACATTTCTCCCCCAAAAAAATTGGAAACCCTAGACCTCGGGCGCCACAAATTAAAGAGCGAATCGGAAGCTTTGACAACCTTACCGAGAGATTCGGGAAGCGGGTGATCCGGCTGCAAGCGATTCCCCGCGAGGGAATTATTTCCTCTCGCCCCGCGGCGCTTCATCACCTGCGAGCGCCGCTGCTACGCCACACGTCGCCTGGACATCCCACCGAAAATCACGATTAGAGCATCGCCCTTGAGGATCCGAAAGGGGATGCGCCGAAAACGAACCGAGGGGATCAGAGATATACCTAGGAAACGGCGGAAGCGAAAGACCTGCGCGCACCCACCGACCGCCTCCCACCCTTCGGCGACTCCATCTCCTCGGCGGCGAGGCGGTGAAGGCGAAACCCAACCGCGAGAGCGGGGAAGCGACCGGTGTTGAGCGCGAGCGGCGATTTCCACGTGGAGGAGATTCGAAATGCAGAGGGGATGCGTGTCGGTTCGGTGGCGGAGCGCGTCGTGTGGGCCGCCGTATTTGGAAGACTGGAAGCGGCGAGCGGCCAACCAAACCGACGGTATTACAATACTCCGTCTTGCTGCCGTGGTCTGGAGCCAATCAGCCAAACATATTGCTGCACTGTGAGTTCTTGCCCGTCTCATTCGAAAAAATTCATCATTTTACTCTTAAGATTGGTTTTCTTGATTATTATAATGTTGTTTTTAAGATTAACATGTATAAATATTTATGACAATGAATATGTATCTAAATAGTAAAAATACGAAGTGAATTCTTAAGAGTGATAAATTATTAAATCTCTCGTCCAATAAATATTGCTAATACAGTACTAATCAATTAATCATGATCACAGTATCACACCGTCAGATGATAATAGACTCTAAACTCTGACGATGAGCATGTGCACATCTCTCATGGCATAGCTCGGCTTTGTTGCCCCTTATCTCCGCCACGGTTTACAAAGCAGTCGAACAATAGTTTTCGGATAGGTTATCATATTAATCAGATTGGTAAATGCTCAAAACCACGGTCGGTTTTGTTAACCATGGTCAAACGCGGCTCACTGGTGTACTCCCTACCACCCGTCCATCGCAGTGGTCCATCGCTGCACGCCGACACTCGTTTCACAGAGCACGACAGGTGCCATGTTCAGCGAAAAGAATGAACGGTACAACAGGTAGCTCCATCCATTCGGGATACTGCCAATCCGGTGTTTCTTCCGACTGTACCAGCTTCTTGCACTGCATGAAATAAGTACAAATTGATTTGTATAGAAGTAAGATGTAATTAAAGACGTGTTTGGTTAGAGAATATAATAAGTTAAAATAGATTCATCTTGGTTTTTAAGATGAAATAACTTCATTCAGTTTTTTTGAGTTAGAATGAATTTGTTCCACTCTTACTTTGATTATATTGTCATCCTAACGTATTAAGTGAGATAAGTTTGTATAGTATTTAGAAAAATATTCTAATACAAAAACTATTTTGTTCTAAAAATGCGATGAAATAATTCTATCACATCACCTATGAACCAAAAGTAATCTATGTGTGATTTGTGTTCTCAAACACGAAATTCCTGAAATGTCTCTCTAATCCATAGCAAATGAATCAATCGGAAATCTCACCGCCTGAGAGGCAATCCATGTGATCCCGCGGCGGCAGCACAGGCCATTCCCGCGGCAAGCAAAGTGCGGGCCGGCCAAAGATTTGGCGCACACACACTTACCTCCACTCGGCCACTCCACTAGTCCACTGCCCAACCTGCGAGAATTTCCACACACGCACCGCACCGCCCCGCAGTCTTGTCCCGGCGAGCACCGCAAATCCCACGGAATGCGCGTATAAATCGGGCAAGCGCCACCTGCCGAGTCGAGTCGCCGATCCGTGCCCCTCCTCTCTCTCCCTCTGCCCCCCTCGCTGCCATGGAGGTGTTCTACTACCTGGTGTTCGGCGGGCTCGCCGCCGTCGTGGCGGGGCTGGAGCTCGGCAAGAGCGGCAAGGACCGCGTCACCACCTCCCAGGCCTTCAACTCCTTCAAGAACAACTACGTCCTCGTCTACTCCCTCATGATGTGTACGTACACGAGCCTTGCGCTGAAAAAATCTCCCCTTTTTTCTTGTGGTTTCATTCCCCTCCCTTCGAATTGTCAATTCGTCGCGCATTTCCTCCGCTCGGATCTGGGATGGGGAACGCAATGCCGTGGTTTTGATGGCTTTCATTTCAATCCAACGAATGGGTTGTGGCGGTGCAGCTGGGGATTGGCTGCAAGGGCCGTACGTGTACTACCTCTACAGCCAGTACGGGTTCGACAAGGGCGACATCGGCCGCCTCTTCATCGCCGGCTTCGGATCCTCCATGCTCTTCGGCACCATCGTAGGATCCCTCGCCGACAAGCAGTACGTCTCTTGACTCCTCCAATTGCGCTCGATTTCGCCGCGTCCCAGTGTGTCCAGTCTGAGGAATCTGCCGTGTTCAGGGGGAGGAAGAGGGCGTGCATCACCTACTGCATCAGCTACATCCTGAGCTGCATCACCAAGCACTCGCCCGAGTACAAGATCCTCATGATCGGCCGCGTGCTCGGCGGAATCGCCACCTCGCTGCTCTTCTCGGCGTTCGAGTCCTGGCTCGTCGCGGAGCACAACAAGGTAATTATCCGCAGCCCTAGATCTGCTTGTCAGTGCCCCCCTCACTGAAGCTTTCAAGCTGCCCTGGTCTGTCTTTAACTTTAATTCAAAGGTTTCTCCTTTTTTATTTCTCTATCTACAAGGCATGTTCTAGTTGTATAAAGAATGCATCTTTGGAATGTTTTACCTTGAGTAACGCAGCTTATTCCTATCTGTGTTGTGAATAAACTACTAAACTACTAGAATGAGAGTACCCTTTGGATTCATTCACATCATTGTCGTCGAAGCCAGCTAATTCTTTTTTTGGATGTTTGACTACCGACGCAATAAGGCACATAAAAAATGAATTAAGAGTTTTCAGTTTAGATTAGGAGACTACGCAGTAAAACGTTACTCTGTCAGGATCTGAAGAAAGGCTGAAATCTTGCTAATTGCAACTTGCAAGCTCAGAGCCACCATGTTTTGTTTTGTTTCTGGTCCTTGTGTCGGTGGATCAGATGGTTGCATTGTCAGAAGGGTGAGCATTTAACAAGCATGGCCCATTTAATAAAGCTATATAGGATGGCCTTACTGGGGATGGTCCTTTTATTCGGCCATGTGCTGTCTCCTATCGGTATTAATCTCGGACATATTCAATTATCAATAAGAATCCAAGGATCCAGTGCAGTATCTTCTGCCTGTGATACACTACGCAGTGTTCTTCTGCCCGTGACAAAGCTGTACTTTTGATCAATTAACTAATAAATTGTCCTTGTGGTTTGCAAAGCTCTCCAATTTGATGCATCACAGTCAACTTGTTGCCTGCACTGTCATTGTAACCTTTTTAACCTTGCTATTACCTTTCACAGAGAAGTTTTGATCCACAGTGGTTGTCGATTACATTCTCCAAGGCTATATTTATTGGCAATGGCCTGATCGCGATTATATCTGGGCTACTCGCAAACCTGCTTGCTGATAACTTGGGCTTTGGTCCTGTGGCCCCTTTTGATGCTGCTGCCTGCTTCCTGGCAATAGGCATGGCTATCATAATGTCTTCATGGAGTGAAAACTATGGAGATCCATCTGAGAGCAAGGACTTGATGTCCCAGTTCAAGGTTGCAGCTATAGCAATTGCTTCAGGTATGCTTAACTCATCTTGTTGAATTGATAGATAAACATATATATTATTGAAGTTAACATCGGTATTCTGACATCGTCCTTGAAACCTTTAGATGAAAAGATTGCATTACTGGGAGCCATACAGTCATTGTTTGAGGGTTCAATGTACACATTCGTCTTCCTCTGGACTCCAGCATTGAGCCCGAACGAGGAAGATATTCCTCATGGCTTTATATTTGCTACGTTCATGCTGTCATCAATGTTGGGTAGCTCCATTGCTTCACGCCTATTAGCCCGAAAGTTCAAGGTTGAAGGTTATATGCAGATCGTGTTTACAATATCGGCATTCACCCTTCTCCTCCCTGTTGTCACCAATGTAAGAACACTGCTTATACTGCTTGTTTATTTTCTCTTGTCATTCAGAGATGGCTAATATCTGTTTGCTAAATGTTGAACAGTTTCTAGTGCCAGCTTCTTCAGTGAAAGGAGGTAGCATGTCATTTGGAGGAACTCTGCAGCTGCTTGGTTTCTGTACATTTGAGTCATGTGTTGGCATATTCTGGCCATCAATCATGAAGATGAGATCTCAATATATCCCTGAGGAGGCAAGAAGCACAATCATGAATTTCTTCCGCGTACCACTTAACTTGTTTGTTTGTGTGGTGCTTTACAATGTAAGTGACCTGTTAATTTCCTACAAAAAGAATAATGCAAAAAAATTCTACAAAGAAATAATATTTTGCATGTGAATTTTGCAGGTGAATGCGTTCCCTATCACTGTCATGTTTGGCATGTGTTCTATCTTCCTCTTCATTGCAGCAATCCTGCAGAGACGGCTAATGGTTGTTTCTGACCTACACAAATTATCGACAAGTATGCAGTCTTTCTTCATTGTTCCATCATAAACACGACATTCAGTTTCTTTCATTCCTAACTGTGGGGGTTAACATTTCCTGCAGAAGCACAAGAGATGATCGATGAAGATGAGCCGTTGAATCCTTAGAGATTTATAGGGTCATACAAACAAATCGATTATAAATATGCAGTCCATACCGCAATTCATTTCCACCAGGCTGCTGAATAAGATGGGTGTTGCAAGCTCCGAATACAAGTCGGTTGTTTTTGTTTGTAACTTTGTTTTTTTACGATGTAGAGTGACCATTGGCTAGTAGGTCACACCATGAGCAAGGTTAGGCATGGGAAGCGATACATAGTTCAGCAAGCTTTGAGCTGTAGCCGAGATATAGGCTATTCATGTTGTCATTTGTTATTTGTTTTTGTTGTTCACCAGCACGATATCATCTGCGGTTAAATGCTATCAATATCTTAAATCGAAGCTATATTACACCAGATTGATGTATAGCCCCAAAAAAAGGCCTTGTCAAACATATGCCGATTGCTGAATTTTGTGTGCTGTATAACGGAAATCTGTTGTTTTCACATCCATGATCTGACGTGCATATGAGAAACACATCCTATTTCTGAGGGGCGGGGCTACGTAGACCGTGAGGTGCTTTGTCACTTGGTTCAAAAAAGAAAATCAATGTTTAATACTTTTGAAAGAAAATCAGTGTTGCATAGCTTCCTCTGGTTTTTTATAAGTAGTTTTAGACTTTACACAAGAATTAAGAAATCAACATAAATGATTTTATTGCCCCTCGTTTATTCTATTATAGAAAATAGAAATTATTTATTTACGAGAGAGAGCATTTATTGTTGACAAGAACAAACACGTAAGCAAAGGAAGTATATAAAAGTTCGAAACCAACTTATATTTAGAAAAGAGTTAGTAACGCTGAAAACAACTTATAAAAGGAATTATAAAAGGAATCAAAGGTACCTTCTGTTGACAATATGTGTACCTCTTAAGCCTATTCTCATGCACATCTAACACAAAAATTAAGTAACGTAACTCCACCCCTTATCTTAGCCAACCTAATCCAACATCATCTTACTGAGCTCTCACGACTTGTATGATGGATTTCATATACGTACTTCGATGATCACAAATGATTCTGCTTGATATGTAACATTTCCAGGGGATCTCTAAGTTTAGTACCCTTTTCTAGGCCATGAAACTCGAAATTGTCACAACTTATATATGCATGTCAAGGCTGCTGCAGTTTTGTCAGACTCAAGCCCTGCTAAGGTGAAATAATTCATTACAAAACGCACACAAAAGGAGAAAAGTCCGTGCAAGTCCAGGCAGAAAGAAATGGACGGAAAAGATCTAGTTTGCTGAACTGGATCATTCTACGGGCCAAAACGGTCACAACTCATAAGCTTCGATATCAGACAAGCAACGATAGAAAAGAACATAGCTGCTCAACAGAACAGTTGCTTCAACCCACAAAAGCATCACTGAAAGAAGAGAACTCGACAAATTACAGTATGAAAAAAGGTTGCATGGATGAGGGAAAACGGAAGCTGGTGAAGTGGAGAGGAAATACAGACTTGCTGCCTAAAGTTTGGTGATTTTCAGCTTTACATTAACATCAGTAGATCAGTTGAAGACTGACACAATTTCTAGCACAAGAAAACAAGCACAACAGTAGTAGAGCAGAAGCATGCATCATATAGCCTATAGGAAACACGAACATTGTATTATGGTGGGTACATGACAAATAATAGTCGTAAGAAACCACTGAACAAGAAATAACATGCCCAACATCGACAAGGAAACTAAAAATCATGATAGCAACCTGCCACAGCAGTCTACACCCTACAAATGTCAAATATCAAGACAATCAGGTTGTTTTTACAGATGTTAATCGGCAGATCAAAAAATGAATAACCATCATTTACATTGAAATATCATGAACATAATAACCAGCTAGTCATATAGCATAACATCAGCAGTCAGTAGTATGACTTGCGAGTTGTGTCAACAGTCGAATGCCAAACATGCAAACAGCAACACTCAAGTACGGTTGCAATGGAGCATCAAATGATCCCATAATCTGAAAACAGCATCAATATTCAATATACACAATGTGACACATTTGCAAGTCCCTAGGAACTCAGGGATCAAATGGACAAAGGATCTTTAGACATACAATGGAAGCACTTGTAAAGAGATCCTGCAACCTGAATGCATTGCTTGATAGAGTGTAAAATGCAGCACCACGATGCAGAAGACATCCACAGATATATTAGAAACAGAATAATTAACCTACCTTTTTATGGCAAATTGTTTAATCACATGAGAAACATGCACCATAAATATAACATAGGAAAACTACACTACAAAGAACACTACATTTCAGCATTGTCATGGTGTCACCGCATAACATAAATATATGTATTATTGTGTCGTTACCAGCTAACTAACTACTTGAGAAGACGTTACATTGCAACACATGGCAAAATTTTGCTGATCTGATCCGATCATATCGATTAACATGCTCAACATCAACAAGGAAACTAAAAATCATGATAGCAACCTGCCACAGCAATCTACACCCTACAAATGTCAGATATCAAGACAAGCAGGTTGTTTTTACAGATGTTAATCAGCAGCTCAAAAAATGCATAACCATCATTAACATTGAAATATCATGAACATAATAATCAGCTAGTCACATAGCATAACATCAGCAGTCAGTAGTATGACTTGTGTCAACAGTCAAATGCCAAACATGCAAACAGCAACACTCAAGTATAGTTGCAATGGAGCAGGAACATAATCTGAAAACAACATCAATATTCAATATACACAATGCGACACATTTGCAAGTCCTTGAGAACTCAGGGATCAAATGGACAAAGGATCTTTATACCTAGTACAATGGAAGCACTTGTAAAGTGATCCTGCAACCTGAATGTATTTCTTGATAGAATGTAAAATGCAGCACCACGATGCAGAAGAGGTCCACAGATAGATTAGAAACAGAATAATTAACCTACCTTTTCATGGCAAATTGTTTAATCACATGAGAAACATGCACCACAAATAGAACATAGGAAAACTACACTACAAAGAACATTACATTTCAGCATTGTCATGGTGTCACCGCATAACGTAAATGTATGTATTATTGTGTCGGTACCAGCTAACTAACTACTCGAGAAGACGTTACATTGCAACACACGGCAAAATTTTGCTGATCTGATCCGATCATATCGATTACATGTAACACAGCACTAATAATATAATGTCGAGAAGAGAACCCTTCTCCAATAGTTAAGTAGGAGAGTAAGAAACGAAGAAATGACACGACTCATTGATTCGATCTCATCACAGTAAAGAGAATCAGAGGGCAGGTACATATCTCTTGGCAGCCTGCTTCCCGGCCATGGCGGCACCGGCAAGGACACCTCCTATGGCGCCCGCGACGGCGGCTGATCGCGGCCCGTTGGCGGCGCGGAATAGAGCGCCGGTGCCGAGCCCTGCGGTGACGCTGTTGATCCAGTCGTCGCGGTCGCGCACGGCGACCATACCGCTCTCGATCCCAGCGTAGAGCAGGCCGATGACGCCGAGCGTGTTGCCGACACGGCGGCCGGAGCTTCCGCAGGAGTTGAGGACGCGGTTGGCCCGGATCTTAGTGGTGTCCCCCGGCTCGGCGTTGCGGGCGGCGTCGCGGAGGCCCATGGTGGCCCCTGCAACGGCGCCCGAGAGGTATCCTATGCCGGTGTAGTAGGTGAGATTCTCGCCCCAGGAGCGGCGCTGGGCGAGGGACTCCTCCTGGAAGAGGAACTCCGGGGAGGTGGGGAGGTCGTAGAGATGCTTGTAGGGAATATTCAGGTCCTGGTAAGGGTTGTAGAGCCGCCGTCCCGACGCGTCGGTGCGGTCGTCGCGGGAGCTAGATCCCGAAGGGAACAACCGCGGATCGGCCATGGGCGGCGGCGGCGGCGGGGGCGGCGTGGGACGGAAGAAAGGAGGAGGAGGAGGGTTTGGGCACGGAGCTGACTCCGCGCTGCCTTTTTATTTTACAGCAGTTGCCATTTGTGGTGGAGTTGCGGCGTTGCGCCTTTGCGTGTTCGTGTTGTGTGATGTGATATTTTCGCGCTCGCCCGCCGACGTGGCAATATATGGGCCGATATTTTTACGGCCCAACGACGAGGTGGCCCATCAACCGATCGAAGCGGTGGGTGGCGGGGCCCATTCTGTTGGCGCCGCCACGTTTGCTCCACTGCGGGTTTGAACGCGCGGCGCACCGCAAACGCCGTCGTCTGCAGGGGAGTTGCATTGAACTGATGAATTAGTTTGTTTACACAAGATTTGGTTTTATCTCTTAGGGTTTTTATACAGATATAGAGGCACCACTTTATTGTACAGTGTCTCAGACATAGCTTTTTTATGATTTTTTATCATCGAAATATCTACTTACACAGAAGTTCCCGAACGGGTTGCATCCACGTTCACAGAGCTGAGAGCTCCATGCTCACTGCCCAGCTGGTGACAAAACTCGGCAGGCGGCCGTATGAGCTGGTACACGGTAGTCCTCACGAGCTCCTGTCGGAGTTGAGAGCTACTCCCATATCTTGTCTCGACCATACCCTCCGTAACCTAACTAATCGCACAGATCTCTGAAACCACGTGCTCCCCCGCACTGTCCCACGTGCTGCCTCTGGTGAGCACAAGCAGCACCAGCCCACGCCCAACTGGAGCCAAACAGAGAGAGCCACCTTTTACAGAGCTCCGAGACTCTGACAGTTTATCATTAGAGGTTAACGATGCAATGGACCACACGCTTGGGCCTCTAATCCTACCGTTTTAAGGGCACAAACCTCACGTCTTTACATGATGCTTACGCCGGGGATTCCGGCCGACACATGGCTCCATCGAGCCGCGCCCGCGACATATCGCGGTCAACTCCGCCCGTTGCTTAACGATCCAAACCGTCTCGTAAATACAGCACTCTGTGATGCGCACTCAGATGCAGCCGAAGAAACGAACAAGCTGGGGAGAGTGGAGGGCTAGCTAGGACGAAAAGAAAAGACCCAAGCAAAAGTGGAGTGAGAGATTGGAGGATGCGTGGGCCGTCGGCATTGGCATCTCTGGTCGCCGCGGCGGCGGCGCTCCTCCTCCTCATCGACGGAGGCGCCGGCGCGATGTACAAGGTGGGCGACCTCGACGCCTGGGGCACCCCGCCGACGTCCAAGCCCGACGTCTACTCGCGCTGGGCCAAATCCATCCGCTTCGCGCTCGGCGACTCCATCTGTAAGCGTCGCTAGCATAGCACTACTCCGTTTCAATCGACGCTCCAGTTCACTGAATCGTTAGCACCGAATCACTGATCGATTGATCTCTGCTGCACGCAGGGTTTTTGTACCCGCCGAGCCAGGACTCGGTGGTGCAGGTGACGCCGCGGGCGTTCGCCGCCTGCGAGGTGTCGGACCCGGTGCTCAAGCTGAACGACGGCAACTCCGTCTTCAACCTCACCACGCCCGGCCGCTTCTACTACATCAGCGCCGCGCCCGGGCACTGCCAGAAGGGGCAGAGGCTGGTCGTCGACGTGCCCATGGCCAACGGCACCTACCTGCCGCCCTCCGCCAACGACCTCGCCGCCTTGGCGCCGGTGTCTGCCGAGGGCCCAGCGGGGTTCCAGTCAGCGCTCGGCCCGGCCGAAGCTCACCCCTCGGCCGCGTTCCGCTCCGCTGCCGGCGCTGGATCCGTCGTCGCTGCTCTTTCTTTCGCCATCTTCCTGTGATAGGAGAGTTTGCTTGCTCTCTAGCTCTTGAATTATTGATTTCTTTGGGCGTTTAACTCTTTTGGGTTAAGATAGAATGGTACATTGCAAGCATTGGAGATCCCCATTTTTTGATCCGTGTGTACTAGACTGTAAAATGCAAATGATATTGATGGTTCATTTTTTTCATCGATCTATCTGGCATCAATTGCATCTACATTCTACAACTTCCTGAGGCAATTTGCAATATTGTAAGAACTTAGTATTGCCCCACTTCATCAGTTCATTACATCATTTGGCAAACATGGAGTAATTAAGATGGTCATGGGACAGATCTACCCACATCCACATCCGCATCCAGATGAGGCAGTAAACAGGTGCTCCATCGTGTCGGTGTACTCGTACCAGACAGAATAGATTCGGTGGACCGGGAATTTGATATCGTGATCTTGAACAGTGCTCTTATATTACCTTGGTTGCCTGCCAAAAACAGGAAGCCGTCCATAGAGTTGGCTGCCACTGACAAATCATGACGTGTTGTCCTGCAGACCAAACTTTAATGCTACTGTGCTAGGAGGGAAAAATAAAGAGGTAGACCTGCAAGCGGAATGTTAATCATCAGGTAGTGTTTGCACAAAAAACGAATACTTGTAACAAATAGATTATTGAAATGCACTTCATATCTGCCCCTATATATGATCCAGACAGTACAAATGTACAATGGCGCTGGCGCCAAGCTCCAGTCATATTTTTTTCAACAATGGAAATCAATCCAGGCTTCAGCTGTTATATGCAACTTCTGTTTACCAGAATGACAAGAATGGATATGCTCCGCTGGTTATACTTCATCATGGTGTCATCGCAACGTTCCAATTGTACACCTTTACATCGAAGGTGGCAGAATTTTTGAGTGCTTGTCTAAGTTCTTTGGCCGAATTCAGGTTCTTTGCAAGCATTAATGCGAAGCCGCCGCCGCCAGCTCCGACCAGCTTATAGCCGCAGCAATAAGGGTCAGCAAATGCAAACAATTCATCGACAAACTTGTTGCTGCAAAAAGGGTCTAGCTCCTGATGTAGCCTCCAGGCTTCTGACATTATGCCACCAAGCTCGTCTATTTCACCATTCATCAGGGCTTCCCTCCCAATTTTGGCCAACTCAGCGAGCCTCTTGATGCTAGATATCAGCAGGCTATCACGGCGGAGATATCGAGTAACAACTTTCTGCAGGACCTGGTGGGCAAGCCTTACCTGTGCAGAATATACATTCATTCAGGGAGAAATTTATATTCTTGCAAAGTAAAAGCAATGTGGAAAAAAAATGACATGGGAATGATTAGAATATTGTTCAGATGACCAAAGTTAAAAGTATGGTGGAGCCGGATCAGGCTCCTGTTTGCATATTGAAACTTTTGGACCCTGATTTCATCTACAGCATTATATGCTTAGCAGAAAATTCATACTTACTTGACCAGTGAACACAACCAGGAGACGTTGTTCTAATTCCTGAATCAACTGCAGAGAAGCCAACAATGGAACGACTTGCAAACGCAATGGCTGTCCTGGATAACTCTGAGTGCACTTGATACCAGGATACAGGCCACCAATTTGATCTTGCCATCCACCGCCTGTACCCATTATTTGCTCTACTACCAGCACCGCTCTAGCAACAGTATCATCAGTTTCATCGTCTTCTATAAGTTGAAATAGTCCCTTAACTACTGCAGCTGCTAATATGCTAGAAGTTCCAAGACCACTTCCACGAGGAACATTTGCCCATGTCCTAATGCTCAAGCCTAATTTTGACAATCTTTTATGGTTAAGGATGCCAGTCACAATAAGAGCAGACTTGACTAAACGGAATGGATCATTTTCTTCGAATGGTGAAGTGATAGAAGCTAGATCATCAATATAAACATTTCTGCCAGCATCATCTTCAATGAGAACTCCTAGATGATCTACTGTTGTCTCTATCATAGCACCAACTGGAAGGTTTCCTTCCAATCGTATGGCCATATTCAAAACACAACCTGGGCGCTCCAAGCTCCATGGAGGTGTATCACTCCAGCCCCCAACAAAGTCAACACGGACCGGTAATTCCACAATAGTCTTCTTAGGATGCAGGTTTCCATTACTTGAAGACATGGAATCGCTTGACAACTCTACAAAAGATTACATAAGTGTTAGCTCGATCAATAGAAAGATTGATAGTGATAATGGTAAAAAGAACCACATTTTAGCTTATTTCCCATAAGACATTATCACATCATGAGAAAAGCAACTTAAAAAGCATTTAACATTACGTTTGTTGGGACTACAAGGTCTCTATGTCTGTAGTTTGTACCTTTAGACCCATATTTTATCGCTGATGCAGTTTCACTTGTAATGGAAGCCCACACTTTCTCCTCGACGATAGATGCAGTTGAAAGATCCCCTGAAGCTCTAAGCAGATCCATTTTGACCTGATATCTTCTGCTCTGAGGAAGAACACCAGAATACTGATCCCCGTGAGTAGGACATAGTGAAAGTAATTCATTACAGACTTCTAGACATGAATTTTCCTTTAGTAACATTTCCTTGCACAGTTGAAACAGGTTGCGCCCAAGCAAGCCATAGGTCATGCAAGCTTTAGCTATGTTGGCTGCAAGGTCTGCTTGATGCTTGCTTGAAACCATACAAAGCTGATGGTAGTCAATTGAGCGATGTAGCTCTTCTAAGCTGACCCTCTGTGATTTTCTCCACAGGGAAGCGGCTTTTCCATCTGGGTCACATGTTGATCCCGTAAGCCACATACCTACGTTCAGCATTTCAGGTAGAGACATGACAGGAAAAAGCCTTGCATTCCATAAGCAGTAGTCCTCATTGGTTGAGTTCCACAGATCTGTATCCTGGACTTTGAGATGTTCCAAGACATTTCTCCATGGTTTGCCACAGAATGTCCCATCCTTCTTAATAGAAATTTTTGGATTATCATGGAGGCCACAGTAGACCATTACCCTTCCCGCAGAGTTTACCAAAGGTACTTCCCAGAGGCAATGTCGATCAGGTAATGTGAAATATTTGCTAGTGCTGATTATCTGAGACATGTTCCCATGTAACTCATGTATATTCACCCCAACAACAATAGACTGTGAGCCAATCTGTACTCTACCTGAAAGTGATGAATCATAGACTAAGGAATCCTCTCCAACTGAGACCCCAGCAGAAATTTTGCTGGACAAAATAACAGCTGTTGCTGCGATATCACAAGCAGTAGTCTCTGGTAACAAAGACAAGTGCCTTCGCCCCACTAGCCCTGAATATGAGCCCGCCAAGTGATCAAGCACTTCAGCAGATGTGCCGAAATGTAAAAACGAGAAATCATCTGAAAAGAAAATGGTCCCGACTTAGCAGATGAGCTAAGTTGTCAAATGCAGGGAAACATAATGCATAACCACTAGAAAGCAAATCAGCATGATCTATTTGCCACAAGCAGGCAGTCATTGCTACATTATCAATTATCAACAGAACATACATGAACAAAAGCTGAACATCCTGTGTCTTCCTAAAGCAGCAATTAGGTCCATGCCCAATGGGTGGGTCCTCAACCATTCATGCCTGGAAGGTACCCATGCAGCCACAAGATCTTCATATAAGCTCATCTGCAATATATATCGAATAATATGAACACATAAAACGAAATATATCATGGCACATCTACAGTTAGATAAATGTAACTAACAGAAAGTAATGGAGCACAAGGAAATGAATTTAGGACTTTGCTTTGACATTTCTGGTCTAACAAAAAGTGTTTCAAAAAAGATGAGATTAATGAGGTTTGAAATACCTTGAGTTTGATAAGACAAGAGAAGGTTTGGAAATTTTGGTTTCAATACAAAGTAGCCTAGCAATGCCAGCAATTCTATTTAGGATGATCTATTTCTGGTATAGTGTTCACGGCGCTAATCAGGTGGCAGAACCACTCCAGGCAGGTCTAGGCGGAGCTAGGTGGGATAAATTGGCTAGGTATGGTCACCTAGTTCCTAGATAGCTAGGCAGACACATTTTGGAACACTACTTTTCCCTCTGGCATATCAAAGCGAAGTCCGCATATAAATTTCATTATATTCAGTTTGATAAATCGAAGCGCATCCAGCACTGCAAGAATCATAGTTAATGTATTTAGACACAGGCATTTTAAGAGAAGTTATGAGTGAAGTTATGAGTGAAGGTATTTTAAGAGAAGTTGATCATCATTAGACCAACATCTCATAAGTACTACAAATGCAGCACATGCTTTTTCAGAATAGTAACATTATCTTGATTGAACAGAGAGAGTTTACAAATAAATGAGTAAGCCTGCTGTGGAACATTGGAAAGTGTATTCGGAAATGTTAGCTTACCTCTTTTCTGCTAATTATGAGCTCCTTAATCATGATCTGGCTAGATGAATATGCAAGTCTAACAAGATCCTGCCATGCTTTACCCCTGGCCGATATTATCCCTGTGTCAAGCAGTGCTCTCCCATCATCTCGAATGGCCTGGCTGTCCATAAGTTCTCTTACTGTAGGCTTCTGCAAGAGATTATCAACCAAACACAGGGAATAGTTCTCGCCATCAGTTCCATCCTTTGACACTACAACTACGCCATGATTAGCAGCCACATCTAGAGTTGTTGGCACGGTGACAATGCAAGCAGCATCATCAGGAAGAACTAGGTTTGAGGCATCGAAGCACGGGAGAACATCCCCCGTCATTATGAAGATCCCACCTGATCATGCGGTGCCAATTAAAATGGAACCTATTGCTCAAAATCAGTAATTGTCTATAAGCTACAACCTTGGTTCTTGAAAGCCTGCCTTGCACTGGATGAAATCGCGAGAATGTGGTCGAAAAGCAGCGGAACAGGTCCATCGGGATTGTCTCCGGCCAAGTAGGGCAGAGGTAGGAAGGCCTTCCCCATGGGATTCGCCCATGGAACCCTCTTGCTATCGCCCCCAGCGTGAAGTAGCAGTATGTGTTTCTTCGCCATGAATCGTACCACCGAGGTGAGCGGGATGTCATCTGCGTAAGAATCACTTGCTTCGGGCAGGAATTCGGCGATCTCTTCCTCGGAAGCCTGCAAAATCGGATATCCTGATAGGTAACGAAACAGAGGGTCGATTTTGTTGTAGAAGTACATAGGGAAGAAGTGGTTGGACCTGCGAGATGAGATGGCGGACGAGAGAGGCTATGGCATGGAGAGTGGCGGCGCCGGAGCCGATGCGCGCGGCATCGGGGTCGGGGACGGCGAGGGTGGCAGTGGAGGCCGGGAAGCGGCCTAGGCGGCGGGCGCGCGCGAGCTGGCGGTCGTAGAGTTCGGCCTGCTCGGGGCTGGCAGCCGTGAGCACGACGGCGTCCCACGGCGGCACGCGCGCCGGGTCCCGCGCCGACAGCCGCAGCCGGCACCACGCCTTCCGCAGCACCGCCGCTGCCTCGTCGGCCGTGCGCGCCCTCCTCCGACGCCGGCTCGGCTCCATCGCCTGGCCTCCTCCCTTCTATCCAGATCGGACCGCTGGTCGTTGGAAAGAAATGGCTGGCCTCGCGAGTTGCGACAAGGCTAGTCTCCACTGCCTGATCCCTGTCTGTCTCTGCCTCGACGTTGAAACAGACTTGCGCTTTGTGTGGCGTACAGATTTCATCAGTTCATGCCAGTGACTGCTGGCCCTGAGCACACTTGCAAATCCTTGAATACCCAGATTTAGGACCCAAGATGGAATAAATCCTGACATGCCTTTACAATTTTCAAAAATTTGAAAAACATCAATTCAAAAATTTGAAAAATGACATGTTAGTGACTATAATGGGCTTAATGGCTTTATCCATCAATAATACGCTGATAACATATTCCCAAACCGTGAAAATTATAATGATATATTGATAACTAGCCCCAAGATTTAACATGCAGTATCACGGCCATAAAATTCTTGAAGCAAGAGGACAACTAAACACAATGGAACACAATGCACATATTGTTACAAATCTCTCAGCATTTTAAGTTTGTTCTTCTAATCGATACAACTAATAGCCCAGGCACACAAATCAGATAATACATTTTATTATGAGGCCAAAACTGCAACCACATCGTGCGGCACAAACTCGATTAATACCTTTCTGCCAACCTAGCAGAAACAGCCCTGAGCTTAGAATAGACTTTGCCTGCAGGAGAACCTAAGATAAGACTACAAAGTGAATCCCGAGCAACCTTGATGTTAACAAATGATCCAAGTATATGGATCTTCGTATCAGCGATAACTATGCGAGTCCTCGTAGAATTCTCGATGGCATATTTGGTTTTGCCTCCTTTTCCTGACAAGCGGCCAATAGCACGTGAGAGATGCTCCCCTCGGAGTGTCTTTACGTCCTTGATCTCAAATGAATCCACATACAGGTCATCAAGACGAAGCAATGCAACAGCATCTGCGATGTCAAATCCCAGCACAAAAGCATGTACAAAGTCTGCACACTTCTGAAGATTGCTCACATCTGGTGTATCTTGTCTTGTTTTCAGTTCCACCCTTCTTGCCTGGGATAATGGAAAAATGGTATGAATATGGTCACATGCATCCATAATACTTCTTGCAAACCCCAAAAAATGATGAGAGACAACACAAGTACTGATTTGAGCTCACCAACTAACAGTTACAACTCATAACACATGGACAAATCAATTGTGTCATAGGCATCTGCATCTGCAAATCAAATGATGGCTGGGCATTGTAGACAAAGGACTACGTTATACTTGTGATTAGTAGTGGCTCAGGTAAAAGTTTTAAGTTGAGAGATTTCATCACATCAACTATGTTTCTTGCTGTCTCAGAATTCAGAACAAAACTACGTAAAGTGTGGATTATAAGAATTACTCCGTATTTTGTACCACTTGTTTTTGCCTACTGAATTGAAAAGGAGCATGTACAAGTCACATCCTCACATGTTTGGCAAACTTGCATCAACCAGTAATACTGAACTACTAGAAATAATCACATGTTTCATGTTTGGCAAACTTGCATCAACCAGTAATACTGAACTACTAGAAATAATCACATGTTTCATGTTTGGCAAACTTGCATCAACCAGTAATACTGAACTACTAGAAATAATCACATGTTTCATGTTTGGCAAACTTGCATCAACCAGTAATAGTGAACTACATCCTAGGTTATCCTGGTTGTGGACATGAACACAAAAAAGTGCTTACAGTACAATTCACTGAACACCATATAGGATATCCTCTAGCACAACACGCTACTAAGCATCTATGGGTGCAATGAGCCAATGATGTCACAACTAATTACATGGATTACAGAATCACTTATCCCATATAAATGCAAAGATGCAGTTTTTGACGCTGCAGCATCGTGCTGCCAAATCGACAGGAACGGCTGGCTAGTCGGCAAGGCAAGCCTTACTATTGGGGATTTGCAAGTTGCAACCACATACTACATAAAGCGCAGATATCTATAAGGCAATTTGAGGCCATCGAGCAGAACCAGAAGTGTAATGCAAAGAAAAATTGGAAATTTGAGAGTACTTTTAGGTTCATGCGGATGTCGATCTTCATGTGCTCGTAGACGGGGGTGTAGATATCCATCCACGCCTTCTTGAGCGGCGCGAAGCGGTGCTGCGGCACCGGCACCTTCCTGAACTGGGGCCTCCCGCTGCTCATCTCGCTCGGTTTCAGCGCCTCGAACTGCGGCTTCTCAACGCTGCCAGCCGCGTCCACGGCCATCGCGCCGGAGGAGGATCCACCTGCAGCGGCGGCGCTCGCGGCCCTGTCAACCTCCATCCTGCCTGTGGCCTGCGGCAGTAGCGGGACGGGAAGCAGGGGCGGCGGATTGCTGTCGGCTCTCCTCCTAGGCTAGGGTTTGGGAATCAGGGAGGAGAGGTGGCCGAAGAAGGCCGACCAGGTTTATAATAAACCAAAAGCTATTGGGCCGACAAATACATAATAATATGGGCCATCCGAGTATGTAATGGACTGCTTTCGAGAAAATATATACTAATTGCAAACTACAGACTTATCTTCAAGGTTTAACATCGAATAAGCCATAAAAAGCTCATTTTTATTCTTGATAGCGGAAAAAACTCATGTTTTAATGTTTTTCGAGCTTATTTGGATCTTCAGCTCAACTAATGACAAAAAATATTCCAAAAAATATTACTATTAATTAAACATCAAATAAAAAGTCCATAGATAACACAATGTTTTTATTGTACTACACAAACAATAAGCTCAAATTTCAGAAACTGTTTACAACGTGACAGCGAGCTTCTTAAAGCTTGTTTAGAAAACTTGTTTGGACCGTAGCTTAAATAAAACAAAGTTGTCCCGAAGGAGGCCTTACTTTCTTACTAGACACTTTCGTGAAAATACAAATCAATTCATGGAATTTTCAGTTCACCAGAAGCAATTGTTCAGTGACAATCCCAGTCCAACAAGTCTTGCTGCTTCCCCATGGTTTACTCGTGGGCAAAAGGTGACGGCATCCATGCTGCGTTCCGGTCTCGTCGTCCCCTATCTGGTTATCTCCCACTCGAAGCTATCACAAGTCACAACACAGAACATGTATTAGCAAATTAGCACGGTGGCATGTCTGAATTCTGATCATGTGGGTCGGAATATTACGACACGGTTTTGATCTTTCTTTTCGAAACCTATAAATGATACAGTTTTGATCATCAGAATAAATTGTGATTGCTGATAGCAGTAGGTAACACACCTTGGCGAGGACAGAATGGACCCAAACGATCTGGGTCTATAGGATCACGCTGCTATGCACCTTCTAAACAATTAAAGATTGATCGCCTGCCCAAAGAACTAGCTGAGAATTCATCCGTATAATAATATGTCTCTGATATTACATGATTTGACGACACTGCGTAGTTAGGTGAAGAGTGTAAGAATGTAAGATTATCAGAGAAAGTTCAATCTTTGTCCATCTGTTCCATGGAATCGATTATTACTAGAACATGGAAAGAACTAAAATTGAAGTGCCAATTTTCAGTTCAGTTAGAAATGGAAGCTGTCAACCATATCAGAATAAAAAAGAAAAAGGAGCTATGGACTCTTGATTACCTTGCCATTAATATTCAACTAGGAGTGGGTTCTCAAAAAGTATTCAATTAGGAGTATGTGCTTGCTCGGGCAACTTCGTGGCGATGGTAATCAGTTCACTCATCATAGTCAAGCTCTATTATTGCTCTAACCATATTCTCATTGGTCCATTGTACGCCTTCTTTCTCCAATATTGGATTAGGCAAAGCTTATTGCACCAGCCCAAGAAAAATGGTCGTAGGCATTATTTGTTATCAACCTCAGAAACCGGTCCCTGGTCCAAAAACAAGATAGCCAGTGAATACCATGAATCGTCATGGATAATTAGTGCAGACATAATCAACATGAAATACGAGATCGCTTAAACAATGGAAGACATTTACCAGCAGCTTGCCATCAACTCTTTCCACCTCCATATTTAACAACTTAGCAGCTTCATCCATCCCATGTGCATTGTATGCCTGGATCATTGTGGTGTAAGTTACTTTGTCAGGTTTACATTTCTTTTCCTTCATAAGCTGTAGTATTTCCTCCATAATTTTGATACCTCCAGACTTGGCATACGCACTGATCACACAATTAAAAAATGGAGTATCTAAGACAACATCAGTGTTCTCTGTCTGTCGAATAATCCCAGGAACCTTGTTGAGAAGTCCAGCTTTGCTGTATCCATTGACCAGTGAGCAGTAAGTGATGGGGTTGGGCTTAACACCCTGAATTTTCATCAACCGGAAATAGTACTCCATCTTCTCAATATTTCCAGTCTGTCCAAAACATTCTATTATAATGTTGAAGGTAACAACAGTGGGTGAGAAGAAGTGTTTCTTCATATATTTCAGCACCGATATAATTTTTTCATGCATCTTAGCCTTACCATAAGACTTGACCATGATATTAAATGTTTGTGTATCTGGCTCAACACCCATCAACTGAAACTCACTGTACCACATCTCCATTTCATTAATCCTACCATGGTTCCCATAGGCCCATATGATAGAGTTCATCGTGTATATGTCCGGCACATTGTTCCCATCTTCAAGCATATTAGACAGTGCATTCTCCATCTCCTCCAACATGCCGGCTTTCCCATGCCCATCAATTATCGTATTATGGATAACAGTATTGCATTCTAGCCCCAAGTAGGACATCTCATCAAGAATCGCAGGTATCCTATCAAAGCGGCGCAATTTACTACAGCAATTGATAAGCACAGAGAATGTGTACTCATCTGGATTGCAACCCGCTGTGCCTTTCATCTGGTCGACTGTGGCCAACGCCTCATCCAACAGGCCACTGTAGCCATACGCGCCAACGAGGGCCGTGTACACGTCCACCGTCGGCTTGAGACGCTCCGAGAGCATCACCTTGAAGAGGGCAGTGGCCGCGGCAGGCTGCCGGCACTTTCCGAGCATCATCAGCAACCTGGCATAGGTCTGCGACCTCGGCTTGTACCAGTGCTGCTTCCGCAGCAACTCGAAGATCTAAGCCAATCAAGCGAGCACAGTGAGCATCAGCCAAGCAGGTAGCCAGGGGGATTAACGAGGGGGTAGAGAGAGGGGACCTCGAGAGCAGAGTCCCAGCGGTTGGAGGCGACGGCGGAGTCGAGGGCTTCGAGGACGGCGCGGGGCCAGAGGCGGGTGGACTGCTGCCGCGAGGCTGCAGCCTTGCGGGAGACGCCCGAGACGGCGGCCTCGGTGCGGAGGATGCGGGAGAGCGCCTCCG
>KE371835.1:304768-317556 GCA_000418225.1 Zizania latifolia | reverse complement strand
AAAAAAGGCTGATGAGTCTCTGTTTGCTATGACCATTTCCCTTTCTGCGAGATTACCTCCTGTCGGATCATCATCAGGCCATAAACTGTAATGTCATCTAGTTGGATGCGACAATTAAGGATATATTTGGCTAAGGTGGATACGGATGAATGGAACTATGCCGCCAGTTTTGGAAGAGTGTTTTTGTGGGTGAGAATAGATGGAGTGACTAAACAAGAAAAATATTTTTTTCAAGATGCTGGATTGGAAGATTTGAGAAAATTAGTTGGATAAGTCTATCCAAGCTTGATAAGACGACAACAGCTTGTAATTTGCATTCGATTATACCTTTGTATTCATTGCAATGAATTTTATAAAAAATCTTAGGTTATTATGCTTCTTATAAAACAAATATATATAAAAGGTGAGCCATTCTAAATTTTGGTTATCCTATCAAGTTATGTCTATCTCATCTATTTAATCAAACAATTAAGTAAATGGTTTAAGAAGGGAATCAAATGTATCGCTGGTAACATTAGGAAACTGCCGTAACTTTAACTTTTAGGGATCTTTTGGTTTAGAAATTTTAAAAGAATTGCACTAATTCTTATAAAAAATATATATAATTATTATATTCCAAAGAACCCTTAACCATTTGTTTTCAGCCAAGATTAGTTGGTGGTGAAAAAAATTCGCATTGCAAGCCGAAGGAAAATGTAGCAAAGCAGCATCCCACGTGGCAGGAATAAATCTACATAACCCCCTAACCCCCTCACGTATTGTTGATAGATTACTTAACCCTCTGACTTAATAAACCATGCGTTTAATCCCTAACTTTTTAAATAACGTTTACTTAACCCTCTAAGGTGGTTTTGTCATGCTGATGTGTCATGTTAGACAAAATTGTCACGTTGGTCACACGCGCCTATATAAAAAACTAACAGCCACGCTCTCTAGACTTCTCATTTACTCTATCAGTGCCTCGTTCACTTCGATGTCTCCTCCCTCCCTCCCTTTCTCTTTGGCTAGGCAAATGACGAGCTGATATCAGGGAGTAGGTCATCCGATTACAGCCTGAGTTGAAGGTGAATCTTCACACCTTGTAATTGTGGTTTTTTTCCAGCCATGTCGTGTTAAAGAACAAAGGAAAAACAAAAACTGAAGCTCCAAAACTTGTCTAAAAAATAAGTAATAGTAGGATGAGACAGAAATTATTCCATGCATTGTATTTATAGGAAAAAAACTAATCAACAATCTTCTTTTTAGATCCAGTGCTAAATAAGAAGTCTATGGAGCGCGGCTATTAGTTTTTTATGCAGGTGCGTATGACCAACATGACAATCTTGTCTAACATGGCATATCAACGGACAAAACCACTTTATTAAACCATTTTAGAGGGTTAAGCAAATGATATTAAAAATGTTAGGAGTTAAACACCTGATTTATTAGGTCAGGAGATTAAGTAATCAATCGGTTAAATGTGAGGGTTTAAGTAGACTTATTCCCCGCGTGGCGTGAGCGATGGAGGACACGACGGCCGAGGCGGCGGCAAGTGGATGTCCGGCGGTGGTGGCGCCGCTGCGTCGGCGCTTTCGAGTCCCTGGAGATCGCTGCTGCACCGAGCGCTGGATGCCAACGCCCACCTCAAGCACTCTACCCTCTTCCAACTCGTACGCCGCGATGCCTCTTCCCAGTTCCCTTCTCTCGTTTGAGGAAACTAAGTGAAAACATCTTAGCAATCGATTTTTCAGGCCACGGTGGGTCGGGGCGGCAGTCCGGCGAATCGCACCGTCGTATTCAGGTGTCCGCAGGCGTAGCCCTTTACCTTGCCCTCCAATTTTGCCGGTTTTGATCTGGATTTTTGTTCCTTTTAGGGGGGTCCACGAGCAATGCGATAAGATTCAGATTAATACGGATGCACGAAACAACAAGGTGCATTGCTAACCCCTGTACCTGTAAAATTCATATCTATACTAACTCGAGTCTTGCTGCTCCCTGATGCCTTGCATGTCTCCATGTGTGAGCTGTGATTGAACAGATTGGTGAGATCAGGAATTGTCCATTTGGTGAGGTATGATATAGAGAACTGGCACTGTTACTGTATCATTCTGTTGTATATAGGACTATGAATACGGTGTATGAAGGAACAATTGCATTACTGCAACTGTGAAATGAATACAGAGACAGTTCTAACCTTGTATTGTCTTGTAGATATGTTGGTACTTCACTGACACTTGGGAACAGTTCCGTATCAGTGGATCCATAGATGTGATTGATAGTTCGAACCCAGAACCTGCCAAGCTACAGGTTAGAGCCGAGTAGAGTAGACTCTGCCTTGGTGCTGTGATTGGTATTGTGGAAAAGCCGAATGTGCTAGAAATGGATGCGTAACTGTAGTGCACACGCTTGGTTATGTGCAAGCTAGCAGGCTGCTCTATTAGTTCAGTTTAGGATAATCTTTAGCCCATAGTTTGTTCATCTCATCAGCAGTCAATGGCTTACCCTCATGGTCATACTCAGAAACAGCACCGTGTGTTACTGTGTTATATTTTGCAGTATACGTTCAGTAATCCATGTTAAAATTGGTTGCCATTTATATACACAGCTGAGAGAGAGCTTGGTTTGGAAGCTCAGTAAAGTCAAGATTGCAGTACTTAGGACCATGCCCAGGTGTTCCTATTCCAGATGATGATCTCGTTAAGGATGCTCATCTTGATCCATCAGCTGGCCCAGTAGATGCCTTTTGTCTTCTTGTTCTTGATCCAGAAAAGGTTAGTTAATTCTGTTTTTGACTTTTTGCTGGATCTAGAAAGAAGTTGATGTTGATGAAGCTTTGTGCTAGCATGTACTGGCACAATTGTTACTGTTTCCACACGAATAACCTGCCCAAAGGGCTGATCTGGCAGTTCCGTGATTTGTGCAATTGTTATACTTTACCTAGGTTGATTATTTGAACTTGAAAAGCAATCAAAGGTTAATGTTCAGAAGAAGCCAGAAGGGAGATGGGTCCAAGTCCAAAGATTGGAGGGCCGAAAAAATCAACCCATGACAGTGGTTGACTGCAATACAAATCTGTTTATAGATTTATCATGGTAAGAAAGTTATCTTGATTCTTTGGTCTCTTTGCTAACCTTTAGAATGTTTTGATAGGAGAAATTCAAATTTATATTTGAGATACCGGGATATGCTTTATCAGAATTTCAACCATCTGTAAGTTTAGTTGACTTGGAACTTCAAGGTGAATGTATATTGCCGTTAAAGGATTTTTATTTTTCTGAAAGTGTTTTCCCAATCAGTCGCTTCCTATGAATAAGATATGTATTTTAGAATGAGAGAACTGTTCTTCAAGTTCCCTCATAAGCACCTGAACTTCATCAGGTAAGAACCAAAAGATAGATCTTTCAGATAAACTTGTCAATTTTTATCCTGGAACTTCAGAGTCCTGAATGCATAATATATGGTGCACGTTTTGATTGAACGAACACAGAATTTAAACTCAGCTGGTTGAACATATCTTATGCCCGTCCTGGCCTTGTAGGCTTGTTAGTTGTTTCAGTGTCACCTAAGTTTATGTGATTAGGAATGATTAAATCTTCTCCCTGCCATGGCCTGCTCCCATGAATATCGGTGTGCTTGTCAGCTTTCCTTGAGCTTTAGCCAAGACATTACCAGTCTATCAGATGCATATTGCTGTTGCTGTGGCAGTTATGGGGTAGAACAAAAGCTCCAGCTATGAACCATAAATCAAAATCAGCATAAGCGCGCGGCGCTGAAGGGTGTTGTTCACCGTTACATTGATGGTCACAGATCGAGATGCTGGTCTGCTCTGGCGGTCTGGCCAGGCCATTAATGCACCGTTTAAAAGTTGGTTGTCTTCACCTCCCATGTATAAGAAAAACACATCACATGATTTATTTGCTCTTTCCCCGTTCGAAATCGTGGTTTAGGCTGATCTGCTTATCCTAGGTAATTAGTGCATGATTGATTAAGTATTAACTAGTACAAAATATACAGTTGGATTTTTTTATTTTTTTTCCTAATAAATTTCATTGTAGTTTTTTTTCAAAAAATGTATTGTTTAGTACTACTTCTGTCCTAAAATTTGTTTCAAATGTAGCAACTAAATACTAGTAAAATATCACTTTTATGTCTAAAGTACTCGTACTATTATTGGATTTTATTATTCATTACTTTACCTAACTACTTTTGAGTTCATACTCATCTATCTAGAAAATATTATGATCTTTTTGTATATCTATTTAATAGATATGCTCAAATTTAAAGGTTATATTTTTGGACGGAGAGAGTAGCTTGGGAAGCTTGCCTATGCCTGTGATAATCTAGTAGCTAGTAGCTGAAGAGAACGTGGAAAGCATTGACTGATACGGTCATTAACTCGTAGTTCAGCGGCCAGTAGGCAGCGGGCGCTCAGCAGAGCCCAGTTGATAGTTATGAACAGTTCTTCTGCCCCTGCTACATGAGAAAAGGTGTCAATCGCATTATCTCATTGCAGACAGAAAAGCAGAAGGAAACTGTGCTGTGCATGTTCTCATTGAGTTGGGCGTCCCGCTGCAAGTTTTGTGGTGGACAGGTCTCGATAGTGGAACATGTCATGGTTTCTTGCTCTTGGCAGTGAATTCTGGTTTCATCCAAACAGTTCGATCCCCCTCTGCCTTTAAGACTGGACCGCAACATCTTCCAATCATCTCACCATGTGACATTTCGCTCCCTTCTGGGTCTCCGTTGCACTGATGGCACAGAGAGAGCAGGGTCAAATGTGGCTGTTTAATCGGCTCTCCAGCTTTTCATTCAAGTCTTCAAGGTAGCAGCAGCCTTCTCTTTCTCTCTCCCTCTCTCTCTCAATAGTAAGTCAAGCATGCATCGAGCACAATGGACGCTTTTCCTTTATTTTTTTGCTGGTTAAAAAGCTGCATGTTTGAGGTCAACTGCAAGGCCGGGCCTCAAATTGATCATGGCAGGTTCGATTCAAAGGATGAGATGGCCTTGGATTCGTCTTTTGACAAGCCTAGTGTCATTTTATTGGCCACCTCCTCCTACTGGGCCTTAGTTGTTGGTCTAAAAGCCTCAAAGCTCTGGGCCATGTACAGCTACGCATACTCACCAAGTCACCTCACTCCACTGGTTAGCACTACGCGAGGTAGGTCGTCGGTCTTTTTTTCCCCTCTCTTTGTTGAATGTATCATTAAAGTGGGATGTACTCATCTGATTTCGATTTCTTCGACTTGTGCATAACAATAAAAAAGCAATTCAAATATATTAATGAACTAAATAACCTTTTTTCTCCATCATTTATTCTATATTAGAATATATTAGAAGAGATGACTAATTTATTTGTAAGATTGATATTGTTTATTTAACAAGAAAAGTGGAAAAAAATAAAAATTTTATAATGGCTTATATTTAGAAAACATTGACAAGACTATATGGAGTATCGAGCATCTTGTTTTTCGTGGTTAATTTCAGTAACCTTATTAAATTGCACCTAAAATAAGCATCCCTTACTCCTTGGTAAGTTGCTATTGACTTTCCTAAATATTAAGGTCTCCGGGAATTTTATATGATTTTCACATAAATTAAAATAAATTCTGCAAAATTCCTATAAAAATATTAGGGTTGGTTATCAGCTCATGAAAATTGCAAAACGTATATTAGTTACTCAGCTCGAGCTTGTCATGGAAACCTTATGCGCAGGGAAGTTGCGCTGTTGATGCCGGTGATTACTGTCATTGTGACACAGCTAGCACAAAACTGATGCTGTTGATGTTGTCACTGTATCTCCACCGATGGAAACGCGGCACCTAGTTCTTGCCCCATAGGGAACGCATTACCCATTCGCGGTGGCATGTGATTATCAGGCAGAAAAAGGGCAAAAAATCGAGTGGTCACCAAGACGGCGAGAAGACACAACCAACCAAAACGCAGTCGTTGCCAACTCGCAAAGCCTCCTGCAGCAGCCACAGCCGGCTACGGGCTCAATCATTTGGCTGGGGATCACACCAGCTTTGGACAAGTCCCAAGTCCAAGCCGATCGATGGATCCAATCGAACAAGACAATTCATAGATGCATCGGCCCATGCAAGCAGCAATCTCCACCCATGCACCTTGTACTTGCACGCAACATGACACCGAGAACCAGAGGTTCCAAAAGCGTGCGTGCCGCATCTCGACACGTCGCCTTTTCCTCTGACATGAACAGGAAAGCCAAAGGCACATCGACGCATACGACACGAGCATATCTCACTGCCAAAGTAGACGACCAGAGGCTTAGTGCTCCAGGACAAAAGCACGCAGCGTATAGTATTGTGATTGTCACCGACCCACAAGCCAAGCCCAAGCTCTCTCTACTAGTTACTCTCTCTCTCTCTCTCTCTGCAACATGTTCACTAATTGGCTGCTACAGCTATAAACCAGCACTACTATAATGGTACGAATATATATATTTGTACACTAGTCGTACAATGTGATATACGCACTTTACACATACTGTATATTGCATTGAGCTGTATGTAGAATAGAAAAGGCCGAGGTATTATACGTCGGCTAGTAGCCAGTCAGGGGATCTTGGCTGTGTTGGTTGGAGCAGAGCATGGCCTCGGAGATTTGCCACAGCCGCGCGGCGTCGTGGCGGCTGGTGGCGGCCGGCGACGGGAGGGCCTCGTTGCAGTCGGCGAAGTAGCGGCCGGACACGCCGGCCAGCCTCGGGTGGGCCGCGACGTAGCACGTGGTCGCCGCAGCCTGCGAGGGGAGAGAGCGGTAGACCGGCGTGGTGAGGTGGGAACCCCGGGTTAGTAATGAGCGGTGCAATAATTACTCGTAAGCAAAGCTCAGAGCCCCGTCCGGTGCAGTCAGAGCGAGCGAGACATGGCACGGGACCCAACACATGGAGCCCGGCTTAAATTAAACACATTTGGTGAAGCGTACTACATTAATTAATCACCTGAGGGATGGTTTTCAGCAGCTTGGACAGCAGCAGGAACACCAGATCTGCAACGCCAAAAACTGATTTGATTAATTTCAGAAATCGTTTGATCCAGTTTAGAATTACACCCCGCCGGCCGGATCGGATTAACAGAGAGCGGTGCTGCACCTGTGGCGAGCCCCTCGCGGTCACGGTTGAGCCGCGTCCTGACGATGCCCGGGTGCACGCAGTTCACCGTCACGTTCGCGCCCATCTCCTGGTGAAACCCAACCACGCGCCCGAAACGGAATGAGAGATGAGAAACTTTGGCTCGAAAACCTGAAACGGGAAGCCGCGGAGTAGCTGACTCACATCGGCGAAACGAACGGACCTTGAGGCGCACGGCGAGTTCCTTGGTGTGCAGCACATTGGCGAGCTTGGACACCGCGTAGGCCTGCGTCGCGTCGTAAGCTCTGAAGTTTACATCGCCACATGGCATGGTTAGCGGCTAAACTAATAAGCCATGGGAGTAGCAGCTGGGTGGCGGAACAGACGAACAGTGTACGAGAGTGAGGACTGAGGACGACGAAGAAGAGAGATGCTCACATCTTCCGGCGGGTGACGAGGTCGAGGTACTCCGCCCAGTCGCCGGAAAACCAGCCGTGCACGCTGGAGGAGACGTTGACGATGCGGCCCTGCACGCCCGTCTCCGCCGCCGTCTCCGCCATCCTCGCCAGCAGCAGCTTCGTCAGTAGGAAATGCCCTGAGCAACATCACGCCGAAGTTACATCTACGCGTGTCGTAGACGTCGAGGTGCGTACCACCGTATGTACACGTAGCAATACATTACAAACCTAAGAAGTTGGTGGCGAACGTCATCTCGACGCCGTCCTCTGACAGAGCGAGCTGCCCGTGCGAGAACTTGCCGGCATTGTTGCTGCATCCATCCAGCCGTACGTGAGTCCGGCGATCGAATTGACCACGCGCGCAAATGCAACAGCTCGCATGGCGTACGACCGAAAGCGATGGATCGGTGAAACAGGAGCGAGAGGAGTGACGTACATGAGGAGGTGGAGCGGGAGGCCGAGGGAGAGGTAGCGGTCGGCGAAGGCGCGGACGGAGGCGAACGAGCTGAGGTCCAGTGGCAGCACGAGGACGTCGGCGCCCGGGCACTCGTCGCGGATGCGCGCCCGCATATCCTCCGCCGCCTTCACGTTCCGCGCCGGGATCACCACCCGCGCCCCGCGCTTCGCCAGCACCCGCGCCGTCTCCGCCCCGATCCCGGACGTCGCGCCTGCATGCGACAATACAACCAAAGGCTAAGACACGCCACTCGACGGGCGCCGGCCGGAAGCATCACCGAAGCATACGTACCTGTGATGATGGCGGTGATGCAGCGGAGGTCAGGGCAGGCGGCGGTGACGTCCTCGGCGGTGGACTTGGAGCCGAAGCCGTTGGCGCCGGGGGAACCCAGCAGGTACTTCACCGCCCGCAACATGTCCCGCTCGCCACCGATCGCGCCCCGGCAAACAACTCCTGTATGCGTAGCCGGCTTCACTCGCGAACAAGGGGCTAGCCGGCGAGGAGACCGTAGGCAGCAGCGGCGAGGTGAGAGCGAAGCCGCGGAGTAGCGGAGCCGCATTTATAGAAAGCTCGGGGGTCTTGCTGCTCGCATCGCATGGCACGACGAGGAAGAGGGGTCCGATCGAAAAAAGTTTCAAGTACGCCGCAGAGCTAGATGGAATTACTGTTAAAGATAGAATATGTCTTGTAGATATAGATACGATCAGAGTCTTATAGATAGAATCAGTTTGTATCTCTTGGTTTCTTTCTAGATTTCTTCATGATTCTTTTCATTGTAATCAAACCCTGTATGCTATGTCTGGAGGCTTTTTCCAACATACATAATCAACACGCAGTCACGGCCGGTTTAAACGCTTAACCAATCCACAGAATTTTCAATTACTACCCGTCCATTTGCGGATTTTTTTGACAATTAAAAGTGCTCACGCGCCGCGCCGGCCATTGGACAGTGCTGCGCGCGACCTCCAACTAGCTACGCCCTTCGCTTCGTCTACCGAATGCGTGCACGGGCGTACGCGCGGCGTCATTCCTCTCGTCGTGTCAAGCCATGGCTCCGTAATTAGAGGGCTGGTCCTAACGTTCAACGTTTCGGTAATACAGGGTGAAACTAAAAACATGTTAAATATAAATAACACATTAGACCAGTTTAATATAACTAAATTCTTCAATAATTATTTACTGATAAAATATCACACTAAAAGACATATGAATAAGACAAAGAACAACCTAAAATTTACATGTTTCATGTAACATTAAAGACGGAACCGCGTTTTGGGGTCGGAGCAGCCGCTCCGCTCGCACGCTCGCACCCCTGAGCCCGGTCCTACGTAATTAACACTGCTCCATCTGAAATTTCACATTGTTTTTGAAGATCCATCAAGTCGAGCGCCAAGTGGATCGAGTAGGCGGTATTACGCCGGGACGGGGGCAATGCACGAGGGCATCAGCAAATCAGCAGGGAACCATCTCGGTCTCGCTGACATTTGCCCGGAATCTCCAGTAGGTCCACGCAGCTTCCGGTGGATAAGGATATGCAGGGCTTTTGCGGGTGCAAGGGTCAGAAGGACAGCATCTACACACGCCTGGCCGCTCCTGCTTCACTGGTTGTGCTAGCATCATACTGTGAGCAAACTTTCTTTACTGTTTTGTCAATAGCTCTGCATCGGAAGACAGGCGAGCGACGCTTGTAGGAGAAGACATTGCGGTTCGATTGCTAGCTTAGTAGCTTGGTCGCCAAGTGCTGGTAGCTTTCCATCCTCGTCTTGGTGGAGAAGACGACATTTCGGCCGTTCTCCTGTGGCATTTCGGGCCACCACGTACGCGCACTACGATGGACGGATCACGGCTTCCCATATCTCTCTCTGCCGCATATCACCCACGGGCCCCATCACGCGGGGAATGAGTTCAGGTCAACTTGCGCGGACCATAGTATCACCGAGGACTCTACTCTCTATGTTTCAAAAGCGACCATCTAGAATTTGAAATTCCTAACAAAATATTTACTTGCAAGTATACATTGAGTGTAATAAGTTTAAAAGTTTAAAATTCATCTAAAATATAATAATATATTACTTGTTAAAAATAACTTTTGCCTCTAAAATAACTTAATTACTTAACCCCAATGATAGTTTAGTCTTCTTGCTCAACACCTTAATACGTGTTAAATTGTAAAACTTATTATATTTTAAGAATATTACATAGTCATATTAATCACCATGCGTTTCATTGAAGAGCCATCAGCTGAGTGATCACCGGATTATCCCGGCACACTTTTCAAACCGAGCGATTTTCTTTTAAAAAACTTCATATATAGAAAAATGATATATTTTAATTTTTTTACCGTTAATACATAATCAATCATTAATTGATCATGCTCAAATCGATCTGAACCCATGCTTTAGATGGTTTATCCCTAACCATTCCTCGTTTAACGAGAGATACGTCGTTGGGTAAGAACAACAGTATACCATGAGAGTACCCGCAGTAAGGTTTTGGGGAGTTCTATAGATGAATCTCGATGATTATCTCAGTCTGTGAGATAAGGAGTCTTTTTGGACAGGTTCAGACCTCCCGGAGAATAATAACCCTATTCTTGTATGTGTAATCTGGGCTTAAGGACTGAGAATGGCCTTAAGCGTATCAACAAAATATTTTCAGTCAGGGAAAATAATCTTCCCGTAATATGCTCCCCTGATCTCTTTATATATAAAAGAGATCAAGTGTTACAATTTCTAATTAATGTGTCCCACTAATGACTAATTATAAGTGAAAATGGTCAGTTCGTGGCTAATAACTCCAGACGTTATCAGCTGTATTGATTAGGCGATTATCCATCGTGGAGTTTATTAGGACGACCTGAGATTTGATGGCGACCGTTCGAGTGTCAGTGATCGAGGGAGAATCTCCGAGTTTTGGACTCAGAAAGTCTTCAGATTCTCGACTGCTGCCTGGCTATTTGGTAAATCCAACCACTAGCCGATCATCTTTAACGCTGCATCTGTTGACTCCTCCTCCACTTGATCATCACAAACCTACTTAAGAGGTAACGTATCCCGATAAGATATTATATTCTTATCTCACCGGTCTTAATCGCTGTTAAACAATTTACAGATACTTATATTTGGTAAGTGATCGGTGGAAATTGTTAGATGCACGTGGTACCTCACCTAAACCACGCGCGCTGTCAGTTCATTATACCTTGCTTTTTTTTTCATGGGAACTCGCTGCTCTATACTGTACATCTGCCTTTTTTCATATATTCTCGATTCATCCGAGATTCACGAGACATTTCAATTCTAAGTTTTTTTCTGTTAGAGGTCTGCTACGGTATATTCATTGCATTTTAAGACGTAATACTTAAGATTAATCTGAACCATTAATTTTAGTTACAATTAAAAATAAACTAAAATTAAAAATAATTAGTGACTGGCAAATAAATGGAAAGTCAGCGCAGAAAAACAGAAATTATGTGCAGAAAAATAGAAAGTCTGCGCAGAAAAATCAAGGATGATCTATTACCTCCCTCTTAGGAGATAATAGGTCACCATTTTTAATCCTAGTCATTAGATCAAAACAAATAGACGATGCACAATATTTCTGATGTACCGTAAAATTTGTCTTCTATTAATGTGTTTCTTTAAAATACTCAATCCATCCTAAAACATAATACAGTGCATTTTAGATTTTAAATCTGATCTCAAATGTTAAAACTAGTACAAGCGAATGATCACTTTTAGCTCTAAAGTATATATATATACTAATATTAACTTTATTACTCGTTAATTTATCTAATTATTTGTTAGTCCACGATTAAAAACAATATGGTTTTTAAGTATCTCTTTAATATACGTCTAAATCTTGATATGTTTCGGGACGAGATGAATTGGACTAGTTTGAAACGAGTACGCGTGTGTGTGCAGTGGCTCAACCGGCTCGGGGTTTTGGGCTTCCGTCTGCCGTTCGGCCGCCAGGTGCCGCGCGCGTAGGCTGGATAAGTTGAAACAGTGTGACGAAACACGGTAAAGCCAGTATTTTTAACTATTATTTAAGTGTTCAAATGAGGTAGTTCGATATTAAAAAGTTCATTAATAGTATTAAAATATTTTTAATTCTTTTCATACATAAATATTTATTTTTAAAATAGTTATTTAATACACATTCGCTTTCTTACTGCGGGGGATAGCCCCCCGGTAGGCCACGTGGCCGTTTCCTGGCCACGTGGCGCGCGGACAGGTGGCTGCGCGGCCCACCCCTGGGCGCGACGTCAGGCGGGGGACCCACCACACGCACGCGCGCGTCAACAGGAGTCAGACTCGCCGAAAGATGTAGGAACGCATTAAATGCAACTGGACTGAAAGCGGACAGGAGGCAATCCGGGCGCGTCAGAAGATCACCCCGTCGGGCGGCGTCAGCGCAGAGGGCAGGTAGGGAGTTGGCGGCACGCCGCGTCCCATCTGGACGTGCCATGTCCTATCGACGTGCTGCCCCGTAGACGTTTAGCTGTTGTATAATAAGTTGCACCCCACAGGGGTATAAATAGCAGGACGTCCACCTTAGAACACACGCCCTTCACTATTCTCTGAGCCCTAGCTCGTGTAATCCGACACTGTAAACTCTATTCCCGACTAGTAAACACCCCATCGAAACCCAGTGGACGTAGACCTATTACCCTATCAGGGGGGCTGAACCACTCTAAAACCTCGAGTCACCTTCGGCCAGTTCTATTCATACGGGCTGTGCAACCATCGGATCTAGAGTGCAGCGCTTCCCTGCCATCACAAATCACCCCCTCGGACCACCCCCGAGG
>KE371835.1:281826-291942 GCA_000418225.1 Zizania latifolia | reverse complement strand
GCACCCCACAGGGGTATAAATAGCAGGACGTCCGCCTTAGAACGGACGCCTTCACACGCTTTTGGGAGACGGCTTAGACGACTCTTAGAAGAAGAGAGGCTCCTTCAAGCAAGGACGGCTTCTCCAAGTTGTAACACACGCCCTTCACTATTCTCTGAGCCCTATCTCGTGTAATCCGACACTGTAAACTCTATTCCCGACTAGTAAACACCCCATCAAAACCCAGTGGACGTAGGCCTATTACCCTATAGGGGGGCCGAACCACTCTAAAACCTCGAGTCACCTCCGGCCAGTTCTATTCATACGGGCTGTGCAACCATCGGATCTAGAGTGCAGCGCTTCCCTGCCATCACAAATCACCCCCTCGGACCACCCCCGAGGAGGATTGTCCGACCACCCGTCGACACTTACCAACTTTATTTTCAAGATAAAGATAATACTTCCTCCGTAAAAAAAAATAAATTTAATAAATTAGCTTTGAGAGTAAAAAAAATAAATTGTTTATTATTAATAAAAATAACAATCTGAAATAGAAGTAGTGTATAAAAGATATATAAGAATTATTGATTTAGAGATTAGGAGACATTAAAATATTTTTAGATAAAGTTGAATGATCGGAACTAAAAAGGTTTGGACGAAGTTAGTAATATCGCCGAGAGTAAAATAAAACCATAATAATTAATAAGTCCTACCGTTAAGTGGACCGAACGGGTGGTGGTGGGATCCGTTTCTGGCGCGCGGGCGCGGCCACTGCCCCCAGATTCTCTTCATGCGTGCGCGCCCGCGGCCGGAGCGCGCTCGTGTGATGGGACTGGACGGCACAGCGGCGCACGCCCGTCGGAAGCCAAGGGCTGGTACAAGTGACAGGCCGCCCATGCATGTACTTGCTGACATGCCATCAGATCTCCTTAGAACAATGACCCACGTAAGACGGTCCTACTCCTACCCTCCTACTGGAGTACTCCTACTCCTCATCCAAGTCCGTAAGTTGCGACGCGACAGACGTGTCAGCTCATTTAGTGATTAAAGCTCGGAACAGCGGTATACAGCTCCGCCATGTCCATCTAACTGTGCCTGTGTGCGTACGCTTTATTCTGACGGATGGGTCGATCCGTAGCATCTCGCAGAGGTCCAAATGCTAGGAGGATCTCCTCCTCTGTCCAGCGACTCGTCCTTACGGCCTACGGGCTACGGGGGACATGGCCACACGGCTTGCCGCGTGCTTGGTCTCCCCTCGACGCCGGCTTGCCGGCCCCGTTTGGTACGACGTTTGTCACAAAGAAAATCGACGATACTGTATCCCTAGCTCATTACTACTGTGGACATGTCCACTCTACTAACCCTACTCACCATTCCTTCCCTGCAGTTAATTAAAAACATACTGTTCCATCCACGATGCTAGCTAGCTATACACTGCTACGAACTGTACAGTACTCTGGTGTGACCAACCTACGATACAGACTGCAGACTACGCTTCAGCTAGGTATTAACTCCCATCTGAATTTCTCGATAGCAATGTACTCCTGGGCACGTAGGAACGCAGCATTGCGACCTGCTGCGAGAAAATATTAGCCCGAGGGTAAATGAAGCTGGTAATCGTCGGCGCATGCAGTTCTACTTCGGCCATGCACCATTGACTTGTCACGTTCATGGGTAGCACACTCCCTTGAGACAGGGAGGTGATCAGGGCAAACGCAGCAGATGTAATAATGGCGGGCCTGATGCTATGCTGACATGATCAAGCAGGGTTTTGTGGCAGCAGACTAATCAATGCGTGTTAAGAAAAGACAGACAGCTTTTGACACGGACATGGAATTGAAGCGAAGAACGACAATCGAGAGGGAGGGAGGAATGCATGGATAGATGGCAAGAGCTGAGCTGGTGGGTCACCGGCCACCCGGGAAAAAGGTCGCCCTGCCCCTGCCTACCTAGCTCGTACCAGTACTGACTACAGTAGAAGCTACGCTCACAGAAACCTATCAACTTTGTGCGCTGTGCCGGTCGATCTTATGCAGTACACCTCGATGCAATACATCGGTTCTACGCGTCCTATTCCTAGCTTCTACTCGGTGCTCGATGCCAAAAGTCAGGCAAGCCATCCCCTTGACCTGATCATGAGACCAACCAAAGCGGCGATTAGAGTACTCCCTGGACCCTGGGTAGTGTGATGTTATGGTGAACTAATGCCATATTGCCATTTGCCAAGCAGAACACACCGGATTTGATCATCCGGTGCTTGACCGACTGGTTCGTGGCAAACCTGACCGTCACTCAGGGTGCATCAATTTCAGTAGTACGTATCACTTGTTTGGGTGAAGTCTCGTGTCAGAACATGTCGAGGTGAAGATTGGTTGGACACAGGACCGTGGACGTCGACTCGTCCCTCGCAAGCCTGAAGCCTCTGCATCTCATTGTAGGCCTCCAAATACAGTTCATTAATTACACACACATTAAATAAAAAACAATCTAAAAAAATAGTGTCTTGATAAATTTTAAATGATGAAAATAAATTTTTTTAGGGCGGAAAATTTACTAAATGTAAAACGAACGTTCCAACTTTAACCTTTAAATATCGTAGAGCTGTAAATTCGCAAATCTCAGCTTAAAAGCTCGGTCGGACACACGCCAAACATAACCACGTCACCACGCCAGCCGAGCAAGCTTTGGGTCCTGAGTGCTCGCAACGCTTTGATATTCGCGCCGTCCTTGGGATGTGGTCTGTGGTCTGAGTACTCTCACTCACCTGGGCCCCACCCATCAGAAGAGCATCCCTCTCCTACCTATGCTAGATTCGCAGTGACCCAGTGGTGTACTCGTGGGGTGATTCCATCCATTCCCTCGTCAATCTGGCATGCGACACAAGTAGTAGCTCTGCCCATCTAGCCTAACATGCACGAGCACGGCCGCCGCGGCGACCGATCGCGATGGAAAAGTTGCACGACAAGTACGCATGGATGCAGGCGTCGCACGAGGGGTTTAGCCGAAGGGGGTGCATGTGCCACGCGAGCTAGCTGAAATAGGTCACATCTCGGGTGATCGAGCGATCTGCTCGTGCACGCGCCGTCTAGATGCTACGACTCGCCTGTCACCTGTGTGCTAGCTAGCCGCGAGTAGGGTTAGTATACAAAAAAACTGTGTGTTCGATAGACGTGCTAGTGCGTAGCTTGTTGCCTTTTTGACCAACCTTTCTTCCCCCCGATCGATCGCTTTGCCAATTAACCTAGGATTCTAGCTGTTAAACAACACCGATGGTATTATGGATAGGAAAAAAACACGCAATGCATCCGCGTGAAAAATCTCACCTTATTATCTGTATCATATGATGAAAATATTATATCATAACTGAACTTGTCTTGTTTTGGTGTATAATAGATAATATCATTATTTAGACCAATTAAAATAAGCTTACAAAGTCTCCAAACAGTAGTTTAGAAATGAGCTTACATTTTATTTAACGAAATTTTTTTTATCTTCTATTATATAGCAATATTTTTTTACTGTCGTAAATTGTATAGAAGGTTAAATAGTGCTGCTATCTGGTGTACTCTCCTGTCCGACTGGCTGGTCAGCGTGAATTCACGTGTGCCACCATTTTGTCAAAGGTGAGGAATAAACTAGTAACCTAAAGCTAATTGTAGATAACGCCGGACTTAATGGCGTGACTAATTGGTAGTGCCTGGCCTAATTGACTAGGCAATTAGGCATGCGTGCATGCATCATGACCCACTCTTCCTTAAGACAAGGAAGAACAAGGCGCGTGCGTGTGCATGCGCACATGCATGCTCGCATCAGACGCACAAGTCAAAAGCGGTGGTCTGCATGCAACCTCGTTGTCGTCTTCTCCAACCTCCATCGCTTTGGCTCAATCTGTCACAGATCGATCAGTTAAACAGCAGCTCAGCTCATGCATGTACATCGGTACATGTTCGTGGTCACCAGATGCTCCAGACAAAAAGTTAAACGACTGCTCACGTCTAGTTCCGATTGTCATCTCACCACGGTCATCTGGTCAAAGAAGCAAACATATTCTCGAGCTCTAGCACGTGTGGTACTTGCGAGCCTTATCGTGGGAGAAGTGTACTGTTTGCCTGTAAGGCTCGATACAGATTGTAACTTGTCTCTTGCTTCCATGTCAGGACTGGTACAGATTGGTAGTTGTCTCTTACGCACAGATTGGTAAACATGGTTACCATGGTTTCCGAGTTCTTAGAAAAATGAAAATAACCACTTCTAATTAATATTTTTACAAATAAACAACTCATATTCTAAATCAGAATAGATGAGAGTAGCAAAAGACACTTAAATTGTTTTTAATTCTCTAACAAACTACAAAACGAACAAATTAATCAGAATGAAGCATGTGTACGCTTACTTTGAACTGGACATGGGCTATATAGATACAAAAAAGATCGGGTACCTTTTAAAACTGTCTCCCAACCCGAAGCCATAAACCTTCTCTGGTCAATGCTCTAATACCGTCTGCCGTGTATCCTCAGCTTGTTAAACCTCATGGTAATTACTGCAGTTTGTATTATTCCAAGGGTCAAAGGCTAGCTACGCGAAAATTTTCAAGCCCTCTTGACAACATGTTCTTGTCAAGCATCGCGCGTCCTCGTCAATTTCAAAGTGCAAGATGATGGAGGGCATGATGCATTTTTTTTTTTTGCTGAACTTCACATCAAACCTGACGTAGAAATGAAATGAAACAAAACACTGATACTTTCACAGCTACCCTATAAAATATGAGAGCATTTGGAGCATATATCTATCTGATCCTGTTTTGCACCCAGTAGTCTAGAAAACCTTGGTAAACATGGCGAGAGAATCAGGGGACCTGTCTGCTCCGAGTTTTCTATTTTCTTCAGTTCCATAACCTACTCTTGTCGTCAAGATGTATTTGGGAGTGAATTTCCACTTAGATTTTTTTTGCTAAGGTTTTATCTTATAACTGCTTTAGTCTATAATTTTATTTTAGACCCTTCTTGTTAACTGTTGATTTCACTTTGGACCACTTTTTACCTATTCGTCAAATTCAAACTCTGCTTGAAATTGCAATTGCTTCTTTGACCACACTACTCAAAGTCACACATCCACCGCCAGCTTAACATTCTCTTAAAATGAGGCCTAAAGCGAAAAAAATAAATGTGGTCTAAAGTAAAAATATAGATTAAAAGGTTATTAAGATAAAAGTTTGATAAAAAGAGGGGTCAAACTGAAATTAACACCATATTTGGTGATATGGTCGGTTTGATCCATCGTCTGTACCGTGGGTTGATCATGTTTCCGGTTTGCTGCTCGTTCTAACACAGTTCGTCTAGCCACCTCGTTCGGTTGGTTCTACACTACGAGCAAACTAAGGTAAGTACCAAATGATACCTTGAGTATCGATTCCTCTGCTTGATCAGTTGTTAATTGCTTGTTATCATTGTTCATATATATAGTATCATATAATCATGGACATTGGAACTGGCTTCTTCTTGCTAATAGTTGACATGCAGGTACCTTTGGTATATCTAATCCTTGTTTGTATAATCAAGCCAGAACCAAAACGTACACATGTTGGTTGTGCTAAAGCATCAACTAAGTTAATGTGAAATCCCAACCTGCGAGTTCTTGCTGTCCTAAAATCAATCACACATGTTAGTTGTGTCACCACTGTCACTCAATTAGGGAGGGTCAGCCTAGCATTATGATTGCAAGGTATTGGCTTATTCTCGTTTTGATTAGGATTATTGTTAGTGCAAGAGCTGTATATATATATATATATATATATATTTATTTCATTCAGTCATTCACCACCAAATCCCAAATCATGCTGCTGCAAGTTTGCAACCAGCATGTGCCTCACTCACTTGTTTATTTAATTTTGCTCCTCACTGATTGCTCACCGGTTTGATACGTCTAACTTAATAATCTTTCACGTCGGTACTACCCGGAGGAATCAACGTCCCTTCTGCACTTATTCTGATATTAGCATGATTAACTTTTCGTCGCATCTGCACCATGTGAAGCCAAAGATGAACCTGAGATTTGCATTAGATGGAGTAAACTAATCTAATATATATTGACAAGTCTGATTTATTTTGTCTCTATATTATGCCCAGCTGCAACAACCTGTACAACTAGATCTGTAACACAAAGTAGGTTTATTCAGACGGTAGTCTTCTGATAATAGTTCTCGAAGGGCTATTACCCATTTTGTAAGTTGTGACAAAGTTGCATGATTCGCGTATTACTTTAGCACCAAACCGGCCAGTTTAGTCAACACTTAAACGTGTGATTTCTTGGCCTACTCGAAGACCATGTTCGAGCTAGTCACCTAGAGTAAAACAATCTGAATTCGTTGAGCAAGTGTCAAATTGCAGTGCATTTCTTAATCGATCCGTCTGTATTCAGATCAGCGTAGGATAAGGAGGGCACCCTACGCTTCGTTGTCCGTGGTTTCTACGTGCGGGGGGAAAGATGCGAGATCATTGTTTATCACATGCTGATTAATTAACTACTGTCTGAGAAACCTAATATTCCGTGAAGTATACCTCCACAAGTCCAAGCTCATAATTAAGCTACGTACAAGCTCGGCTGCTTTGACTATCATCACTGGCTCATTATCCAAAGCCGACATGTAAATTATTTGAACTTGATCACCGAAGATTTGGCATGCAGTAGCTCTGTCAGAGGAACAAGGATAGAGGTCAACATGGCACTGTGAGTAAACCAGACAAGACGGTGCTGGAGTATAGTATACCAGCAGAAGCACTGCATACAGTAGTTCTCTGCAGATCGATCACAAGTTCCTGTACAGAAGTACACGAGGAAAGACAGAAACAGAGGCTGTAGTTTTCTGAGCCCTGTTGATTATGAGGCCACTGTGCAAGAGTATACAACAGTAACTGTAGTTACAGAAGAGTGAAAGCATTCAATGTTGCATGAACCGTGGTACACAGGTGTAGATGCCTCATCAGAGATCCCAGTACAATGCAGTGGCCCAGTACATTTGTAAATAAGATGAGATGGACAAGTCGAAGTGTTTCAGTGAGAGAATCTGGAAGAAGGGACAGAAAGAATTGGTGAACACAGCTGCCTGCTGCAGTGACGAGGCTTGCGAAAGGGCAGAAGAGACCGCGCGGGCCCAGTGGCCACGCGACCTGGTTTAGCAATTGCATTGCCATCCTGCTCCTCCTCCGCGTCCTCGACCAGGCGGGAATCACTGTGATCTCCATGAAAAAAGCTTCAAATTGTTAGTGGAAGACGACCCATTGCTAAGCTATCGGAGACCAATGCGAGTATGTTACACAAGGGCCCATGATTGACTGGTAGTACAAGCCATGATATTTTTAAGATGGGCTTATATTCTAGGCCCATAAGTAGTTTTTTTTAAAAAAAAGGATTTTACGGCAATGGAGTATAGGGCCCAGATCAGTAGCATACTACTGGGAGGAATATGGGCATGGTTTTATTTTATTATTTAATAGTCCAAGTACGTTACCGTTGAAATATTCTAAATCATTTCTAAAATTTGAGCATACCCTATATATAATAGGGTGAAGATACTGTATTATTATGGTTTATTTTGTTTTGTATTTAATTGATAATGTTATTATTTAAAACATTTTTTAAATTAGGTGGAGTAAAGATCAAATATGCTTGAAAAACTTTAAAACATTTATTTTTTCACAATAATGATCTTATTACTTAGAATATTTTTTTAAATTAGGTGAGGTAAAGATCAAATATGCTTGAAAAACTTTAAAACATTAGTTTTTTTTACAATAATGATATTATTACTTATTGACAACAATTTTTCTCATCTGGACAATGTAAGCGTCGTTGGGTTAAGCCTCTCTTTTCCCTCTTCTCGGGGGATCTCCTCGCGATTTCACCCCCCGCCGCCGCCATGGCTTTCTTCGGACGGAGGAGCCTCGCCTCCGGCCTCTCCCGCCACCTCTCCCGCCGTCTCCACCCCTCCGTTTCGCACGTCCTCCCCTCCCACGACGATCAGTCCGGTAATCCCTCGCCCTCCGTCCCGATCCCTACCCAACCTCGGCCTTTCCCCTTCGTACCTCGCTCCTTGTCGAGATCCGAAGCACTAAGCCTCCCCCTCCCCTTCGGCCTCCGTCACGCGGCACATCGCAACCTCTCCACCTCCTCCTCCACGCCCCCCTCCACCGAAGAGTTCGATGTCTCTGCGGACGTCCTCTTGGATGCCGTATCCTCGGTCTCCGTCCCGGGGGACGTCCTCTCTGACGTAGCGTCATCCGTCGCCGTCCCAGCGCCGTTCCCGGGGGAGGTTGCTGCTGCGGCCGCCGACTCGTTTCCACCGGTTGCCGCTCTGCAGTACCTCATTGACGGCGTCCATTCCTTCACTGAGCTGAACTGGTAATCCTCGTTGAGGCTCTTTTAAGCTTCAGATTTGGTGGAGATAGCCTCTATCTAAATGCACTTTTCTGCATGGATGATTTGTAGGTGGGCTTGCATTGCTCTCACGACAGTGTTGATCCGGACGTTAACGGTCCCAATGCTGGTGAACCAAATGAAGTCCATGGTGAAGTTAAATGTAATGACTGCATTTTAGCTACCTATAGTGTCTGTGCAATTATTTATTGTATGCATGTTCTGTTTGTTGGCAAGGTATTCTATGAGAGGTCAAATTTGGTGAAACTTGACAAATCTGAACCTTGAGAGTGCTGAGTCGGCAAGGGGTAGTATCATTTCTGCGCAACTTCTAGTTTACACTGTGGGTTATATGCAAAATCTGTTGAACATGTTGGTTTTTCTCATTTCTGCACAATTTGTAACAAACACTGTTGTGGTCTGGTCGTACTACGATGTTACAAACATAGAATGAGGTACTGGCTCTGGCTGGACGTGTGGTGTTACTAACTTAATAACTTAGGATGTGGTTTGGATGCAACCATCATTGCTAAGTGCAGTATCTCAAATATCAAGCTCCTATGTTTTTGGATGGCTTAGTATTAAGAATGCTAATGGAATTCTGATGGCTGTAATTCATGGTCAAGTGAGATGAGTTGATTTATGAACTATGCATTTAATATGTGTTCCATTGAGATAACATGTAGATTGTTTATGTATTGTCATATCAATGCAGCTATCTGGACAGCATTATATGTCTTGTTGGATTTCTTTGGAAGATCATTAGTTGAATTTCCTTATTTGAAACTATTATATCATGCAGGTAATACGAGCAGACATCGAAGCCATTAATTTGGAGATGCAGACTGTAAGTTTTAAATTTGTTTAGTGCAATATTCATTTTATATGTTATACCTTGTGCATGTTATTTGTATACACCATAGTTATGATCTTCAAATTAAATATGCACGCAAAACTAGCCATATATGCTTGTATCTTTTGATATGTTTTGGTACCTTGTGTTTGTTAGCTCCAATGTGGTAAACCATACTACTGTGTTGTTTGGGATGCATAGAAAGGTTTGCCCTTGGTAGCTGGTACCATGGTTAGTTATCTTCTATATCTTCTATCACCTTGACTAGCCAGACATAATCAGGGGTCAGGGCCATTAATATTATTTACGGCTCTCCTTAATCATGTTTGTCAAAGCTTAGTAGCTAATTCACATGTTTGGATCCCATGAACTTGTTTTGCTGGCAATGAAAGATCTAGCACATGAGTAACAGTGGAAGGAAGCATGGTCCTTTTTTCGTTCGAAGTAGAATTGAGGACCATGTGGCAGTGGACAAAACAATTGCAAAAATAACGATCCATCAAATGTTTTTCCCCATATTGGAGAGCTGCTTTGCTCATGCGGTCTTTTTTGGGGCTGGAGAGAGCATGTTTTTGAGCTTTACCAAACATTTACCCTTGGTAGGCATGTCTTTGCTATTTGGTCAGAATGACCAAGATATGGCAATAAGAAAAAAAGCAAATCATATTTGTGCATTTGGACACCTCTGATGCCATACAGCCTAAATTCTGAATTCTTCGGGAGACAAGTCACTTCAATAACTCTTAATAATATAATCAATCTTATTTATTTTTTACAGTCAACTGATCCACAGTCAATGCTAGAGGGAAAGAAGAAACTGGGTGAGCTATTCTTGAGGTATGCATTCACTTGATTTTTTTTTCATTTGTGAT
>KE371835.1:234846-259368 GCA_000418225.1 Zizania latifolia | reverse complement strand
GCAGCCGGGACCATCCCCTCGACGTCCATGCCGGTTGGGATCGGAGCTAGGGTTTGGAGCCAAAGCCCTAGAGAGGAGCGCGAGACAGCGGAGAAGGGAGCGGAAGGAGAATTCGGAGAGAAGCGAGGCGAGGCGAAGCGAAATGAGGGGGTTGGCCTCGAATTGGCTGGGTTTGTTAGCAACTATAATATTAGCTATTAAAATAGCAATATAATCATAGTATAAAAGATATAAATTTTATATTAAAATTTTAAATTTCTAGAGTTTCAAATTTCATATTTTTACAGCGACAGCAACAGACTAAGGAGTAATAATAGTTAGGGGCCTTCTGTGATACTCTTTTCTTTCTCTCCTCTGTTATCTTTCCTTCTCTCCTCTGTTCTCTGTTCTTTTCCAGCCTTCAGCCTCCACTCTTTTTTCCTCCGTGACTCCACTCTTTTCCTCTCTCTTTCACGTTCTCTCTCCTATTCTCTCTCTTTTTCAGCCTTCAGCCACCGCCGACGTCGCCTCCCAGTCGTCTCCCGCTGTCGCATATCGTTGGATGCCCTTGCTGCGACGACGCCCCGTGCCCTCGCTGCGATGACGCCTTGCGCCGCACCATTGTTGCGACGCCGCCTAGAACGTGCTCACAGTGGCGGTGGCTGGAACGTGCTCAGGCGGCGGCGGCTGAAACGTGTGTGGGATGGAAGCAGCGAACAAACATAAGAAACACTTGCGACAGCTAGGGTTTTAGGTATGAACAGATCTAAACATGAACTTTTTTACTCCTCCCTCTCTCCTTTACGGCGAGAGCCATAGCCGTGGCGGACGCCACACGACGCCACAGCAGCGCCTGCTGTGGCGCCCGCCACATACCTTCGACGTTATGGCATTGTGTGGCGAATAGCCAAAAACTGTTATACTGATACGACGACGCCATAACAACTATAATAGTTTTAGATCACGTAATATAACAAAATTATCATATATATAATGCAATCCAAATATAAGAATATAATGTTTATTTTAAATTATTATTCTCTCTTACGAGATTTAAAATTTAGTTGTTCAATAATCAGATGATTTTACAGTTAAATATAATTATCGTGGAATCACTTTTAGAAATAATAAGATACTGTATCAGAATTTACGTAATCCGTAGACACATGCCAGGGTAGATCAGTAAAATTATACTGTATTAGGCTGGGCTGGTAGCCAATTTGGGCCCATGATTGCTTTCTCGGCCCACGCATCGGCCCATAGTTACTAAGACAGTATTTGAGTCGTCTCGAGCGGCGGCGACGAGGGCGGTAAGAGGCGAGGTGGTCTCGTCGAACCCGGTGGCCCTAACCAAGGCCACACGTGTGTTCAGCCTCCGACGAGTCCAGGCTTCCCTCTGACGGCGGCGCACTGTTGCTGTGCGCGGCCGAGGCCGCCTTGGAGCTCCACGCCTTTCGCCGCTACGCAAGGGGGAGTGAAGCGAATGGGCAGAGCGCAGAGAGGCGGCCCAAGAAGAGGAAGAGGAAGAATGAGGCGAACAGCAAATCCGATGCTGCCAACCGCGACGTGTGATTGGACTGTAGCCAAGCTGCAGCTGCCAGCACCAATCTGTAGCAGTGGATCGGTTGGTGCAAATGCGATGTTCTTGTATTTGCCCCGAAAGAACGTAGCAATGTTCTTGGTTCTGTATCACTTTGTATCGACTGAAAGTCTGAAACTCCCCTAGTTTTTCCACCATGAAATCGCCCGACACTTTCTTCTTTCGTGGTTTTGATGCCGCGAGAATTGCATAAATTTGCATGGCTGCATCGCAGTTTGCTCGTCAGTTAACTTGTCAACTTCTCTGAGAGGACACACTGACCTGGCTACAAATTAAACATTCTGTGGATGGTCGCAATGACGGGCACAATCGATGGGCAGAAAACATTCTCGAGCCTCGAGACCTGTACACTAGTTTACAACACATGCAGGCGTTGCAGCAATTTAATCATGCGCGAGCAATCTGAGTCAGGGTTGGGGCCATTGGTGTGTCTTTTTTCTTTCCTAGTACGACATTCTGCGTCGGAGATGAGTCATCTCCTCAGCAAATTGTTCAACAACCCAAATGCTTGCAAGGTGACGACAACGAGAGCCAAGACTGGCAGCTTTTGTGTAATCCATCGCCAGTGAGTTCAGCCGCTAGCTGCCATCTGCGTCAGGTTCAGTCTCCAATGGCAATTATTTGCTTCGTCTACAATTTTAGTTAAATGGTGTCAAGTTATTAACATCAATAGCTAGAATAGACTATTGTCATCAATACTAAATACTACTATCTGCAACTACAACTCTGCAAGAGTCATTGGCATTGCAGCTGCTCAAGTTGGTTATACTGGATACAACTCAGAAAGACACATCCAGTACAAGAAAAAAAAAATCCCTGTTCCACTATTTCTCATAAGATTTGTGTGGAAACCATGCAAAATTCATGCATTTCACACGAAGCTAAGAATTAACCACAAAGCTCCAAAGGATTAGGCAGCAAATAGCTACGGGACACCAAACAGTTGTGAATTAGCACTGGCTCTCAACCACAGCCACACAATTAAAGGCCTAAACACCAATTTGCACCACAAAGCGCTTTTCTTTATCCTCCTTCCACGTATGCAGCTCTTAGGCTGCCGCCACGTGTACCAACCCTGTGTGTGCTGACTCGGATCCACGCACCTGTGCAATGGCAGCGTGATATTTTGATACGGTTTTATCCACTCGGAGAGGGGCCCCATCCACAAAGCGCATCTGATTTCGGTTCAAGGCGACCTTAGTTTAGTTGAGAAAGTTCACAAAAGTGAGACTTGGAGAAGTTGATGTGAGCTGGGAGAGGAAAGGAAAGGTGATTCTTAAGCCAATGGATTTTGTGATGCAAGATGGTACAAGTGTGCAACAGTGATCAATAGTTTAGTTGAACTTTTTTTAGCTTGACAACTAAGGTGTAGGAAATGGATTTCTTATTGCTAGAAGATATGAATTTCGTAGCATGATTAGGTTTCAGAAGAATACTTTCAACTTATTTACACCTCCTATACGTGAGTATTTGGTTTGGTTAGACACGACTGTGACACTCAGCAAAAATATTTTGTTGACAGCCACCCTTTAATATGAATAGCTCAGATGCTTCAGAAAAGCGGATATGATGCTCATGCAAATGCACTTCTTATTGCTACAGAATTAGATTGTGATCATTTCAGGTTGCACAAACGAATTATCGCCGCTGCGATTAGAGACATTGGGGCGGCTGAGGCTAAAATCTCATCCTTAGCTTCTCGTTACTATAAAATTGTATAGAAATTTTTGAACGGTTCGTTAAAATAGTTGGATCAATTTTATATCTGATATATTTTTAGCACCATCCCTCGACTCGCTACGACCAAAAGACAGCAATCAAGATTAGCTAAATAAGCAAAATCACTTGGTCATTCATGGCTTCTTTACATCAAGGCGGCTACTGAGCCACAATTTATGGTTTCGATCATTAGATTCTCGATTCGTTAGAATTCTTGTCGACCAGGTGGCTATCTTTTATTCAGAACAGGTTGGGATTGGACCCAACTCTTACCAGCTTAACATGGCCATTCTGGAATACATGGCTCATCGGATTTGGATACACTTTCAGACTACGCAAAGATCACCGCACCTGATTATGAAATCACGTTGTTGGATCACCTGAAAACAGGTTCGCTTCATCACTGGCCGAAAGCTACTTCTGGAGTTCTAGTGCATTGAAGATTACACATGGATAAGGTAACTGCGAGTCTCGTCAGATGAAAAAACCGCAGTAGCAAGTTGTTAGTAGCACAGAACGAAGCTTCTGTAGCTTGGAAAGATCCTCTCATTTTTTTAAAGCGCCCCTGATATCCTTAAAATTGCAAGTGCTTCCACAATGGTCTGTCTTACGAGAATTGCAGTTAAGGAGTTAAACGAAATTAGTCGCAACAGCTTTACAATTCAGAGAGTTTGACTTTGAACTTGGATTAATTATACTTTTATCTCAAAATTGAGTTGACTTTGCATTTTTACCCTATTACCAGTTTATGATAACTGAGCTTATGAGGATTATATCATCCATACATATGCAACAAAAATACAAAACCCACCAATTTATATAGGGTAAAAATACAAATCCCCTTATGAACTTTGAAAATTTGTGAAAGCTAAACCCTACCACACCCGTGCGCGTGTATATATATGTACATAAATTGACCCTGATGTAGATTACAAAAATATACGGTCTCATCAACCTATTTGAGAGATAATATCAGAAGATTACAAGTTTACATATCTTTAACATGACCAACTTTTTTTTAAAAAAAAACAACCCTGATCAGAACAGCATAAATTAGCGCCCACTTCTCCCTTCCCACCTTCCCCTCTCCCTCGCTTTCTCCCGCTCCGGAGCTCCGCTTTTACCACACGAACCGCACGAGCTTGCGCAAAATCCTCACCCACAATCTTGCCCCGAACCTAGTTCTTCGCATCTGATGCCTTCTCCCTCCCACAAGACCCTACTAAAGTTGCAGTGCGGTTCTTGGCGAGCTTTTGTTGCAAGAATTGGATTTTCCAGCGGTTATTCGAACCAGGCTGGTTGGAATCACGGACACTTGCGCCTCTCTCTCCAGGATTGATTCCGCAAGAACTCGACACGGGATCGAGTTCGTGGTAGCGGGTTCCTCGTCCAATAAAGGCGCGGCCTTTTGCACGGAGACGGTTGCGACTGGAGGCTGCGAGAGGGAGCATGGGCACCGGCATGTCGGACCTGGCGGGGATAGAGGCCGGCAAGGTCGCGCCCGCCGGTCTGGGCGAGCTGCCGGAGCTGTGCGCCGCCGAGGTGCTACTGCACCTGGACGCGCCGGACATATGCCGACTCGCGCGGCTCAACCGCGCGTTCCGCGGCGCCTCGGCGGCGGACATCGTGTGGGAAGCGAAGCTACCGGATAATTATAGGTATCTCCTAGGGTTTATCGATGGTGCGGAGGAGGGGGGAGGGGGAGGACAGAGGAGCGTGATGGGGAAGAAGGAAGTCTATGCGAGGCTCGCGAAGCCTGTTCCATTTGACGGTGGCAGAAAGGTGACATTTTGACAGTTTTTCTTGTATCCTATTTTGACTTTGCCTGTTTTGATCTTGAGTTCAGGGGGTTTGAATCGTAATCTTGCTTGGATCCCGAGATGATTGGAGTCTATAACTCTTGTTGTTTTTAATTTATCTCAATAATTTTCTTCAGTTTTGAATTTGCTAAACTTGTTGTGTTAGCAAAACTGAACACAATGTTTTCATGGATTTGGCAAATATTTTGTATAGCCGAATTTTCCAATTGTGTGTTTTCTGCTTTGTCCGGCAGGAATTATGGTTGGAGAAGAGCAAAGGCGGGGTTTGCATGGCATTATCGTCGAAATCACTTGTTATAACGGGAATTGACGACAGGAGATATTGGGTTCAGTTGCCGACCACGGAATCTAGGTAACAATGAACTTTCATCTTTCTTCCCAAGTTATTACATCTGTTGAAAACTTGAAATTAATCATCCACTTTTCTCCTGGTCTCACCTTTGATCTTGGCATCCATCTTCTGGAGTAGTTGTTTATATCGATTTTTGTGTTGTATTTGAATGAATATGCTGGTGACACCATAAACCGAAATTAAGTGAAAACATTTTTTTTTTTTGGAAAACATGTATTGTGTCGGAATTTTAATTGGAAGATAAAAGTGAGGTTTATGGTGGACCGATGGTTACTGTTGTAAAACAACGACGACTATTAACGGATCACCCGTTCTCTTCCCTTACACAGTTAGGGGCGTGAAGAAATGTAGGTTGCTATTTGATGATGTGAAAAAGTGAGAGGAGACAATTGACTTAAGAAAAGGCGGCTTGTGTGGACCTGAAACCTGAGAGTTCAATTCCAATATTATTATCGAATCGATTTTTTCTTATTATTTTCGAATGAAATTTGCATATTAGAAAAAGGAAACTTTGATATCTTCTAACACCAAATATATCATGAAGAAAATTGATATCTTCAGCTCCAATATAACATCATAAGTGTGCAACAATGGTACATTGGTACTAAGTACTTAGCCATATGCTTCGTCAAGCAGGTTCCACTCGGTGGCATATCTCCAGCAGATCTGGTGGTTCGAGGTAGTTGGAGAAATCGAATTCTGCTTCCCCGTTGGAACCTACAGTTTGTACTTCAGGCTTCATCTTGGGAAGGCTTCGAAACGTTTCGGTCGCCGCGTTTGCAGCTCAGAGCAGATCCATGGCTGGGACAAGAAGCCTGTGCGCTTCCAGCTTTCTACCTCAGATGGCCAGCACGCCTTGTCCCAGTGCTACTTAGATGAGCCTGGAAGTTGGATTCTGTACCATGTTGGTGATTTCGTTGCATCGACGGCTGAACAACCAATCAAGCTGAAGTTCTCGCTGGCCCAGATCGACTGCACCCATACAAAAGGTGGTCTCTGCGTCGACTCGGTGCTGATATATCCGAAAGGCTTTCGGCAAGAGAAGGTGTTCAGTGCTCAGAAGTGAGCCTGCACACTTGATCGAGTTGTTCTACGTTAGAGGTGTAGATAGCATAGGTCAAATAGCCTACCATTTTTAACTGGGCTTATTGTTTGCGATGAAAAATGTAGTGAGTTTTTTGTATGGCAGCATGAGTGAGCTTTGTTTTGCTCTTTCTCATGGTGGCAACGGTGCCGAGGAACTGCCTTGAGCCCAGGCTGCCCAGCTACATTTACGGCTCCAAGTCCAAAGTGGCAAAGATGTAAGAATATGGAAATAGTTTTCAGTTTTTCCTTTGCCATGTAGTTTGCTGTTGCAATTGTTGAAACGGGTCTAACTGTACTCTATAAGTGGATCTTCCCTTTCTGTTCTTAACTTCCGACGATGTTGTTACTCAATGGCGTCATTGAATGTGATCGAATCGGGTAATTGCTGTGTCTGTCTGTTGGTTTTAATCAGTCTTGACATGATGTGAAGAGGAGCTAATCTTCAGAAGATGATACAATGATGAACATTACAACTAAAAAACACGGCTCAAAACAATCTATAGTTACAGAAATGCTTTGTTGAATTCAGGGCAAGGCCTCGTTTGGTTAATCTACACCGGCCCAGTTAGACCGTGGACCATGGCCCATAGATCCACAAGGTGTGACACGAGCTTTCAGCTTCTTTTTCTTCGTCATGCCACAGAAATTGCATTTCTCCGGTGACAGACTGACATTTGCTGTGCCTTGTCAACTTATTCTAGAGTTCCCAGTCGGCGCAATGACCAAGGAAGCAAAGACCGTGAATAATACTCATGCGAATTGCTTTAAAAAAGGGTCAACATAATATACGACAAACAGAGAAATTAATGTAGATGAAGATTAGAGTTTATACAGTTTTATGCTCCTCTGGAGAGTAATAAGTACCCGTGCTATTTTTTTTTTCTATATTTGCCTAGCAAGTTGAAGTCTAATACGTCGACTAGGGCGAAGTATAAGATTATAAATCTTAATCACTCCATGTCTTGACGTGAGATTGAATGTAGATTGAGATCTAAAATCTAATACTAGAGGGACTCACCTTATACATTCAGGAGATAAGTTTATAATGGCAGAGTTAGTTAATATATTGTTAAAAAATAACTTATATATCTTATAAATTTTGGTAATATTGATAACATGTATACATGAAATACGTTCGTCTGGTATATCTGAGTTTATACTAAGTTTTTTTAAAGGGAAGAACACCTGTCAGTTTGCAACGGCGGCTGCTCACGAGTCCATGCCAGAGCAAGTGAAGCCACCTGCCGCGACGCGTGGCGCGTGTAGCCGGCCCGGCACGCCAAGGGCGCGGCGTGGCAACGCGAAGGAGGCGAGAAGGCATGCACACCACGCGCGGCGCGGCGCGGCACAAGGGTCCTTCCTTTCCGTCCCGACCGATGCGGCCCACGGAAGCGGAGCCACCGAAAAAGGGAAGGCCAGCAACCGCAGGAAAAGAAACAGAAAACGAGGCGAAAGCGCGAAGAAAAAAGGGAGGCGCCTCCGGTTTCTCCCCACCGAGAAGCCGGCACTCTTCACGTCGCCCGCCGCCGTCCACTTCTCCTCCGCCAAGCAGATTGCAGAGCAAGCATTCGCTCCCCATGGAGGAGGACGACTCCTGCGGCTGTGACTTCCTCAATTGGCTCAGCCCCGACGCCTCCGCCTGCATCTTCCGCCTCCTCGACTACCCCGCCGACCTCGTCCGTTCTGCCGCCGTCTCCCGGTCCTGGCGCCGATTCGGTTCGCCCCCATGCCCCTCCTCCGCTTCCCTTCCGACCGCCAATTCCCCACCCAATCCATCCACGACCGTTTCTAATATTTTTAATTTTTTGAAGTTCCTGGGTGAGATAAAATTAGGGGAATAAATGTAAAAACTTAGCAATTAATAGTACAATTAACTAAATGAAATACAAGGGGACAACCCAGCAACCAATTGATCTGTTGATAATGATCTCCTTCTCTTGACATTTGAAAACAAACAAAAGAAAGCCAAGGTATAACAAGCTCACTATTCATGAATTGCATCATAGTAGTCACTAGTCAGAGAATAAATGAGTGGAATGGAAAAGGTTAAAATAATGCAAAGAGATTTCAAGAGGATTTTTTGTAAATCGAAGAAATTAAAGACAAATTTGTTAGGAATCCATGAAATTGAGATCTCCCCCTCTATTACTAGCCTCAATGAGGATACCGGGATAGAAAGATGAGGGGAGAGATGAGATACGCAAGAGCCAATGAGGATCGGGAAAGATTACTACATATATTTCTTGATCATCTCTTATCCTTTAGGACTGATGAGTTTATATAGGGTATATATACATGTATACATAGATTTCATGGGCCTTAGGTGATTGTCCCTCTCGGCCTGACTCAGGAGCCATCACTTCCTTGTCTGATCCACTCTGTGTTTTTCCTAGAGAAATCCATGGTTAGCAACTGTGTAGTGTTCTGCCACTGTTGAGTTTGGATTTTCCATTTTTTTTTTTGTTTATGTAGTTGTCGAGAACAACTTCAGCAAGAGCCTGTGCCTGCGGATATGCCCAGATATCGCCAATTTCACCAGCGTGGAGGAGGTAAGCAGATCGGTGCAGCCACCACCGACCGCCAAATCCAGCCGTGATGTCGAGCTCAAGGCCCGCGAGAGAGACTACAGGATTTACTCCTACCTCGCCGGGGCCCTCGTTTCCACCAAGCCCTCCATGGACTGCATCCTGCACTGCATCGGTGCATCCAGCACTGACAACTTTCCCGAAGAGAGCATCGACAACACGCTCGAGCCAAACGATCATGTCCACCACCAACCCTCCTACTGGTCCAGCAGCGGGCACGATGATTCTGACGTCCCGGAGAGCTTGATGTACAGGCTCAACTCTGACATGTGCATCATAGATGAGATTAGGGTCCGACCATTCAAAGGTACAAGTCAGGACATGTCTAATTAAGGCCATGAATTTTCTGACGCCATTGGCCAGATTTGCCTTTTCATTTGACACCTGTTTCGAACTGCCAGCTTATTTTCAGCTTGGTAATCCTATATACTCTTCAAAGGCGGTGAGATTTTGGATGGGTCATTCCAAGCTTCCTCATGGGTTGGAGCACTTTGTCATGGACGAGGATGATAATCTGATGGCAATTGCTGATGAAAATTATGTGTGGACTTACACTTCACCAGAGTTCCCTATGTTGCAGGTGAGTTATTGAGGCCTTTTTTGTTTATCTTTTTTACCTGTCCACAACTGAGCAACTTCTAGTGTGTTTTAGACTCTGCCTAGATACTTTATTCATCCTGTAGTGATCAATTGCTTTAAAATTTAAATGAAAGATATATAAAAACTGCTGTATCATTTTTGGAAATTCCTAAGTAGGTATGCTTGGCTAGCTGTTTGGATTGTTTTGGCAAGTTGTTGCATTGCCTTTATTGATATTGAAACTACACTAACAATTTACTGATTTAGCATCCAGGTGACAACAAAATTGTTTGGTATGTGAAATCGGCATTGCTTATGACATCATCTTTTGATGTCGCTATATAGTATTTAAGTGGGGAGGTTGCTATATCTTGTGTGCTCATTTCATGTAAGGCTACAGTAAAGTGCTACAGGATTTCCATCCGGTTTTCATTAATTTAAAAGGAAATCCTCCATGCTTGTGATCTGCCAAGAAGCCTAGTCAGGGTTTATTGTCAAGTTTGAATTTAGTAAAGAAAAGAAAATGGCTATTGTCTCCACATTGGCATCATGGCTTTAGTATAACAGTGTTTTACTGTTTCACATGTGAACCAATTAAGCACTGATCTGTTACCGACTACAAGGAATGTTTTCTTTCCACCTGGACATGATTATGGACTGTGATGTCAATGATGCTGTCATGATCTAATAGGAAAATATACTACAATCTGATGGATAATGCATCATCCTTACTGATGCCATAATATTGATGTGATAGGAAAATGTACTACAATCCTTCAAGCTCCCACACCCAGTCCTTTGCATCGGTGGCATAGTGAAGGTTGAACTGTTGGGCAGAGTACAGAAACAGGCAGTAGATGATAGGTATTACATATGGTGAGTTCTTAATTTTGAGTTTTTTTATGTTAGTCGGTCACCTTATATTTTCTGTTCAACAAATAGTAAGAACAGATGGTTCACTTTTACAAAAAATCAGCATGACAGATTATGCAGATTTTAGAGATTCGATGTACCGCCACTCCAGCATGAAGTAATTAACTAGTGTTACTCATCTTACAGCTTTTACTACCACTTGAACAAAATTGTGCACATCAGAATCCTACTTTTATGAAACACTATTTTTTTTCTGCAATTTTGTCATTACACTTGGATCTTATGGCTATGTTTTTGTTTATGCTTTTATGCTCGGCATGTAGAACGTGCATTTGCGCATAGCAGTATAGGCTGCCATAACTACAAAAACATGGAATGGAGTACAGTTCATCTCTGCAATAGAGTTCTCTTTATATGTGCTCTTGAACGTTTCCTTGAATTTGTACCGTACAAATGCTGAAATACTGATAATCACTATCATTTTTGCATGTTAAATTGGTCACAGTGTCTGCCATACTCAAGTGATAGGGCGTTCACTTTCGCCAGTTTTCATGGTTGATATCTCTGATCCTGCTGGTTATCCAGTACTCAAATACTTGCCGGGTGCAAAAAACCTATGTGCAGAGGACATGATGCTGGATGATGTTGGAGATGGAATATTTGAAGATTAATGATTTGCCATCCCTAAAAAGTGACTTTGATGATTTGTTACTTTAGACCACAATCATAGACTCAAATGGTTCCACGTAGTGGCAAATCCTCAAATCTTCCTAGTGATACTCCTACAAAACGACCGAGGTTTTACTGTACGTTGTTAATTAGTGTTCCTTGCAAACATCTCTGAGGCATTATGTGACCGTTGAGAAAACGCACCTGTTCTTGTCAAGAGTAAGAGTAAATGTTTTGTAACTCTGCTCGATCTTGATCATGTTATTTCTTGCTGAACATTACGGTACAATATGATATTGTATGTTTGATTGTATTCGCCCGAGGGTAATCTGCTGAACCTTCAGTATAGAGGGCTGGAGGCTAGGTGTCCGTCTGCCAGGGTTCTACAAACCGGGGGCCTGCTGGTGATGGCCGGCTGGTCACCAGTTGTCGCTGGACGGCACCTGGTTATCACTGTTATGGATTGGTTGTTAGTATAGAGGTAGCAATTCGGTTATGAATAGCCAATAGTTGGTTATTATTGTTATTGGTCTGGTCTGGATATCGATCGGCTGTTAGTATAGAGGTAGTGGTCTGTTATTAACTACCTCTGGACTGTCGGCTGTTAGTATAGAGGTGGTGTTTTCACTAACTGTTTGGTCTAGTTAGGTCTGGTTATCGATTGACTGTCCGTGTGATCCTTTGGTTATCGCTAGCCGTCTGATCTAGATATCAATCGGCGGCTGTTAGTTATTGACGGTTACAGTTAGTCTGGTGGCTCATTAACCCCGCCGTCTGAAATCGTCATGGTGCAGAATGCAGATGTCCGATGAGGGAACGGGGATAGCCGGCTTGGCTACTCACCGGCGAGTGTAAGCTATTTTGTACCACGGCGGTATTTCAATGTCGATCCACGTGTTTCAGGTGCTGATGGCCATGTCGCCGGCGTTGGAATCGGAGTATGAATCAACTGCTTCTCTCATGATGAAATGAATGATCGATACGGGGTGTCTCAGCGCGACCGCGTACCACCGACCGGAGCCGCCGCTGCCGCCTCCCCTTGTGGCCTTGTCCTCCTCATCACCGTCTTCCAACCGCCGGCGCCTCCCCACGACCGCCTCCGTGTCCACGCAGGCGTCCGTGGTGGAATCGGTGGGGATCGCATGGCCTAGGAGCAAGGGATATGGGCGGTGTTATGGCTCGAGATGGATGAGAGCTTGTGCTTGCAGCGAGCCCGGTGGCTAGGCCATCGTGCCGGAGGGAAGAGAGATGGCCAAAATAGTGCTGACTAACCAGGGACCAATTTGAAAAAAAATACCGGGCTAAGCCGTCCAAACTAGGAATGTATTTGAAAAATATTTAATTTTTTTGGATCATTCCCTATAGGAGCGACCCAAACCTGGGACCGATTTAAATAAATTTGGATTGCCCCAAGGGACCTATTTGAGATTTTTTTTGGGGCCGCTACCATGTGCAGGCGTGCAGCCATCCGAACTAGGGGTCTGTTTGAAAAATATGGGATAGCCGCCAATTACAACGATCAAGTGGGCCTGGATTATAAATTTCGGTCTACTGAGACACGCCGGAGATGGATATTTGCACAACAGTCCCCCAATTGTTTGTTCGTTATTTCGCTATCCTTTTCAGCTTCGGCTCAACTCTCCCCCGATTACACGCGGACGCGGCAAGGCACCGGCGGCGGGTCGGGACTGGGGCAAGGATGCTCCTCCTCCTTACCACCCGATTCCCGTTGGCGATAGTACAATCTTCAATGACGAGAACCTCCAACGGCGGTGGCGCTCCCTCCTCAAGCGAGGCACCGCGCCTTCAATTTCCTCTAATAAGCGAGGTAAATCCTATACTGAGATTGGAATCCTGACCCCAACCTAGGTGCTCCTCTGCTGAGTGCTTTCGCGATCTAGCGGTTTCCCCGTCGTCGTTGAGATCGGAGACGCCATGTCCAGGAGATGCGCTTCGAATGCCTAGATGGTGCTCGTTGAAACGCCACATTGGTGAGACTATCCTTCTAGTCCCTCTTCATATGGTGTCCATGGATGCCAGAGTGCAGGATAGTGTTGGTGACGGTATGACGACCGAGTTGGTGGCAGTGTAACCCGAATAGAACGTGGTGATCGACTGATCAATCGCTAGAGCTTCGTCGTGGCCTCTCTTCCAGGAAGCGCGGCCCGCGGTTGATCAATCATCTCATTGGTGCTATCGTAAGCAACTATCCTGTAGAGACTAGATAATGTCTTACCTTGTTGATGATTTCCTTTGTGCATCTACTGGTCGATATGCCAGATGCTGATCGGGCTTATGCAATGCATTTGATCTCTATTTCTCATCGATGTCCCGTACACTATTATAGCATTTCGCGTCAACATGACCGAAGACAAAACTAGTTCCTTCCAGCTAGAGTTTCCATTTGTTTCTTGATGGAACTGAGTCGTATGCTTGAGTTAATTTGATCACCTCATTTGTTAGGTGGCTCAATTTTTGTGAGAATGGTTATCACCGTGGTTGCTTTCCTGAATGTTGATAACATGTGTTTAATTTCCACCTTAATTTTTAGCACAGTTTTGTACGCCTGGGTAGCATCTGGATAGGACATTTCAGCCATCTTCGATGGAGCCATTCTTCTTAAATCTCTTTGGCATGTCCATACTTGTAAGACCCGTCTGGCTTTGGTGCTGTTTTTAAGTTTGAGCCAGGGACCCGATTTGATCTCATTATCCTTATGATGAGCATCCAGAGCTTGTACTTCTCTTTATATGTGTGAGGAAAAATTTCTACGAGAATTCTAAAAAATTCCTACAAGAACTTCTCCAGACCATAAATCAAGTTCTGCAAAAGATACAAGTTTTTGAGTGATGATTCATTATATCATGTACACAGTAGAAAGTCTGTTTCCAGTTACCTTCAATCGTATCACCTTCCGTATTGCCACAATTAGTCCTGGCATCAGGCATTGGACATTTGTCACATCATGTCTTAAGGTGTAAATCTGGAAATGTTGGTCATTTGATCAGTTCAATTGTCAAGACAGGTGTTTGGTTCCGCCATATTTCATTCGAACATATTATTAATACCTCTCCAGGACCTGAGAAATTGATTGATGTGCTGGAAGCAAGGCCTGGTAGAACCATACTGTGGATGCGCACTCCATCTTCTCCAATTATCTGACCCCTTGCCTTTTCCAAAACATTAGTCCATTAGTTTGTGAAACAATTTTATTCTGCTGTAAGATGTTATAGAGGTGAAATTTTGATTCCAGTTTTTATTTTCATTGACTTAGAATGAACTTAACAAATTTGTCAATGACCATTTTGTATCATTATAAAGATAGCAATGCGAAATATTTTTCTCACACTTACTGGATTATTGGAGTCCATATCTTCCCTGTTGTATATCTGACCAAGATCTGATATATTATTTGCAATCTGTATTGCATCTTGTGATGGCAAGTCCTGTCAATTGAAACATTAGTTGAGCAACCTTTGCTATCCTGAGCACTTTTTTAGTTCATCTAGACAAATTTGCTTCTTATGCTGATGAGTACTCTCGAGGTTTTTCCATTGCCATTGTTGATTGATGGTGAGAAAATATGTTTCCATTGGCACTGCAACTTGGTTTAACTTTAGAACCAGTACGACAAGGCTTGCGTGTGGTGGTGGCAAACGGAGATCGACTTGACAGTCTGGGACGCTGTCAGGATCTTCAATTAGACATTGGTGGTGAGTTTTTTACTGTTGATTGTTTTGCCCTTGAGTTATACACAGTGGACATCATCCTTGGCACGCAGTGGCTCTGCACTCTCGGCCCAATCTTGTGGGATTTCGTTAACATGCGGATGGTAATCTGGAGATGTACTAAAGGGATGACCCGAGAAGTGACTTTATATGGGATCACTGGGAGCAGACCGGCTTGTTGTGCAGTTTTCAGTGACAACGAGCTGCTGCAGTCTCTGCTTGCAGAATTCAGCAGCTTGTTCGCTGAGCCACAAGGGCTGCCACCGGCCAGACCCTTTGATCATCGAATTCACCTGAAGCCAGGTACTGAACCGATTGCAGTTCGACCATATCGGTATCCACAATTGCAGAAAGACGAGCTAGAGGCACAATGTGCAGCAATGCCGAAACAGGGGATTATACGACCCAGCACATCTTCCTTCTCCTCTCCAGTGCTCCTGGTTAAGAAACAGGACGGATCTTGGCGGTTTTGTGTGGACTACCGCGCTCTAAATGCAGCAACCTCCAAGGATAAATTCCCTATTCCTATGGTAGATGAACTGCTTGACGAGCTTCATGGTGCTAGATTCTTTTCCAAGCTCGATCTTCGCTCAGGCTATTATCAAGTCCTCATGAATGCAGCTGATGTTCACATGACCGCCCTACAGACCAATCAGTTGGTTTTGAAAGAATCAAAGTGCAGCTTCGGTAAAAAGCAGGTCGGGTATTTGGGTCATGTTGTTTCGGTCAGTGGGGTTGCTATGGATGAACAGAAGGTCGAGGCAATTCGAGATTGGCCCACGCCTCATTCTCCACGTGCTGTCCGTGCCTTTCTAGGCCTTGCAGGGTACTACAGGAAATTTATCCAGAATTATGGGTTAATTGCAGCACCACTGTCAGCACTGCTCAAAAAGGATGCTTTTCGGTGGTCCTCTGAGGCTGCAGCGGCTTTCCAGTCCCTTAAGGAGGCTTTATCCTCATCACCAGTTCTCCAGCTACCAGAATTCACCAAATCTTTTATTATGGAATGCAATGCATCGGGTTCTAGAATTGGTGTTGTTCTTCATCAAGGCGCAGGGGCACTCGCATTTTTCAGCAAGCCTCTAGCACCTCGACACAATGGCCTTGCTGCATATGAATGCGAGCTGATCGGTCTCGTACAGGCCATACGTCACTGGAGGGCATATCTATGGGGCAGACAATTCATCGTGCGGACTGATCATTACAGCCTGAAATTCTTGCTCGATCAACGTCTCGCCACGATTCCACAGCATCGTTGGGTGAGCAAGCTGATGGGATTTGACTTCACGGTGGAGTTCAAACCAGGACGCCATAATGTGGTAGCCGATGCATTATCTCGCCGTGAGGAGGGCGCTACACCATCGGTTCTAGCTATTTCAGGACCATCCTTCGACATTTTTGATTGCCTGCGCCAGGAGATAACCAGTGATGATAGCCTCCGCACCCTTCGGGATGAGATCACTGCAGGCAGGCAGAATTCGTCGTGGAGTTTCACTGATGGACTGATTTTAAAAGATGGACGGGTTTATGTCTCAGCTTCTTCCACAAATTTGCAGTCCATACTACATTCAGCTCATATTGGACATGAGGGGGTGGAACGCACTTTGCACCGTTTATGAGCAGATTTCTCTGTTCCAGATGCAAAGAAAGTTGTGCAAGATTTTGTGCGCACTTGTGCAGTATGTCAAAAGAACAAGACGGAACATCTTCATCCAGCAGGGTTGCTGCAGCCACTGCCAGTTCCAATCTGGGTATGGGAAGATATCGCAATGGACTTTATAGAAGGTTTGCCCAGAGTTCATGGGAAATTGGTCATACTCACGGTTGTTGATAGATTATCCAAATATGCGCATTTTTTACCGCTGGGACATCCCTATATAGCAACATCTGTAGCACAAGTGTTCTTCAATGAGGTGGTCCGTCTTCATGGTATTCCCAGCTCCATAGTTAGTGATCGGGATTCGGTCTTCACAAGTGTTTTTTGGAAGGAACTTTTTCGGCTGTCCGGCGTCAAACTTAACCTCAGTTCTGCTTTTCATCCTCAGAGTGATGGCCAGTCCGAGGCAGCCAATTGAGTAATTGGCATGTATCTTCGCTGCCTCACTGGTGACCGTCCCCGACATTGGTTACGGTGCCTTCCTTGGGCAGAATACTGTTTCAATACTGCCTTCCAGACATCGCTCCGTTCCACACCATTCCAAGTGCTGTACGGGCATTCACCACCAACTCTTCGAGCATATGACCGGGGATTGTCTAGAGTGCCAGCAGTGGATCAGTCCCTCTAGGAACGTGATGAGTTTCTGTTGGAGATTCGTGAACGATTGCTCCAAGCTCAGGACTATGCCAAGCTCTATTATGATGGCAATCATCACGATTTATCTTTTGCAGTGGGCGACTAGGTTTGGGTCCGACTACTACATCGCCAGGCGGCCTCTCTTCCTGGTTTTCACCGCGGGAAGTTGGCCCCTCGTTTTGATGGACCATATCAGATTGTGGAGAGGATTGGAGACGTTGCTTATCGGCTATCCTTGCCTCAAGGTGCCCGGATTCACGATGTGTTTCACATTGGCGTCCTCAAGGCTTTCCACGGCACACCACCAGATTTACCACCAGCGCTGCCGGCCTTGTCTAATGGCAGGGTTCTGCCGAAGCCAGCCAAGGCTATCAGGGGTCGAATTGCTCGTGGTGTCCATGAAGTCCTTATTCAGTGGGAGGGGCTACAATCGACTGATGCTACATGGGAGAACATGGAAGATTTCCGGCTTCGCTATCCTGATTTTCAGCTCGAGGACGAGCTGTTTCCGAAGGATGGGAGAGATGTCAGGGTCGGAATTATGTATCACCGGAGGAGGCCCAAGGACGCAAGGTAGGAGGCAGCACTGGCTCTAGGCCTGGCGTAAGTTCAAGGGAGTCTATTTTATCATATTAGATCAGAGTTTGTTAGGAGTCTTCTCAGAATAAAGTTATTAGCTAGCAGATAAGATATATTGGTTGTTAGGATATAAAGTTAGCGGTTGAGATGTAAAAGCACTATTTATGATCAGGAGTATTATGGAATAAAGATTAGGAAGAGTTTCATCTAATTACCTCACCACGTTCTCTGTCTCCTCACCCCCTTTCTTCCCTGCCGCACACCTGGGCACCACGGAACGCCCTGTTTCCAGGCGCCCTAGGGATCGACCACCCACAAACCACTCCTATCCCATACGTTCCCAGCCATCCACCCATCACAACTACCCATGATGGGATAAACATCGCCGGGAGGATAGCTGGGCGGCGTCGGCTGCTCGGGATGAGAAGTAGACTTAGGTGAGAGAGACGAACATTGGGATAAGATATTAGACTTCTTTCTTCTTCTTCATTGATTTTTTAATGAATACAACCCTATTTATAGGGCCTACAAGACCTAACCGAATCCATTATGACTCTAATCTGCCCTGGATCTGCGTGTACTGTTCACGTGAACAGTACCGCGTGGTACTGTTCACGTGGTGGGCTTGGACCTGACGGCCCTGGCCCACAGCCCATGACACTACATCCCTCTTTTTGAGCAGCTCGTCCTCGAGCTGCAGGACGACCTCAAACCTAACTCGACGCTTAACATAAATAAAACTCAAGCCTTTTACATCTCGGTTTAATACATTATTGAAAACTAAAAATAAATCTAAGACTATTATGGGTCGTCAAACCCTCTTTTAGCTTGATGTTGATCTTCTCAGCACCATAGACATCAATCACTTAGATCAGCACCGGAAGCCATAGTGAGTGGCTCTGATACCAAGTTGTCATGGGTTAAATCCATGACGGGATAAACACCGTCGGGAGGATAGCTGGGCGGCGTTGGCTGCTCGGGATGAGAAGTAGACTTAGGTGAGGAAGACGAACGTTGGGATAAGAGATTAGACTTCTTTCTTCTTCTTCATTGATTTCTTGATGAATACAACCCTATTTATAAAGCCTACAAGACCTAACCGAATCCATTACGACTCTAATCTACCTTGGACTCTAATCTGCCCTGGATCTGCGTGTACTATTCACGTGAACAGTACCACGCGGTACTGTTCATGTGGCTGGGCCTGGACCTGGCAGACTTGGCCCACAGCCCATGACACCTACTTATAAGGTGAATTGAGAGGGTAACATGCAAATGGTCTCTACCGATGGATTAGGTCTTGATTCCACTATCTCGACGTTGTTGTAGTGGAATGAGGCCTGGATAGCAGCTTGTTGCTGGAGCACTGAGCCGATCGATAGTGTCGGTGCGACCAAGGAACCCTGATCATGAAATCAGCATAAGCTTGCATGTTAAAATGATGTTATAACTGTAAATTAATAAATGCAATAATGACATGTTGTATTACCATGCTTGCCTTCTCACAGAATGCTGACAGCTCAGTTACTGTATCTAACTCAATTTTTGGAATGTAGACAACACTGCTTAATCCAAATGCCGCTGCCTGTTTATGAAAAATGTTTGTGTTGATAAGAAGAAGTGAAGAACTAGATTTCATTTCATGAAGTTGCTACAAAATCTGAATGGTGTTATACTTCTTTGTCATTGTTCTGCATTGTGATTACTGCACACTTGAGGTCCTGGTCATTAGTATTGGTTTGCTCCTTGAATCTGAATTGTGACTTTTTTGTTGTTATTTGCTTATGAAGCATTTTTTAGTCACATAAACTCTTGAGTCAGTCAATAATGTAACTTTTAAGGACAATAATGTTGTAGTTGGGACAAGATTCAGTTATATTGACCTAATGTTTTACTATCTGATGGATCAGATTATTGTGTATTTTGGTTATATAATTCAGTTCCTCACAATCTCATTTTACAATATAACTTATGTTTTTCTATCTTGTAGGTGGATAACTTACCTGCTTGACATTGTCGTAAACAGTTGAAGGTTCACTAAAATCAACAACCACTCCAGTTGCTCTGGACTGGAAGAACATAATTTGCCATTAGCAAATTGTGTACCATACAAGTGGATATAAGCATTTGATAGTACAATGAAGAGGCTTGTACCTGTGCTATTGAACCTAGAACCATTGTGAGATCATTGAGCACCGGAATTTCCAAGGCTTCTTCCATGCCACTAATCTAGAATAACAATGCCAGCATTTATAAACTGTAAGAGGCAAAGAGCAAGCGGCGGCTATGCAGTGGGGAGACAGTCCTAGTACAAGGGAAATGGCGCATTGAGTGAATGGTGAGTACCTCTCCTGCATCTTGGCCTATACACTGAGAATCTATGGCCCCTGCAAGCTCCATTCCCCTTGCTTTACTTACTGCTGCTATTGCCGTTCTTCCTATTTCTTTTGTGGCCCCAATGATAACAACCTTTTCAATATCACCAGATTTTGCTCTCAGAACTCAATGGCCACAGTGCTAGAGAAGAACAATACTCCCCCACAAGTCATAAACCGTTATACCTTGATTGTGCTCTGAGATGGCGGCATCTGCATGGAGCAGAAGACCTTTGCCGCTGCATTTCTCCTGGCAATCTTTCCAGACGCTCTGGTGTGAATGGAGTGGCATAAAGTAGCCATACTTTTGTTTCGAGGGAGCGTACAGGAAAGAGAGGTTCAGGTAGCTATGTCCTCTCATTATGTTTTCCCCTGACCTTGAGCAGTTGAGCTATCTTATCCTGTTGTGAAAACAGCGAGCGAACGAGCGGCTTGAAATCGCTTGGCTTGCACGCATACCATCAGCCTCGCTGGACCATCTGCTCTCATGGTATGGTCAACCACTAATTTAACGCTGTACTTTTTTAGCACAGGTGCTGCATTAGTTTGCATTAATAAAGAGTCCTGGAGCCTGGGCTGATTCATCTCACATTCTCACCAGCACAGATGGTGACCATTGCCATGGCGTAACGGTGTAATTGATGGTGGGTGTTGGTCCATGGTCGAAAATCCAAACTACCTTTTCACTGTAACTGCTGGCCAAGCACAACAGCAACAAAGTGCCAAATTGTCAATACCCAACAATCCAACATTGGCACAGGCATACGAGACGCGACTCGAAGGCAGAGGGATTTGTCGGGGCCGACGCGAGAAGCGGCAGGTACAAGTCGCCAACTCAATATAACTCATCCTTTCTTCTCTTCGTTTCGAGTACTCTGTGGTCGTTGCTCCTCCTGCCCTTCTTCTAGTCGTCTTCTCTCCCATTGTCACACGCACGCACGAGTTAGCAGAGTTACAAGAAAGAGAGGAAGTTGATGAGTATTTGATGGTTGCAATCTTGATCGCAGCACTGCTGGGGCTATGCTTCTTGGCGATCGCCGTCGTGGAGGAGAGGAAGAAGAGTAAACAAGGAGGAGACGCGGCGACCGTAACTGGTAACTGCTACCTTTTGATTCTATTCTGACAAAGCTTTCGATCTTGTTATTACATCGGCATGTCATAAGTGTACGTAAGCCTTTTGTGCCACAGAATCCAGTGATACCGTGTCTAGAACTGAATTAACTAATCTTAACTAATTATTCAATTTAAAAAAATCATATTAACTTGGTAAAAAATCAATTGAAATAAGGAACTAGTCTTAAGCCCTAACTGCCTTACGACTAACCTCGCTTACTTTGCCTTACCTTACTTGTTTTTGTTCGTCTTTCAAGCCAATTTTGAGCTTTTGCCCCTGCCTTAGCTTTCGATGCGTCCCTCCCGCAGCCCGCTTATCTTATTTGCAAGCAAGCCAAATTCGTTTGAATTCTTATTCCCGAATTGCATAAGACGGTTTTTATGCTCTGTTCACCTTTATAAGCGGGAGAACATCTCCTATACTTGTTTCATGTTATATACTCCTATTTGGCTTCTTAGAAATAAGGAATTTTCTGCACTCCTGTTTGTTCACGTTCATAACAAGCGGTAGCGAATCATAGCTGAATAAAGCTGCAGCCATAAACTGAGCACAACTGAAACGTTTGCAGTCTTGTTCTCGATCACATCACAGAGGAGCGAAAATAGCTGCAATGTAGACTAGTGTCTGCATTTCGCTGCAGCAGGATGGGGGCATACCGGTAATTTGACACTAGGAAAGCATGATATAGATAAGGGTGTTAATTTCAATTTGGACTCTTTTTTAACTAAAGTTTTATCTTGGACTCCTATTAGCATGTATTTTCACTTTGGACTCTTTTTATCATTTTATTTCACTTTAAACCTCTTTTTCTTAAAAATAATGTTAGTCATATTAACAGATTACGTTAAGGTGATGTGGAGATATAAGTAATGTGATTAAGGAAGCAATTGCATTGTCACACTGAATTCGAACTTAATAAATAGATAAAAAGTTGTTTAAAATGAAACCAAAATGTAACAAAAAGAGCCTAACATGAAAACACTATTAGTTATATTAGTTAATGGAAATCTAAGGTGAAATTCGGTTAAAAATAAAGAGTAGTAGACAAATTAAATTTACTCTAGATAAGCCGGTGAGACAGAGACGTCTCGGTAAATCCAGATTCCCGCAGAAGCGGAAGCCTTGGGCGCCTCGTCCAATCAGTCGTCGGTCGCAAGGATCCAAAAACCCGTATGGGCTCGCCTTTGGATGCCTGGCGCGCCACGCGCACTCGAGTGCGACCCGAGCCCGCCCGACCTGATCGGCCGGCGGAACCCGATGCGCCGTTCTTGGCGCTCGGTCGGTTCTTGTTTCCGGGTCGGCAAGAGATTCTTTGGTTTTTTTTACTTTATTGTTATTAATTTAAATAGTATTATATATTATTATTATATAGTGATAATATAATTAAGTGGTTATTTTGATAGTGATAAATCATTATTTTTTTCACCGGTGGTATTGCTACCGCTCGGTGGCTGACAACCCTGGCCCACCATACAACTGTAGCAGCCGTACGCGGGCTATCTCCGGTGGCGTGGCATGTGCGGCGCTCTTGGACATGCCGCAGCGCCCACTCGAGCTTTATTCAGTGGGCGCGCAGAGTGGTTGCTACGCTCACTGACCTGCGGGACCCACAACAACTGTCTTCAGTCTCGTGGCGGTTAAGGTCGTAAGATCCCGCCTTTACCGCCGTCGTGGCCTTGTCAAAACGGCAACGTGTCCTTAGGTTGCCATTCTTTTGTGTCAAGAAAACACATGATCTTTTGATTAGAATACAAGAAAGTAAACTACGTTATCAGCGTCTCCAAATTGCAAATCTTACGTCTCTTGTAAAGGTACGTAATTACCAGCTTGCTTTCGCTGTAATTAGTAATCACCATGTGCCCGGCGAACAGCTCCTGCTACCAGTACTAGCCTTCTTATTTTCTTTGCACACAGTTGATACTGGGGAGGATGTTGGAATATAGCCGAGTCCTGTAGGTAAGCAGTGGCAAGTGGTGTCTGGTATGCCTGTGCTCTCCTGCTTCGGCAAGTACCACTACTGGCAACATGGAGTTGTTTATAGTAATCTAAAGTCCATTGCTCCTCTCACTGTCTAGTCCTTCGTGCCGGTCATTCGTCTCATTCCCTCGAGTCCAAAACCCACTCTGTTTTAACCTGTCGATCTGGTTCTGGCTGACGCCTGACGCAATAAAACAGGTCAAAAGAGATGAGATGTGATTCCCGGCAGGACATTTCTACCAACCTGTAATCTCTCCTGCCGCCTTGGTACGGCGATATGGTTCGGAATTGACGTCTCACCCAACTAAAATCTAAGCAAAAAGATTTAGGGGCAGCTTAGCTTAGTGTGGCGCTCATGGTTGCTAGTATCTTTCCACGCTGCAATGGGCGATATGCTACTCATGCTCCTTGTTGTTTTCCTACTTAAAAAAACAGGGGAGGATTCCTTCCCGGACCTGCCCGTTTCTTCTCTAGTGCTTGTTCCCTTGTTTCGCTGTCCAGTCTGCTTGGTTTGTTTGCTTCCTCGTCGTCCTACTCTTTAGCCTGGTAAGCTAGCACCATTCATCTGCGTGCGAGCTCACTCTCAACCACTCCAGATCACGAGCACCGCTGCGAAAGCTCCGAGGAGATGAGTATACAGAGCCATCCGGCCGCGGCCGGAGACGGCGAGGGGGAGACGGTGGAGGAGCTGCTCGCGCGTGTCCGGGGGATGGTGCCTCCGGCGCTGGGCGCGGCAGGCGCAGCGGAAGGCTTCCCGGGGCGGTGGAAGGTGATCGCCGTGAAGCTGGAGAGGCTCCCGACGTGCCTGTCCGACCTTTCCAGCCACCCTTGCTTCGCCAAGAACACGCTGTGCCGCGAGCTGCTGCAGTCGGTGGCCGCCACGCTCGCCGAGGCGGCCGAGCTCGCAGCGCGGTGCCGGGAGCCGCCGAGAGCTGGGAAGCTGCAGATGCAGAGCACCATCGACGCCCTCGCCGGTAAGCTGGACCTCAACCTCCGAGACTGTTCGCTTCTTGTCAAGACTGGCGTGCTGTCCGATGCCCTCATGCCGCCGCCTCCTTCTGCCGAGGCGCCGGCGACAACGGCGAAGTCAGACGTGCGGGAGCTGCTCGCGAGGCTGCAGATCGGGCAGACCGAGGCGAAGAACCGGGCGGTCGACGGTCTTCTCGAGGTTCTAAACAAGGACGAGAAGAGCGT
>KE371835.1:212674-225324 GCA_000418225.1 Zizania latifolia | reverse complement strand
AGCGTGTCCACGCGATGGGGCGGGCGGGCAGGAAAGCAGCAAGCAAATTAGGGCACGCCGGCTGGACGCACGCAGCATGGGCCGCAGGCAGGCAAGGCCTAGCAAAGTAGCAAACCGCAGGCAGGCCATCCCAGCTAGCTAGGCAGCAAGCAAGCCCATGTAGCCAGGCAGCACTCAACAGGCAGGCCGTTTAGATTTTCAGTTTTTCAGGGTTTTCGGTTTTCTAAGGATAAAAACCGAACCGAAAACCGAAGTAAATAAAAACAAAAACTGAATATTTTGAAATAAACCGAAATAGTGCTTTATTCGGTTCGGTTTTTGGTTTTCGGGTTATTTGTGCCCACCCCTAGACCTGTCCATAATGCGACGCCTGACCAAATCCTTCTGGAGAATCGACAACTTCCAAAGATATGGTGAGCCGTTTCAGGTTCTTGGCGACAAAAAACACATGTCGGTTGGTGAGGCCAGCCATGAGACACGAGCCGATCGGAAGTCCAGAGCCTATTCTGGATGGCTAGCCAAGCAAAAAGCTTGCACTTTGGTGGGGCCTAGATTTTCCAGATTAACTTGTCAAAATTTGCTTTGACTGACCCAATGAATTGGGCGCAGTAAACTGATTTTGTCGTGTATGACCCTGATTTGTCTGTGGTCCAAATTATCTTATCCTCTATCTCCGCGATAAGATGCGTAGAAGAGACCTTTGTCCAAAGCCCTACAAATTCATCCAAGGTTTGTGTGGAGAGAGACGGATTTGCAATGTCCAGATCCTGCATCTATTTGTTGTTTTTAAGTGCCGCGAGAACAATTATCTTCTTATTCCTAGCGGTCTTGTAGACAGCTGGGGCTAAATCTCTTGGTCAGAGTCCAACGGAGACGATTTATTGTGAGGGGGAGCCCGAGGTACTTTAAGGGGAAGCCAGTGACCGTTACAGGGAAGTCATGGAGGATTTCATCAAGGTCAATCCCATCGCAACGGATGGAAACCACTTGACTCTTTGCTATATTGACAGTTAAGCCAGTAGCCAAATTTTTGAAGAATGGATGATAAGGCAGTAATGTTCTCTTTTGACGGTTTAGAGAAGACCACTGCATTTATTTATAGTTCTGTACAAGTGATACGTAATTAAAATATCGAATATTTTAAATGATAAATAATTAATTTTTACTTCCTCCATCTTACAATGTAAACACTCATTTTTTTGGAAAATTAACATCTTGTAACTTTCACGTAATAATTAAACTTCATGGAAATAGTACCATTGGATCCCAATTTAAAAAATAATTATATATGATGTTAATTTTGTAGTCATCGATTGTATATTACAAAATAAATTAATTACAGTACAATGTGGCCATACGCAGGAGAGGTGTAGCGTGTACGTTTGCACACGAGACCACTTTTTACAAATTACACCCTCCCGAGGCGGTTCGCAACCAATGGCAACGACCCAATCCAAGGGCTCCTACGACACTATCCAGCCTACACCCATCAGACACTCGGCAGAAAGCGAGCGCGACGCGATGGCAAACGTGGCGCTGCTCTCCGCCGCCTCGCCGTCCACCTCCTCCCCCGCTTCCCGGCTCCTCCTCGGTCGCCGTCCCCCGTCTCGCCGCTCCGCCTGCCGCGGAAGGGCTACATCCAAGCTCTCCATCAGTAAGCCCGCCTCCCCTCCTCCGCCTCCCCCGTTTGCCAGTTCGTATCTCTCTATTTCACTTTGCTCGTCGTCGTTGTACTTGTGCCACCAAGTTTAGTTTCGCTGGGGCTCCTGTATGGGATGGCTGTACTGATGATTCTAGGGCTTGTAGTGATTTTGGTGAGGACAAGCCAACTCCGGTAGTGAGATGAAATGTGGGCTCCGTAATTTGGATAGGAGACTGGGTTTACTGGGAGCGGAGTATTTGGTGGCTGTTGAGTGTTGACTCCAATTTGTGCGCCTAGTTCATGGCATTTCACAATTGCACTGCTGCAATATGGCAATAGCTGCCGATGTTATGCGCCACGTGTTTTTTGTTTGTGTTTCCCTGATTGCCTCTTAGCTGGCTTTGCACAAATTACCAGTGGCCGCATTGGGCGAGGATCCAATCAGGGAATGGATTCTCACCGAAGGGAAGGCCACGCAGATCACAGGGATCAGCTCCATTGGTGGTGGCTGCGTTAACTCTGCTCAGCGCTACAAGACCGATGCTGGTTCCTTCTTTGTGAAGACCAATAGGTGGGCCGAGTTCAGTTTTGAACTCATGCTGTCTTCGGAGTTGTGCAACTAGTTATGATTTGGGTTTTATGGTGGAATTAAAGCATTGTATTGAATGCCAGGCGTATTGGTCCGTCTATGTTTGAAGGGGAGGCTCTTGGTTTGAAGGTCATGCATGACACGAATTCAATCCGTGTTCCATTGCCATACAAGGTTAGTAAAGGCTCAGACACAGGAACATATGTGGTTTTGCTCTATGCGTACAACAGTAAAGTATGTTGCAGTGTGTGCATACGAGTGATTTCACTGCCCTAACGCATACACCACAGAAGTACTTGTCTTATTTTTAAATGTCCAGACCCTCAGATCCAACTAAGTTGACTAGCATGAATGGACGTGTTTTGAATTCCGTTCATCTGAATATTGGTATTTATTACATCATATAGGCAGCCTGGTATGTACTGATTGGACTAGAATCGATAGGCAGCAAGTTAGCATAGATGGCTTTGTTGGCATAGGTTATGTTATTTTCTTCCCCCGTTGCCTGAATCACTTTCTTTTTCTTCTTTTGAGGAATTAAATCTTCTTCAATTTTTATTTATTATCCTGCATGCACCTGGTGGTGCAGGTTGGATCATTACCTACTGGTGGTTCTTTTATAATCATGGAGTTTATTGAATTTGGTCGTTCTAGAGGAGACCAGGTAAAATTATCAACTATAATTTATATTATAACCTTTCATTTAAATTATTTGTAGTTAAAAAAGCATTCTCTTTCAGTCAGTTTTGGGAAGAAAGCTTGCTGAAATGCATAAAGCTGCCAAATCTGATAAGGGTTATGGTTTCTATGTTGATAATACAATTGGAAGGTACTCCCTTTTATCACGACAAACATGGCATCCCAATCAAGTTTTGTTACAATTTCTATCTTGATCTTTTCTAATCGACTAATCCGTCCTCTCCTCTTATTGTAGCACTCCACAAATTAACACTTGGACTGCTGACTGGATTGAGTTTTACTCAAAGCATAGACTGGGTTACCAATTAGAGTTGGCATCACAACAATTTGGAGACTCAGCAATATACGAAAAAGGTAGATAGGAAAAAGGACTACATATAAATTAAACATATGTGTTCTCATCTTTTGTATGAGCTATACTAGTACTAGACTAAAAAGCTTGTCATTCCTCTCTTTCATCTTAGCTATCTTTTGCTCCTTAAGAACAGGTCAGAGATTGACCAAGAATATGCATCCACTTTTTGATGGCGCTATTATTGAACCATGCTTGCTTCATGGTGATTTATGGAGTGGAAACATAAGCTCTGATACTAATGGTGAACCTGTAATATTGGATCCAGCTTGCTACTGTAAGTAAATTTCACTGTTATTTCCAATTCCAGTATCATGGTTATGAATTGGAACCTAAGTTTCTCTTACCAAAGTAATGGGTTTTTTGTGAGCAAAAGTCATGAATATTGGTAGCAATAGATTTTAAAAGTTTCCGAGATTCATGATTATAGGTTGCATTAGCAGACAGCACTAGAGGACTTTTGTTATTTTTGTCTTTGAAGGCATACATACATTGTACTCTTCTGAAGTGTTCAAATTTTGTGTGTGGTCATGTTGATATGTCTGAATTACTGACTGTCTGATATGTAACGACCAGTAGACGAGTTGTATAAGAAAACTTATCGTTCTGTATCCGCAGATGGCCACAATGAGGCAGAGTTTGGTATGTCATGGTGTGCTGGATTCGGTGGGGAATTCTATAGCTCCTATTTTCAGGTAGTCTTTTGTTCCAAGTATTTATTTTGAGTACCAGTACATGCAGATTAAGTGTGCAGACGGACATTCATCCTATGAAATGCTGAAACCATCCATCATGTCAATATTGCTTACATTTCAGACTTTTTCTCTGTAGTTGTCTTTTGTTTGCCTATAAAGTGAACCCTGCAGATCTTGAACCTGAAAATTTTATTAAGAAGGTTCCTTGTGAAAGGTCTGATAAGACGACAAAAATACTAGTACTTTACTTTCTTACACCAGCACCTAATTTGCCAGCCCATGCGAAGATAATATATCTATCCAATCGATACTGTTATCATTTGGACCCACCACAGTCAACGGCCTGGACAATTATCTTTTCCTAGCGATTAACATGATAGTTTTCTAGTCCTCAAGAGCGAATATGAGGCTAACTTTTCAACTTTTTTTAATAACATCGTAGATTTGGTTACAGGATTTGTGACGGGTACTAATCAAATGGGGGCACTATTTGGGAATCACTCCACAAAATATAAGTCCCCACCACCTCCAGCTTTACTTCTGGAGTGCAAGCCCCCTAGTGCTCATCTCTTCCTTTCTATTTTACTATCGTGTGTTGTGTCTGAACTCTAATGGATTATAGATTAATCAGTTTCTTTAGAATTGTTCCAATGGAGGGTTTAAATGGGTATATACTCTACTCCTATGCAGGTGATGCCGAAACAGCCAGGCTTTGAGAAGAGGAGGGACCTGTACCTTCTGTACCACTACCTGAACCACTACAATCTTTTTGGCTCCGGGTACCGTTCATCAGCTATGTCCATTATCGACGACTACTTGAGGATGCTGAAGGCTTAGCTACTTCTGTTTCCCTCAGAGTAAAACATAATGAAGAAAAGTACGTGTATATATAACTTGTTTCTTTTATGCTATATACCTCTCAGTATGCTCTGAATTCCATGTGACAGCTTTGTAGTTTTTTCTTTGGCATCCGATTGTTTCATACATCACTGTATCGACCGAAAGATTGTCATATGTGTAAATATCTCACTGTTAATCCATCACAATCCTTTGTTTGGATATGTTAGGTATCGCACAAGAACAATGTATCCCTTATTCCCTTCCCTTTCATCTTTTGTGGTGGAATATGATGATACACAAGAACAATCCCGGTCGCGCCCGGCGCCAGCCTCCAGCTCCCCTGACGACATCCGCCTCGCGGCAGCCGCCGTGATCGGCTCCGGTAACTGCGACGACCCGCGCGCCGCCGCAAGCACGTCTCGGGCCCCCGATGCCGCCGTCGCCGCTGGCACCTCTGGTCAGGCGCCGGGTGATCAGAACTAGAAGCGCGTTGTGGACGAGGACGACGTCTTCGAGATGCCGCAGCTGCTGGTGAGCATGGCCGAGGGCGTCATGATGAGCCCGCCGAGACTGAGCCCCGCCCCCGCGACGACGGCGGTGCCGTGTTACCGGAGGACGACGGCATGAGACACCATTTGTGCGTATTCATTTACAGGAGGACATGCATGTGTTCGTATGCCCTCTGTGCCTACGTACTCGGCACGTATGCGAAATGGGAAAACGGAGCACAGAGCAGGATACCGACTTTTATCGTAGGCGTCCTGTTACGTGTATACCGTTATACTGTCACTCTGGCTGAATGTGACGCTCCTGACACAAAATTCGTAGCACAGCGTTTGGCAGGATTTTTCTTGTCGGGGACGATGGCCGGTATCAAAGATTCAGTAAATGCGAGTGAATGAAATGTTGTGGCCAAAATGGTAATGCGATGCGTAATTGCACGTCGTACAGCTGATGTCCTCCCGCAGCCTAACTCGCCGAATTGAATTGTGACATTCATCACAGTCTGTCCTTGGAACTGAGGACATCAAACACACATTGGTTCAGTATCTGTTAAAACGAGACAAAACTCTTCCATTTCAAATTGGTTGCTGCACATTCCAGGTCGCATCAACCTTTAATTGTGCCACATGCAACAAGGTATCGTCGTGATATGCGATCGAGACGGGGGATCCAAAAATGTATGTGTCGGAGCGAAAGGTCCTGCACCATTACCAATCGCCCTCCTCCTCGTCCACCGCTTCGGACGGCTACACCAAACAACCATATTAATAATCTTATCCTATTAGTTATATAAGTTATTTGTAACAATTTTTAAAAAAATATAAGTTGTTTCAGAATTTGTAGATATTTTTCTGTTTTCTTCTATATTTATCTTCATCAAATAAATGATATATTCTTATAAATAAACAAGTCATATTTTACAAAGCATAATAAATAAGAGACAATCATTGAAATCGGAGATAAAAAATCGAAACTACTCCCTTTCATCCCAGATTGTAATAAGTTTTAGACTTCAAAATTTGTCTCAGATGTACCAATCTAATACTTATAAAATATTCATATTATTTTGGATTTAATTATTCATTACTCCACACAACTACCTCTGGGCTAACACTCACCCATTCTAATAAAGATAATATAATCTTCTTACTTATTTTTTTAATATATATGTTTAAATCTAAAACTTAAAAAAATATTAATCAATGAACAAAGCAATCATGCGACCTGGGACACATAATAATTTGCTGGGATAAATTAGTAGCCTAGTTTGATTTTGGTTGCTGCCTATGAAAAGTTCGATTTCGGCAATCTTTCGGGAGGAGTCAACCTAGAGCCATTTTTTGGTAGAAGAGCCCAACACGAATTTGAATTTGAGTTTCTGACTCGCCCTGTGCTGCCCGTGCAGGCCACAACGCCGCACACGGCTACCCCTGTCTGCCTCTACTCCCGTGCCCGCCCGCCCGCCCGCACGCACGCACGCTGCTTCTTCCACGGCGCCGTGCCCGGCATCTCGGCGGGCGGGCGACCGAGACAAAGCCGGCGAGGCGATGCCGTTGCGAGCGGCGGCGGGCCGTGCACACGTGCGCGCGGTCTACCGCGGCGCAGATCGAGCGGCAGGGCAGCCATGCTACCCGCCAGCTGGGTAGCTGCTGCAGCACTGCAGCAGTCTGGCAGGCTGGCATGGCCCGTGTCACGGTGAGCATTGAATGCCAAGTACGCTCGCGGCTCGCCTCTCCTGAGTCCGCGCGCGCGCGAGGACTCCGAGGCTCCGGCGTACGGCCGGGCCTGAGGCAGGCTGTCCGCCGGCAAGGTTGCCCCATCTGCAGCTGGAGTGGCCTGCGTACGGTACTGGATTCTATCGAGCTCCACTGTTCCGGTTCCATTCAAATAAACACATGAATCTTTTGCGTGCTGGCAAAAATTCAAACTTTAATCTTCGACAAAAGTTTCAGTTTGGAGTCAGAAAACCTTTTTGTTTACTGCCTGAAAATCTGAAACTGACAGCAACCTGGCTGATCAGTGTGAGGAGGCCAGCAAACTGCAGGCAAGGGGCATCTTACGATTAATGGCACAGCTGGAGTGTTGGAGCCCAAATCTAGGTACTCCAACGTACAGTGCTAGTCCTACTGGTAATTAACAAGAACACGGGACGATCCACATGCTGCATCTCTCCGGCGCCCCTACATGTGCGCATCCGTACTTTCTATTCTACACTACACAGCCAAAAACCTGTAAATGGCCTGGTTTCGATCGACGGCGAATCAATCCAGGCCACGCCGAAACCGCGCCGAAGCTGCTTCACAGGTCAATGCATCGTCTCGATCGATTTGCTGTCTCGATCAGGCGACGAGATGGCGCGGTGTAGCAAGTGCAGGGTATCGATTTACTTACTGCCGCATACATCGTACAGCGAGTACGAGCTGGAGTAGTTGTCAGAGCAGCAGAATTCGCGATTGATCTTGTTGCCTGCCTTGATTTCACAAGTAAATTGCATCGCTGGTACTCGTTTGACAATGTTGACGGGAGAGTGAATTCAGGGATATGTACACGCGTGACATCATATGGAGAAGGCATGCATACTCATACTGGTTGGGAAAAACAGAGAAAAGGAGGTTCAGAACATCATTGTTGCAAATACCATATGTTCAGAACATACAGTTTGCAAGCGCGACATATATATATGGCTGGAAATTAATGCATACTGCTTCAGTCCAAGGAATATAGGAAGTTAGGAACAATAATTTTTCATCCACTTGAACCGAAGCACTCAGATATCAGGGCGTCAGGCATGAGTTTGTTGTTCACCTAAATTACAACGAAGCAATCAGTGCGTCAATAGAGACTAGATGGTGATCTGCTGCAATATCTCTGAACCTATACGGACCCAGGTAAAACTGAGTGCTTCGTGAAGATACAACAAGTAGACAAATGACTTCTCTACATCTGCCTACGTGTGTTTCAAGGCTAGCCTACTAAAACAGTTTTATCTGTCAGATCAAAATAGACCAGACATACGTTGGTTACTGAAAGCCTGAAACTACTACACCACACTAGTTGACGTGCTTTACATGCATTAAGTGATCTTTAACGGTGATATTATACTTGGGATGACGAAGATTCAATAGCCCTTACTTGATGATCTCTACTACACTGTCACTGTCAGCTCGCTGTCAAGCTCGAGTGGGGAGTGGTGACCACTGTCCATTGGGAGAAACAGATGGGGGAAATGCGAAGAGAACAGCCTTGTTTAAACGCCCACTGTGTCCGTGCATCTGCTTCTACTTAAGCTGGTCCCCATCTGTCCATCTGCCACATGCAGTCGGCAGCGGCTGCTTGCTCAACGCATCGACACTTCACTCCTCCCCCGTCCTCCTCGCATCGACCCATCCGTCTCACACGCACTGCACGCACGCTGCTGCCAGCGACACAACGCCGCGTGCATCTCTCGCATGCATGGCAATAGCATAGTATACGCGCGCGCGCGCTCCACTTGCCACCACGCAGCTCAGCTCGATCGGGCAGTGGCACTAGTCATTGACGCTCTCGCTGGTGGGTCGATGGCGGTGGCGAAGAGGACGACGCCATTGACGCTGCGGGACTTCCTGGAGCAGGCGTACGAGTCCAGCAGCGAAGGCTTCCGCTCCTACCCGCGTTGCCCGGCTTGCCCCGCTGCCGGCGATGACGGAGGAGACTTGTCGGCGCCCGTGCGCCTCCTCATCGAGGCCGGGCTCCGCCGGAGCCCCTCGCGGTCGCCCTCCTTCTACTCCATCTTCCACAAGAGCCCCGGCACCCTCGCCAAGATCTCGCGCCTCTCCAGGACGCTCTCGCGGCGGTTCAGGGAGGGCTTCTGGAGGCGCCGCGAGGACGACGAGGAAGAGGACTCCATTAACGTCGACGAGAGGGACTCGTTCGGGCTGCCGTCGCCGGTGGTGAGCAGCTGCTCCGCCTCGGAGTCGGAGTACGCATACTCAGATACAGAGCTAGCAGCGGAGGAGGACAAGTGCGCGTCCGCATCCGAGTACGAAAAGACGTCGTCGTCGAGCACGGGCAGCATCGCCTTCGACGGCGTTGCCGACGCCGGCGGAGACGGACAGAAGGTGAGTGCTTTCCTGCCTAGTTGCTGTTTGCTGGGACTGGGGCGTGTTAATGCTGCTTCTATTATTTTGCGTTTAGTTAGTTGGCATGGCATAAATACAATCGAGTTTGGTGATCGATCGCGATGCTCATGCATGGTGTGGGCCAAAATCATCGAGTACTTGCATTTGTTTTCAGCTCAATCTCTATGTTCCTCAAGAATAGTGCTACACTGCTACTCCAGTATACGTGGAGTAATCCACACGTCTTAATTTATCAAGAGCATAATTAAAACCGCAAAATCTGTGCCATTTTTACCTCCTTTTCTAGTTAGTGTTTTGCTATACAAAATACTGCATCTTGATATTTTGAAAGCGTAGAGTCCATACATGCTAGAATCTCAAGCCCAGGGGCCTCATTTCGAAGGACAAAATTTCACTGAATCTAGTAGAACATGTGAGATCGGTAAGCAATTAGAGGTTCTTTGTAACGCAGAAGTTTCATAAAAAAATTTTATAGAATGTAGTTCAATTTCTATAAAACTTATATAAAAATCCTGTATTATAAATGAGGTATTCACCGTGCTTGTGTTTTTTCGAAATCGGCGGTATCCGGCATAGGAGTGGAGTACTGTAGAAACTTTTATACTAGTCCCGTCTAATGAGGGACATGATGGTCACTGATGGAAGGGTGCTTCCTATTGGTGAAACCCGAAATATTCTTTCCCTGAGTTGATGCGATGGAGATGTTCAGCGTAGCCTGGATTGCACACTGACCACCACGCGCATGCCTCGTCGTCAACTCAAGTGAACAACCACACACCGACAGACAGACGGCGAGCGGATGATGCCGGCGTCAGCCGCTTGGACTACCTCTCTCCCCTGTCACCGGCAAGTGGGCCTAATCGTCTTTGCAGGAAGGTCGATGTGTCTCTGAAGTCTGAAATGGGACTCATTTTCTTTTTACAGTTGTTGGGCGTAGTAACTGATTACTGATCACACCGCTAGCTCCAGTCTTCAGACTCCATCCAGTACAGCCAGTGTATATATGTGAGCTCTGGTCTGTAGATGCAGTGAAAACAAGAGCTGCTTGCTCTTAAGAGGAGTTACTCCTACTTAATGATCTACAGGAGTCGGTGATTGCGAGGTCTATGGTTGTAGCAATCTTTACGAGGGTGCTTCCGGTCGGTATGGGCAAAGAACACAGTAGCTAGTACCATTCAGATTACTAACACTTCAACAGAATTAATTGTAACCGAGGAAAGACGAGTACGTAGCTGCAGCCTATAGCGATTGGATGTGCGCTGATCACTAGCAAGATTCAAGGAAGCCTCTAGCAATTGGATGTGGGCTTCATTGCCGTGCCTATCGTCAGGCTAAGATAGCTCTTGGGATTAGCAATATCATCCATCTCTTCCATGCCTGTGGAGCCATGGCTAGTAAATTAATTACTCTGTGTAGTTATGTAGATCTGAGTATGAAGCATTGTTGAAGCTCTGCGGCTGTGTCTGAACTCTGCAGGCAGGCAGCAGGCCACCTCATCACAAGACTATTAGCTTCAGGATTTATTTACGGATGCCATAGCATGCCAAGCCACGTACTTTAATTAGTTTTTGTTTTTATCTACGGCGCGCGCCCGTGCTATGCTTGCGGTGACCACCAGACTTAATGACCTTCCTGTCAAGAAGCAGTTAGCAACAAAGAACATGTCGACATCACGCGTATTCTTCTTTTGTCTTGCTTAATTAATTCTGGTTCCATGTACGCCTGTCTTTTCTGGGAGAAAAAAACAGTCCCCTTCTACCCTCTTGCAGGTAATCCGCACCATCTGTCGTAGCTGACTAGCTGTAGCAGCAATCCAGGCTCTATTTCGTGGGGATTCTATAGCTTACTGAACAGTTTAGAATTTTGTTTTAGATTGTAAAATTCGAATCAATTATATATGTATGATATTTTGCAGGGGTTAGATGGGGAGCCCGTGGGGCGCAACTTGGAGATGGAGGACAAGCAACAGCTGAGCCCGGTGTCCGTTATGGATTTCCCCTTCGATGACGACGACGGCGAGGAAGGAAGCGATGCCGGCGTGTGCTCGCCTTCGTTCCAGAGGAGCCTCGCCGAGCTCCAGAGTAAGCTAGCTATCCATCTCTAGCTACGTGCCGAACCGAGTCGTTTTATTTTGGGTGCGTGTTAATTCCTTGCCATTTATGCTACGACGGCGACAATTATCTCACGCTAGCTGCTGATCCTATATTCCTATCTACTTCCGCGGCGCCGCTTGATCTGTCTGGCTTGAGCAGTGTGCCACTGCAGACGAGTACTACACGCTTTGTGGGCGTTTTTGGTCGGACATGGGCACATGGCTTACATGGGCAACATTCATAACGCCGCCCAAAATTTTTAGTCTTACTGCATTCTGTCAAAAAATACATTTTTAAAATTTTCTTATAAAGACATGATTTAAGTCATCTTTGACTAATGCTTACTTAATTAACGAGGTTTAGCTAACCAAAGTATCACAATCTGATAAGCTTTCTGAAAATTTGTAAAATGGAAACGACCCGTTTTCCGATCGAGCCTGCACCGTTTCGCGTATGTAGAGAAATAATTTGACTCTTACCTCTGTGCATTAACTAATCGTATGCTACAGGAGTCGTGTAGTGTGCAACTGTGCATGCTAGGTAGCTACTGACCCATCTCGCATGTGATTGTGACGATTGTCGAATCACGTTCACAGGTCAACTGTGCGGTACTCTAATCAAGGTCGATCGATGCCGATGCATAAATCGTCTGCAATAAACAAAACCACCCGTAGCAATTACCGATCCAGCTACAGTAGTACAGTTTTATAATGGTAATAGAGAAATCTGTCGATTGACACCCAGTTTTTGCATGAATCTCGTGCAGGGTCCAAGGCGTTGCTGCTGCACAAGATCCGACGGCTGGAGGGCCTGACACAGGTGGTCGTCCCCGTGGATCTCGAGGCGCAGTTCACCGAGTCGGATTCCGGGCAATATTCCGACGACGCGCGCACGCATCTCCAGAGCAGCAGCACGAGTTCTGACACCGCGACGACGACGACGACGTCGCCACGTCCCGTCGGCGAACGGCAGTGCGCGGGCCAAGAAGAGCACGGCGGGGAGCAGCAGCACCGCCTCCTCGCGCGGCTGCTCGAGTTGGTTGCCGCGGAGGACGGGATCACCGAGTGGCTCCTCCTCGATTTCTTCGCCGAGGGAGTCGACCGGCTCCGGGCGGCGGG
>KE371835.1:184891-196787 GCA_000418225.1 Zizania latifolia | reverse complement strand
CGTCGTGGTGCCTGGCGCTGTCGCTGGTGGCGCTGCTGCTGGTGTGCTCGCTCGGGCCTGCCGGGGAGCAGCAGCAGCAGCGCGGGGGCGCCGGGGTGGTGCGCGGCGCGGCGCTGTCGGCGCGACCGTGCGAGGAGATCTACGTGGTGGCGGACGGCGAGACGCTGCACAGCATCAGCGACAAGTGCGGCGACCCCTACATCCTCGAGCAGAACCCCCACGTCCACGACCCCGACGACGTCTTCCCCGGCCTCGTCATCAAGATCACCCCGTCCAAGCCCAGGTAGACCACATCGACATGCACTCGCGAGACGAGTGATCAGTTGGTCGATGTGAATGAAACACACAAGTGCTCGTTCGAGTGCGAGCGCCCTGGCTGGAATCGATCGACGTGGAGGAAACACACGAGAAAGACAAGGGTAGGACGCCGTTCTGAAACCGGTTGTATGCACGGGACACCACAACGTCGGTCAACTGATTTGTACAAGAAAAATCCTTTTATCTGAATTCTTCCTTGCTTTGCTAATCTGATGCAAATTAAGGAAATTGTCTATTTGGCCTCTTTTCCACACCTCAGCTTAATTCCTTCTGAATTCGCGCGATTTCAGAACTCCGAACAAATGGCCTAAATTGGCGTGTCGATTTGTTTTGCTTTCGTTGCATCGCTGAGCCGCCGAGCAGAGGCGGGATGGATGGAGGCCGATGGCGGCTGTGACCGGAGAGCGTGACACGCAGCGCTGAGCCGGCCGCTGGCGTGGTGGCACGTAAGCCCAACGGCTACGTCGTCCTTAGCCGTTTTGTTAGCTTGTCCTCATATGCTGCTACTGTTGAGTCGATCTGATCCAGCTGCTGCTGGCAGCAGCGGAGCAGTTACACGTGCTGTTTTGGCCTCTTCAGCTGAGGGGGAAACCAGTGGAAGATTCCAGAAACTCTCTTTTGACCGTTAGAAGTGGGAGACAGAGTGTGAGACTCGAGTGGAGCCCCTGTTCAGTGGGAAGAGGTGGGCCCCACACTCCTGAGCTCGAACGAGGGACGTCAGATACTCAGATTCCAATGGACGGTTCAGATTACTACGAGCTTCAAGGGTCAAACAAAGAACGCATGCAAAGGCTCTGATCGACGCTGATCTTATTATTTCTACTACCCGTGGACGGGTTCCCCGGGGGTCCATCTTTGCACAACAGCAGTTTGCACCCCTAATTGGTATCTACCTCTGATCTAATCGAATCGCGGCTATAAATCAGCTCGACGATTTTTATCTTCAAATGTGAAGATTACTGTGACAAAATGGCGCCTGGTCGGGGTTGCTCGGTGGCGTTAGTGCTGGCCACTGTTCTGGGCTCCCTCTGCCTTAGCCTCGTCGCGTCACCAGAAGGTACACGACTATCATGTGTTGCCGATGAGTTGCATTTGATATTTTGATTTGGTCTTGACAATGCCGTGCACGTCGTCGCAGTGCAAAAAAGGTACAGCTTTCGGTTCGTCAGGCATGCGCGTGACGCGCCCCTGGTGTCCCATTACAACTACATCGTCGTTGGCGGCGGCACGGCCGGGTGCTCGCTGGCCGCCACGCTCTCGGAGCGCGCGCACGTGCTCCTCCTGGAGCGCGGCGGCCTTCCGTACGGCAACCGCAACGTGTCCAGTGAATACCACTTCGCCGATGCGCTGGCTGACACGTCCCCGAGGTCCCCGGCCCAGCGGTTCATCTCCGAGGACGGCGTCGTCAACGCGCGCGCGCGCGTGCTCGGCGGCGGCAGTTGCCTCAACGCCGGATTCTACACCCGCGCCAGCAACGGCTACGTGCGGGCCGCCGGCTGGGACCCCCGCCTCGTCAACGCGTCCTACCGGTGGGTGGAGCGCGAGCTGGTGTTCCGCCCCGACGTGCCGCAGTGGCAGTGCGCGCTGCGCAAGGGCCTCCTCCAGGCCGGCGTCACGCCGGACAATGGTTACACGCTCGAACACGTCCCGGGCACTAAGATTGGCGGCACCATCTTCGACAGAACCGGCCAGCGCCACACCGCCGCCGACTTCCTCCGGAGAGCCCACCCGAGGCGGCTCACCGTGTTCCTCCACGCCACCGTGTCGCGAATTCTCTTCCGACGTAGCGGCACGTAACGTCAAATAAAGTTTTTTGCACGCGTCGTTAGCTCTGAAGCTAACGTACCTACGCATTGTGGGAATCTGCAGAGAGGACGGCGAACCAGGTGGCGTACGGGGTGGTGTTCACGGACCCGGCGGGGGTGCGGCACCGCGTGTACCTCCGGAGCGGCGCGAAGAGCGAGGTGATTCTGACGGCGGGGACGCTGGGGAGCCCGCAGCTCCTGATGCTGAGCGGCATCGGGCCGCGCAGGCAACTGGAGAAGCATGGCATCCACGCCGTGATGGACCAGCCGATGGTCGGGCAGGGCGTGGCGGACAACCCCATGAACTCGGTGTTCGTGCCGTCCCCTGTGCCCGTCGCGCTCTCCCTCGTCCAGATCGTCGGCGTCAGCCGTTTCGGCACATTCATCGAGGGCGTCAGCGGCTCGCAGTTCGGCATCCCGCTCCACGGGCGCGCCGCTGACCGCCGCACCCGCAGTTTCGGCATGTTCTCCCCCATGGTACGTAACTACGTACGTATGTAGGTTGCGCAGTGTTGAAACTTGAAAGGTAGTAGTACGTGTTAATTAATGGCTAGCTGCGACGTAACCTAATGGATGATTTGCGTGCTCACCGGGGACAGACGGGGCAGCTGGGGACGGTGCCACCGATGGAGCGGACGCCGGAGGCGATGCGGCGGGCGGCGGAGGCAATGCGGCGGCTGGACAGGCGGGCGTTCCGGGGCGGGTTCATCCTGGAGAAGATCCTGGGGCCCATGTCGACGGGGCACATCGAGCTGAGGTCGACGGACCCGGCCGCGAACCCGGCCGTGACGTTCAACTACTTCCGTGATCGGCGCGACGTGGAGCGGTGCGTGCGCGGCATCCAGACCATCGAGCGGGTGGTGCGGTCGCGGGCCTTCGCGCGGTTCACCTACGCCAACGGCAGCGCCATGGAGGCCGCCATCCTCAGCCGCGCCGCCAACCACCTCCCCGTCAACCTTCTGCCGCGCCGCGCGAGCGACACGCGGCCGCTGCAGCAGTACTGCAGGGAGACGGTGATGACGATCTGGCACTACCACGGCGGCTGCCACGTCGGCGCCGTCGTGGACCAGGACTACCGGGTGCTCCGCGTCCGGGGGCTCCGCGTCATCGACAGCTCCACCTTCAAGTACTCGCCAGGCACCAACCCGCAGGCCACCGTCATGATGCTCGGCAGGTACAAAACTTTGAATTTCGTAGTAATAATCGTGATTTTGTTAATTTGGTGATGACTTGCCTTCCTTACGTTGAGTTTAGAAAAGTTTTTCTGAAATTTAGTCGAACATGCAGGTACATGGGGCTGAAGATTCTTCAGGAGAGGTGGACGAAGAACGACGAGAGGCATTAGCAAGTTCTTCCGTTCTCATGCATAGTAGCCTTGATTTCTTCTAGCTGCTTAACAGTTTCAGATCTTTCATGTAACCATCCGGCTTCAGAATTCTTTCTTTCTTTGTTAGAGAGACAACCGTCTGATTGTAGATTAGAGTTTGATCTATACCAATATGTGGTTGCATACGTTCTGCATTGTTAGATATGCGTCATTGTTTAGATCTGCACGACAAAACATTCCTTTGCTGGATAAGATTTTGCTACTCTGCATCCATCATTCGTATATTTCAACTGCGCATCATTTCATCAAAGACTCACTTTTGAAGGCTTAATTGTCTTTCCTAATCCGGACTTTTCTGTAATTAAGACATTTGTTTGTATTCAGACTTTTCAGCCGTCTGATTTTCTTCTTTTATTTTTGAACTCTTTAGTAACCTAAATTCGAAGACAGATTCTGATCCCTCAGAGAGGACATCGTATCGTTTTTTCTTAAACATATTACAAATCGTTGTGATTTTTTTTAAAAAAACTGACAATGCAAAGTATATTGATATATATCGCCCCACCAAAATTCAATAAACTTGATTGTAAAATTCTGAATAATCTGCCGAATTTGCAGTTCGTGTTGAATTTGAACGTTGTTTGCGGTATATTTGCTCGCGGATGCGACCGAAATAGGCGCGGTTGTGTTACGGTTTGCATCACTAATGCTCCGATCTGGGCCGTCGGTTGCTTGATCGAACGGTCAGAAGCGCGACCGCGTTGATGAAAAGGATACGCAGCCGCCTGCCGCCGGCGAAACCCCAACGTGGAAGGGAAAATGTTGCGGGCCGAGGAGATCGAGGACGAGGAGACTCTAGCCGCGCTTCTAGAAGCTTCACGAAGCCCTCAGGGCCGGGCCGCACTCTCTGACGCCCTCTCCGACACTCTCCGGCTCCTGCCCTTCTCGACGGACCGCCTCCTCCTCCTCCGGCTCCGCCTCCTCCGCAACCTCCTCGCCGGCGACGACCTCAACCAGATCACCTTCATCCTCCTCTCGGGCCCCACCTCGGTCGCCTCCTCCGCCATCTCCTCTCCCTCTAACTCCCCCGATGTCGCGCGCGCCGCGCTCCAGGCGCTGGGCAACGCCGCGCTCGCAGGGGAGCACCACCGCGCCGCCGTCTGGGAGGCGCTCTTCCCTGGCCCACTGCAGGAGCTCGCGGGGGTCAGGGAGAAGGGAGTCCTGGATCCTCTGTGCATGGTGATCGATACGTGCTGCTCCGGCGAAGGCGGCCGCGGGAGGCTTGAGGAGCTGTGCCATGATTTGGGGCTGCCCATACTTGTTGGAATCGTCGCTACAGCCTCGCAAGGTGCGTCCGCCGCAATTAGCTGATGCGTTTTTTTGCATTCGATGGTGTCCTATGCTAGATGTGATGCAAGCTCGTCCTATGCCACATTTGCTATTTTATGACCGTGGAAGCACGAACTGTTTAACTGTTTGTTTCTGTGAATCTGTGTTGGGATTGGGAGGTGCGTAATCTACATCAACATGAGTAGGATGCGTGTATGGTAGATTGTAGATCATATCAAAATGAGTAAGATGTGCGTGCTGTAAGGTTCATCAGAAGAGAAGTTTGAGAAGTGTCAATTGGATATCAAATGCTCTCCCGTGTCTGTGACACTGCTCAGTATGTTGAGCCATCGAGAGCGTAGATTGAGGAAATGAAGTTGGGAAAAGGGGGAGGTTTGTGATACAGTGAACATAATATCTGCTCGCTTGTTCACTACTACTGTTCTAAGCAAGAATTTGGGATCTCATGTTCCACACGTTTCATCGAAGTGAAATTTTGTAAGTGCTTAGAATGGTGATTACACATTTCTTCACATAGTTACCTGGGTCATGTCTCGATGTGCATAATCTGTGTTTCCTTATATCTGGTGGGCAGAATTTTGTCTAACTCTGACTGACTTGTGAAGTAATGCGGCCTTATTTTATTTTTTTCATTATTATGTAAACTTACTGTATGGTTGCCTTCTTCAGTCTTCATAGGGATTTCTTAGGGCATTGTTGAAATTTGCCCTTTTGTTCTCAGTTTTTTTTGTTTGGTTGCTTTTCAATTTATGGCCACTTTGATGCGATCCTAATCCACATTATGAATTGCAGTGGGGCATGAGGAAGAATGGTTAGAATGGCTTCTCTTCAAAACCTCTGTTGAGGAGAAAAAGTTTGAACTGTTGTTTGCAGCGTTATGTTCAGGTATTGATACTGATCACAAGGATGGCGATGAATGTGAAATTGAGTTTAATGCTATGCATGCATATCTTTTGGGTAAATTGTCAAAATGTTTGGCCAGTCGACCTAGAGAAGTCAGGGTCTCAAACAGTTTTGCACTTGGTGTTTTCAATCTACATAAGCATGTGGCTGAGACTGTGGATTTTACTTGCCGAGTTAACTCTCCTCTTTCAACTGGTCACCCTGCAATTGATGTTCTTGGATATTCATTGCTGCTCTTGAAGGATATATGTGCTTGGGAATCCCCTCCATCAGACACTCAAGCTCCTGTTGACTCACTGATGGAGACTGGTCTTGTAAAGCATCTTCTAACATACCTACGTGAGCTTGAGCCCCCAAGTATCATCAGGAAATCAATGGCAAGGGGACAAGGAGATCACCAACCAGCCTTTGCAACTGTGAAGGTCTGCCCATACATTGGTTACAGGAGAGATTTAGTTGCTGTGATCGCTAATTGCTTGCTCACAAGTAAGAAAGTTCAGGATGAGGTGAGGCAGCTTGATGGGATTATGTTACTCTTGCAGCAGTGTGTTGTTGATGAAGAAAATCCATACTTGAGGGAGTGGGGTCTGTTTGCGGTGAAGAACTTGCTGGAAGGAAATGTGGAAAATCAGAAGGAGGTATCTGAACTTAAGATGCAAGAACCTGTTATTACTCCAGAGATTGCTGACATAGGTCTAAGAGTGGAGATAGACATGGAAACTGGACATCCAAAACTGGTTAATAAGTAATAATTGTTGCTGTAAGTATCTAAGATCAGAAGTTAAATTTAATTAGATGCGAAAATTAACAGTATCTGCATGTGCCCTCATCTTGTGTTCCTAAACGCCTTTTGATCATTGGATTGGTTCTATGTATAGTTTGTTGAAATGCTTATCAAAGATCATTCCTTAATGTTTCAGATTTCACTTATCGTGCTGTTATCTAAATTTGTGCATATACTATCTTGTGATTGGCAACTCTTTGATTCATTGTTGAAATGCATGTTCAATTTTGCACATGAAGAGAATGTGCTACTCTTTTTTAGTATGGTTGAACTCTCATCCTTCATTGTTTCGTTGTACGCCTATGAAATTTGACATGGAAGCATTCTAGTATCTTTTGGCTGCTAAAGTTCCCGAATGACTGGTGTTTGTAATCTTGGTATGTGAAATGCTGCATTGCGTTGCCTGACAGCATACTTTGTTGTGCAGACCGTCCATTTTGATCCTTCACGTTTGAGTTGAGAAGTTTGAAAAGACTCACCTGCCATGGTTCCTTTCATTAACGGAAGCAAACTAACATTGCTGCTGCGCCAGGTAAGACGGCTGCTGTGTCATATTAGATTTGATGCCGAGCATTTGAACCACCGGATTCAAATACTTTCATGTAGCAATGAAATGCTAATGCTTGTTGTTGCACCAAAACAAGTATGCCGTCACCGTGAGATGCTTACTAGTTGCACTACGCTATCGTATGCTTCCATTTCTGGAACTTACAACCTGTTTGGAAAGTTATTCTGAAAATCAGTAAGTATGTATAGCTGATGAGAATACGTAGAAGCTAGAGTTCTTTAGCTTTAATTTTTTAGATTCTAGAGCTATTGAGTTTCATAATATAAATTATAATCTAGGCGGGATTGAATAGTTGTAGCTGATAGAATCTCTCCCAAACAAGGCTTGTGTATTCTTTTATAGCCTTTCGGAATTTAGTTTTCACTATGCCAGTCAGACTTCCACTTTAATCACTTGAAGCTACGCATGATGGCCCCGTTTGGCTTTCTGCTGCCCAGCCTTTTATTTGTGGGCGAAGCTGCTGCTAATAAGAAGCGACGCTTATGAGAGAATGTAATAATAGACGATAAAACACAAATTTGAAGTCAATACAACCTTCCATGTTCCAACAGTGGAGCAATTACAGAAGTTCGGCACCTATTACAGTTTCAAGCAAGGCCATTGTTCATAAAAAAACACAATCAAGCAAAGAGAAACTCAGCCAAAAGATTTTTTTCTACATAAGTTAACTCAGTTACTCAGTAAAAAAATGGATGCTAGTTTAACGACCTCTTAGCAACATTTCATCATAGCCGGCTCTACACAATTTTTGATAAATAAGGTCACTAATACCAACTATCACAATACCAGAGATGAAATTTAGAGGAGCAGGAGCAAAATAACTTGTGTGATCATATGAACACTACATCATGTATTTATGATGTACCGCTTAGGGCTAGTTTAGCGGACTAAGGGTATATTTTGGGAGTTTTAGATTCTAAGAATCTAGAGAAGCTAATGTTTGGATTCTAGTTCGTTTTGAGATTACGTAGCTATTGAGTTTCACAGTCTAAATTCAACATTTAGACTGTTTCGAGAGCTTTAAATTCTATAAGCCATCGTAGCAGCTATCAGAAATTTCCAAATAGACCCTAAAAATCCGACCTATTACACTTAGATGGACTGGGATCCATCTGCCGAACTATTGGCCTTATCATTAAATTGTACCTATACCAAGAAGTCAGAGAGAATTGAAGCATTTGGGACTATGGGTTCAGTGAAGCATGCATGCATACCGTATACCAAGGACGTTCCTGGACGTGGGGTCCTCCCAAACGAGGAGCAGCAGTGCAGCACCCTCACCGGCCCCCTCCTACGACTTCCTCGTAAGCAGATCGCTCAGCGAGCCGGCGCTGCCGCCGCCGTGTCGCACAAGGTGGTTAGGGTGAAACACCGACCACCCAGTGATATAGATCAGCCTCCTCGCCTGCGAAATGGCGTCGTAGACATCGTGGCAGCATTGCCCCTGCCGGTAGCACGCGCCATTGCCCAGCCTGATCTCCGGCAGGGAGTCCTCCAGCACATGCGCGTCCTGGCACAGCATCACCCGGCACCCGCCTGCCGCGGCGCAGCGGGAAGTAGGTGTTGGGCACGCCGGTGGCGGAGGCGAGCTGCACGGTGACGAAGGGGTCGCTGGTCATGGCTGATCGTGATGGCTGCTTCCCATTTCAATGGACTAATGGAGGGAGCCCATCGGGAGAATGGAATGGAAGGAAATGAATGCAGCATCAGTATGTCCTCTCCTGGGCCCACTTGTCATACAGCTGCCCTGCACCTGACCAGTTTTGTACTAACAAGGGCCATTAAATTTATCACGTTAGTACTCCACGCTAATTAGATAGATGCACGGGCAGATGTAACTGCGAATTCCGATACAGGTTGCGCGCGCCCTTGTTGGGCTCAAAATATGGGGCCCACATCATTGCACCACGTCAGCGACACAGGCTGGCCCGCCCCGCCTGGCTTCTTGTGTGGCTGTGTGTTTCAAAATATCCAGCTGCATCCTCTGCAGTGCACCCTGGACCATTCACCGCTGGCCTCCGTGTGCCCTATAGTGTTCCATTTGGTTTCATCTCTCATCTTTCCTGACGCTATCGCCGTTGAAATTTTACGGCAGAATGAATACTACTTTGATCTCTTTTTATCTCGTTTTATTCAGGTTAAAAATCATTTTTATTCTTTTTATTTAAGGGTTTTAAATAATTTATAGTGTTATTTTAATCAGTGGTCGTAGAAATCATAAGGGTACAGTCGTCCAGCAAAACAAATTAAAGATAAAAATATAAATTTATACAGCATGCTAGTCTGCTAATGAAGGGTCAGAGTGCCCGGTGGCGTGGAGGGGGAGGCCATCAAAGAGATAATCCAATACAAATTTACAGATAATAACTATACATAATATATGATGAATCAAAAATATCAATTTATTCTACTAAATTGACGAGCAGAATTGATTGTAATGAATAATGATAGTACCATCGTACGAGCAGAATGCTCTGTAAAATACTTCTCTGATGAATGCACGTCCTGGCACAGCTGTTGTGTTGCTTCCTGCGATGCGAGCTAATGCCCGGAGCGTGAGGAGATCGACAAGATTTCTGGGAAACGCATGCGCAGCACGAACAGTGCGTCCAGACACGGGCACACGGTCGAGCACGCAGTACCCCATTATCCTGCTCCGATGACGCATCTCGTGAGCAAGCTGATGCGTAGCAGTAGGACACAGATCGGCTGCCCTCACATCTGTGGCCGCACCTAAATTTAGCCTCTGTTTCGATGACCCACCGTCCAATCTGTCGCTACAGTATTCTGAATTAATCTCCGCCGTCTAACTCGGATCCAAAGTACCAATTGTAACTGCAGAAGTTGCAGTCAAAGCAGCTACGGCGCCCGATCTGTGTGACTGGGTTCGTAGTGGTATCCCTCTTCTGTTCTGAACTTCTGATGTGCTGAAATGCTCAATCAACGCGCTTGATCAACTTTACTGGGAGAGCAGGTGTGGCCATTTTGGTGTGTTTCGATCAACTTTTATGTCACTTTTCTGTTATGGAGGTTAAAATTGAGTAAACAGACGACACTGGTGTTCCTGCACTTGCTATAGTGCAAGGAACGACAAAATAATGTAGTGCTATAGTCTGGGCATAACCCGGTGGATTACAGGAATAAACACCGGCTACTTCGGCTCCACGCCTCCACCGCCTATTTGGGCGTGGTTAACTCTTGGAAGCTGCCACACCAGCAGGAGAAATAGGGATGTTAGAGGTACAGCAACAACGGCTTGTTTCTCTTTCAGGTGAGTAATTACTCTATTAGAAAATAGAAGTTTCTGATAAATAATTTCTCTATTAGAGAATATGATGAAAAAATATTCTCCACCATCGTTGTCTACAATACCTTATGATCAATCGCCTAACCGTGCTTCGGCTGCCACCACCCTAGGCCTCCTCCGCTAACGTAGTCCAGATACCTGAAACTATGTTAGAGTGCTCATAGAGATTTTTTTTCTGACAGAAATATAGACCAGAAAAATTATTCCTAAAATTGAGACGATACTAGAGAACAAGAAAAAAAATGACTGGCAATGATAGTGATAAGAAGTATCTTTGTTGCATCCTTATATGTGTCTAGCTCACCTAAAAAAACCGGTGCCTTTTTCCTTGCAAAGCCATTGCTGTTTTATCTAAAACCATCATGGGTTACATTCATGAGTATTGGAGGAGAGCAGGACAGCATGCAAAGTAGCTTGTACGTATTTGACCTCTCTTTGGCTGATACAAGATAGTGACGCCCACGCTGGTTTTTTCCTCCCGGATGCTTAATCGAGTCCTCAATACTTGCATTCCATTAGTGCAGGCGAGAGGCCCTTTCTCTGTAGACGAAGCTAGCACATGATCAGTTTTTTACTTTTAAGTGTCATGTTCCCTCTGAGTCTTACAGGACCGTACTAATCTGAACACAGCAACAATGTGACTGAGCAAGGCTTGTAACAAACTTTGAGGTTAACGAACGAGGAAGTTAATTTAGATCTTACCCACCAAAGTGTGGCCACTTAATAAGTTATCAAACTAAATCTGAACAGTACATCTTTTGCTTAGACCACATTTGTTGGTGGTTTGGTGTTAGGTGTTGCTGCGGGGATCTGTGAGCCAAGAAAAAACAAGAGAGTGAGGCTTGAGAAATGCAGCGACATGTATGGCAGTACAAGGTCCGAACAGAGCTGCATTGCTCAGCTCAGCTCTGCTCTGCTCTCATATGTACGATCTTACGAGAATGAAGTTACAGGCTGGAAATTGATGTTGCCGTCTGAAAGTGAATGGGGGTAGGAACGCCATAAAAACGACCGAGTTATGAGCGCTGTGCGAGCATGCGAACGCGTCTTGATCAGTATGGCACAGCACAGCCCAGGCTAGCTATGCGATGCATCTCTGTCTCTCGCTATTACTCCTGTGACATTTTTCTGGTTGGCATACGGATCCGAGCAGCGCGGGATCCATAATTTTACAGCAGCTGTCCTGCCTGTCCCTCACTTCGTCGCTTTCGAACTCGAGCAACCGAAGGAAATATCAAGCAAAAAAACGTGGTAGTTTAGTGCTCCATTTTATCACTAAACGCGTCGGGGTTGCCCGTACGATTGGATTTTAACTCGTACTACCCCAACTGTTCTGTAATCAGTACCCAGCACTATATGTATAATTAAATGGAATAACTGAAATGCCGGATCGATCGAAAAGGGGCCCAACGTAAATGGAATCGGGACATCTCAAGGACTAGAATTCCATTATTTTTCAGTATTTACACAACTCCATTGCAGTTGCAGCTGAGCGTGCTGCGTTCCAGAGGTGCTCAACGATGGGTAGCCCGTA
>KE371835.1:156397-167731 GCA_000418225.1 Zizania latifolia | reverse complement strand
TTGTAGATCATCACCCTTCTTCTCAACCTTGGGTAGCCAGGATTCCACAGCAGCCTTCATGGACAAGAGATCAGAGCGATCCCTCTGCTCTGCCTCTAGTCGCCTTGCTTCCGCCTCCTCCATTCGCTGGATCAGCAAATCCAACTTGGATTCCATCTCCAACGAGGCTCTGATACCAGATGTTAACAACCAGCCGCAACAATCACAGGAATAGAAAATCACAAAGAGAACAGAACCAAATTCTCGCGCATGGAGTTCTTCTCCAGCCGAGCCGCCGTGTTCATTCATTTTGGCCACCAGTTTGATGGTTCAGAACCCTGATGTTCTTGCCTTATAAACTCACGCCCTCCTCACAGCCCACTAACACAATATTAGATTAACGGGCCCATTTTAGCCCAGCTAAACACACATTAGCCTTTCTCTGTCTTCTGCGCGAACTACAGGAACTACTTCATCACTCAGTAACATTTCCTCCAGACAACGGCATAGATTCTTCAGCCAGCTGCGCAGGGTTGTTGACACTAGTATCGGCTACTCTCGATCATGCTAGCTCGATAGGTGTAGTTTTGCTGTTTTTAGCTTGTCACAGCCTATTATACTATTAAATTTAGTCAGCAGTTCTGATTAGGTCTATAACTATGCACTATCGACCATCTAAGTTGTTATGACCAGACTAGCAGCGCTTTACTGGTTTCGGATGATGTGTTTTGGTGCTCCTAATCACCTGAATTACTTTGCCTTCAAACATATTCGTTCAAATGGAGCAGGTGACTTTGCTAACTTCGATTTGTTCTGATTAGGTGGAACCCTGAGTCCCGACCAATGTAGTCCACTATCTTTTCCACTCTGCACTGCAGTGCTAGTATCTTTAGACTCTGGTAACATGCATCACAGTCAGGTTTTAGTCCCTTTCCACTAAGCTAAATTGAAATTTGCCAACTTAATGAATGTGCCACAAACAGCTCGTAATTAGTCCAGGTGTGGTTCTGAACTGATACACTTATATTATTGCATATGATTGTAAGTAGTTTTCTAGTCAGTTACTTTGCTAAATCAAAGGAGATAGTCAATATCTATCCCTGCTTGGGTGAAAACCGATGTTAGCTTAAGGTTGCTTTGTTGCTGCATTTTTTGTGCTTGCTTAAGGTTAGTTTGTGCCCTGTTTTCACCCTTGTTCTGGTAATGAAGAATTGTGATTGCTTGATCCACAAAATCAAAGGATATATTGCTGAAACGGATTGAGCCAGCCTTTAGCAACTGAGTTCACTTTCTGATTTGAAGTTTAAATGCAGTTTGGTGGTAATTTCTTATGTTTATACTTTAATGTGCACTTGTGCAGTATGTGAGCACGCGTACACACTAGCCCAAAATTTGGATCCGAACAGCGAAGGGAGAGGTGTACTTCAGTTCAAAACAGGTTTAATGTCAGTCATCAGGGTATGTTCATACCTGTGCTGTATAGTGTATAATTTATTATCGCATACTTTTTTCGCAAGTACATTGTGTTTTGGACATCTGGCACAGCCTTCAAGATAAAATCTTACTCCCTCCGTTACATATTATAAGTCGTTTGACTTTTTGATGAGTCAAACTTCTCAAACTTTGACCATTTTTTTAAATTTACCAACAATTACAACTTCAAATTATGCTAATTAAATAGATGGATTTGAAATTTCTTTTTCTAAAAGTGTTTATGTCTATCTCAAATTTTCAGCAAAAACTAGCAAAGAGGGAAGGTGGTGCTATAGATCGAAGTCATGATATTGCTAAACTGCAGGAGTTTTATAAGGTATATAGAGAAAAACATAAAGTTGATGAGTTGTGTGAAGATGAAATGAAGTTGAGAGAATCTGCCGTTTTCAGCGGTAACCTTGGAGAGTACGTATTTCCTCTACGAAATTATGTTCTTCATTTAACTTTGATGAAATGCTGAAAACTTGCTTATTTAATTTATTTTCCTGAGACATCTATTTTTAAGCATAAAAAAATCAACTTCCAATATTGCATGGTGCTCACAATCTGCAATTTAACTACTGCAATTGTTTGAGTAGGTTGGAACGCAAAACTCTGAAGCGCAAGAAAGTCCTTGCAACTTTGAAGGTCTTATGGTCAGTAATAGAGGATATAACAAGGGAAATTTCACCTGAGGACGCAGAAAAGTTGATATCTGAAGAGGTTTGTGTTTCTGTCCTCGATCCTTTAGTTGTTCATATTGTTTTTTATCTACTTCATTTGAAATGTTCACAAATCTAGGAAAAATGTATGTCATCTATCTTATGGTAGTTAGTATTGTGGATGAGTAGTTAGTGTGGAATTAGTTTTTCACCTTTTTGCTACTGGTTTCTAGGAAGATAATGGTAATCTCTTAATGTATTCACTAAAACTATGATAGGAGCTGATCTGGCTTTATAGATTGTATGTATAGATTTTTTCATAATGCATAGTGGATTGAGGGGTTTTCAGAAAACTATTGTTCTAGTTGAGGACATAAATATTCAGCAAGGAGTGGAAGACCGGCATGTTTGGAAATTATCCAATACTGGTGTTTACTCAAGTAAGACAACCTACAATTCTTCTTTCTTTGTTGGTTCAATCAAATTCGCCCCTTAGAGGCGCATTTGGAAGTCTTGGGCTGCTCTTCGGTGCAAATTCTTCATTTGGCTAGCAATTCTTAATCATTGGACAGCTGACCGGCTTGCAAAGTGTGGTCTTCCACACTCGGATGCATGCCCTTTTTGTGCCCAGACCGATGAGGACATTCAACATATATTGGTCTCTTGTGTGTTTGCTAGGCAGGTGTGGTTCAACATCTTCCAACAGTTTGGGCTACAGAATTTGGCTCCTCAATCTGACACTACTGTCATCTTGGGTTGGTGGTAACTCTTTGATAATCTTGGAAGCCTGGGAGCTGTGGAAGCATTGGGACGATTATTTTTTTAATATTGCAACCCCAAATATTATCTTGCTGGTCAGGACTGTGGCTTGTGAGGGGGAAATCTGGGGTGCTGCTGGTGCTAAAGACTTCCGTGGTCTTTTAGCTGGAGAGCTCTTTCAAGACAGGGTCGCTCTCTTTTAGTTTGTGGTGTTTTTAGTGTTCTGTTGGTTTGGGTGTTGTGTTGTGTTTTTGGGTGAAGTTGAGTGGGTGTTTTGTTGTACTTGGCCGATTTCTCTTCTTAAATGAAATGACACACAGCTCTCCGCTTGTTCGAGAAAAAAATTGTTCTAGTTGCAAACATGTGAAATTAACAAGACACTTGCTCTGGCATTTGAATATAATATGTTAGTATATTTAATTATTTACTATCTATACTAACTCTATGATATTAATGGATCTAGAACATTCTTTAGTAATGTACAACCCTTACGGACATTATGTTATTTGTTGGGCAAATATCTTCAGGTCTCTGAACTGTAAAAAACTAAAAAGTAATAATTCCTGTCTTGCAAGGAGTATTTTTCTTTCTGACATTTCCTTGCTAGAACCATGTGTTGAATGCAGGGAGCCTTAGGTCAGCTGGCAGCAATATCTTTACTTGAATGCTTTGTTAACAGTTAACAGATCTACTTCTTTAGACAAATAACACTGTGGAATGAGTTCATTTTTCTCCTTTTTAATGCACTTGAGATGAATAAAATGTTTATATATAAATATCTGTTATACTCAGATGAAAAGAGTCATGCAAAAAGACGCAGCAAGGACAGAGGATGTTGTAGCCTATAATATTATTCCTCTAGATGCTTTGTCTACAACAAATGCAATTGTCACTTTTCCAGAGGTAAAATATAGAGTATCCTTTTCTCTAGTATTTACCATTTTTTACTTAGATATAATTGTATTGTACAATTTTCATGTCGTTTCTTCTCAGGTAAGGGCAGCTATATCAGCTTTGCAGTACCATAGGGATCTTCCCAGGCTCCCTGGCACTTTTTCAGTCCCTGATGCTAGGAATTCTGATATGCTGGATCTCTTGCACTGCGTATTTGGATTCCAGGTTTGTATCTTTAAGGCACATCTACTGATCTACCATAGTAAACCATATGACCTGTGTTTTCCAAGACGATCACAACCATAATCATATTATAGGCTTACAACTGAATAAATCCATTAATAATACTGGAATAAATCCATTAGTGATACTGCTAACAGAAAATATGTTTTAGTCAGCAAGCTAAGTGAAAAAATTCTTGTTAGTACTATTGTCATAGTCTGATAGTCTGATAGCTATCGCTCAATTTGCTTTAATAGTAAATATGCTGTTCCATATGATTGAGAAGGTGCAGTTTTCTCTAATGTTTTAATTGAGTCTTGCCATTTGCAAAGTAGTTAGCAATTTAGCATGTACAATTGAGATATTGAGACCGCACTTCCTTGCTGTAGGTTTTTATTTATTTTGCTCCCTGATCTTTTTGTTAATCATTTAATTTAGTATAAAATAAAGCATAACATGGATGTTCAATAGATCAGATTGTCAAAGAATCATGGTTTCTGCGCTTACCATTCTATATGGTCACAAATGCTAAGAAGTAATAAAGATCCATGGGTGTAAACTTACAAATAGTTCAAGAATGTGACAAAGATTATTATTAGACGGTTGAAGACGAGGGCAAAAGAAAAAACATTTGCTGCAATTTCCTCGTTGCTGTTTTTTTATTTTGCTCCCTGGACTTCGTTAGTATGTTCCATCAAACATCTAGTTTAATATAAAAGAAAACATGTCGTGAATGTTCAATAAATCAGACTGTTGAAGAATATGGTTTCTGATCTTGTTAGTAGTATTCTATATGGTCATAAATGCTAAGAAGTAACAAAGATCCATGGATGTAAACTATATCTAGTTCAAGATTATGACCAATATTATAGAACGGTTGAAAATGAGGGGAAAAGGAAAAAATAGACGTGTCTTTGTGTTATTCTAAAAATATTTAAGGAAACACAGCATCGTGGGACACAACCTTTTAGTGTGTAACTGCAGCTAGAACTTCCTGGAAGCATTCTTGATATATGCTGCAATATTTAAAAATGTTGTTGCTTCATGGAACTGAAATATGTAATAATTGGTTGCAGAAAGACAATGTGACTAATCAACGGGAGCATATTGTTCACCTGTTGGCAAATGAACAGTCTCGTCTGGGGAAGCTATCAGCGAATGAACCGGTATGCATATATTACATAATTTTTCATGCTTCACATTTAATTATTTTTGACACTTAATATATTAAAAGGTCAAATGCTATTTCTTATCGCTCCTGGTGCGAAACACTCAATTGCAAGCCGCCTTTTGTTGTTCATGGCTCCATTTTTAGTTCATTAACATTTTTTTCATTTGTTGTCAGAAAATTGATGAGGGTGCTGTGCATGTTGTTTTCTCCAAGTCTCTTGATAACTACATCAAATGGTGCAACTATTTGCCACTTCGTCCTGTCTGGAATAAGTATGATTTGTCATATTCATCAATATATTCATTTCCTTATTCGTACCCATGTCTTATTTATTACCAAGAGATTGCATGATTTTCTGTTAGCACTGAGTCATTGACGAAAGAAAAGAAGTTGCTATATGTGTGCTTATACTACTTGATATGGGGAGAGGCTGCCAACGTACGATTTCTTCCAGAAGGCTTATGCTATATATTTCATCATGTAAGTTTGCAGAAGATTCTAGTATTCTACTCATATTCTCTGCTGTACTACTTTTTGTGCATGATTGACTGTTCATGACTTTATTTTACTAGTTTCTTGCTTGAGAAATGTCCGTTATTATAGGGTGAGGCACCAAAAGTAGCTAAATTATTTGCCTATGTTGTATAAGGTATCAAGCACAACTTTTGTTGTTGAATTCATGTTCCCTTCTATTTTTACAGCTAGCAAGAGAACTGGAGGAGATTATGCGGAAACAGACAGCAGAGCCTGCTGAGAGCTGCAATTCAAATAATGGCGTATCATTTCTTGACCAAGTCATTTCTCCTCTATATGAAATTATCGCAGCTGTAAGTGGGGTGTCTGCTTGGAGCTATTTTAGCTTGCTACATTTGGTCCTATATGTGGTCTGAATGGTGGATATACTACAGGAAACAGCCAACAATGACAACGGGCGGGCACCACATTCTGCATGGAGAAACTATGATGATTTCAATGAGTTCTTTTGGTAGGTCGATCAATCGAGCTGTTGATTTGTTGGGTTCCGTTGATTTGTTGCTATTTTCTTTTTTCCATAAACTTTCGCATTGTCCCTTTCAGGTCTCTGAAGTGTTTTCAGCTAGATTGGCCGTGGAAGATCAGCAATCCATTTTTCTCTAAGCCTAGTAGGAAGGAGAAGGTTTATTTCTGTTAATAATTTACATGGTTGTTTGTATTTTGCAGTAATGGGACCAAACTGATATGTGGGTATCTAGGGATAACTTTTTTGGTTATTTTTATTGATACAATTTTGCACCTCTGAAACATTATATAGCTACACAGGGTCATTCTTGTTGAGGAACCCAGCACACTACCTACTGAAAATATGGTACATTGGGAGGAAGTACATAAAGCGACCTTTTAAACATTTCTACTAACATGTCTCAAAGCTGGATATTGGATAAGCTGAGCATAGCCAAACCATGAACATAGAATTCGTGAATGTAGTTCCTATCTTTATATCAGTTGGAATAAGATTATACCTGAATACTTTGACTCTCTATTTTGCTGTTATATACTTACATCTTATGAATTGCTTGGTGTTCATAAGAAATGCATGTGTGGTTCTTTTGCAGGGCTTCCTAGGTAGGAATCATCATTATGGAAAGACATCTTTTGTGGAGCACAGAACTTTTCTTCATCTTTACCATAGCTTTCATCGCCTTTGGATTTTTCTAATTATGATGTTTCAGGTATGCATGCATTTTCATTCACAACAGGTCCCACTATCTTGCTTTAGTTTCAGCATCACATATTTACATTCTACCTTATATACCAAAGTTTTTTAGATTGTCTATGTTGATGAGGTGTGTGGTGCTACATTGCAAAATACAGGGTTATCTTTTGGATATTAGTTTTGGAAGGGGAAATAATGAGGGCAGAACCTACCTTATCACACATTCAACTTTTCAGAGACATAGTGTAGAATCTTATTCTTACCTTTTGTTTAGTGCTTAATGATTTTCTATATGTAACATGTCACATGACATATATTGCACTGAGACTGATCACCATGTTAATCCACAAATCATATGGGGTTTTGTCCATGTACAACTTGCATAGTGAAAAGATGCTGCAAATGATACCTTAAAATCAATGTTTTGAAGCAGAGATGGTATTTTTCTTATTCTTATCTTGTACTGTGTCCTTGGAGGTGCTCAATGTTCATCATCTTTGTGTCTTTTATGCACCTAAGGTGTAAACTAAGTGTTTGTTTGTTTTTATGTTCATGCAGGGACTAATGATTATTGCTTTTAACAATCGTAAATTTGACACAAATACTGTATTGGAACTTCTTAGCCTGGGTCCAACCTACGTCATTATGAAATTTTTCGAGAGTTAGTCCCATAAATTCTTTCTTAGTTGCTCTATTATGATCATCTGTATAATTTCTCTTGTTGGTGCTGATTTCCTTTGTTTCTTTTTTTTGAGAAGGCATATTGGACATTCTGATGATGTATGGTGCCTATTCAACATCTCGTGGATCTGCAATTACCAGAGTGCTCTGGCGATTCTGTTGGTTCACTGCAGCTTCATTGGTTATTTGTTACCTATATATGTATGTTATGTTTCCTTTTCATGTTTGAGACCAGAGTGGGGTAATTGTCAAACAAATTTGCCAAAAAGCTGATTTTTTTGTTCAACCATGGAAAAAATACATTTAAGATCTTTTTATCATCTGGCAGCAGTAACTTAATGAAGAGCTTTAAGTGCAAACATATAAAAATTTCTTTCAGTAATCCAGCACGAAAGAATTTGTAAAACATTTCAAGTTTTCAACTCATATGTTCAGTAACCAGCAATTTGTCCCTTTTCTGTGACAATACGATGATTAATACTCTGTTTAGCCATACAGTTGTGACGAAATCATTCAAATCTTGCAACCTAAAATTAATATCTGTACTGGTTGTTGTCTGCTTTGATGAGTTGAATTATGGCCTGTTCAAGGGGGGAACATGATGCTACTACTTGGTGTGAACTCCATGCTTATGCTTATGTTAGTTTTATGGGATAAAAAATAGTTGTTTCTGATCTGCTTCGCTCTTCACCAAGAACACAATCTTTTAACACGGGTCTTTGCCCAAGTGAATTGCTAAAAGTTCCCAACATTGAATTCAAAATTCATGGGATGAGATACTGATCTCCAGGGGATGGTACTTATCCCTTTTTTATGTGTATACCATTAATTTGGAACTTTTGATTACTTGATTGTTTCTCAGCAAGGCAATTCAAGATGGGACAAATTCGGCTACCTTCAAGATATATGTTTTTGTAATCAGTGCATATGTGGGTGCCCAGATAATTATCAGTTTGCTCATGAGTGTTCCTTGCTGCCGTGGTTTGACCGATGCTTGCTACCGCTGGTCTGTTGTACGCCTTGCAAAATGGATGCATCAGGTTTCGCCCTTTGGCACATATTGACTAACTAAAAACTGTCTTCAGTGAAGTTGTTTGTAATCCAATATCTTCTGTTATTATTTTCTGACATTTTGTTTCTAATAAAGGAGCACAATTATGTCGGGAGAGGCATGCATGAAAGGCCTTTAGACTACATCAAGTAATCCTTTAGGACTTTGAGTCATAGCGTTGTGATTCTTTTCCAAAGTTGAATGCATACAAGTTCTTACTTTATTTACTGTGCAGATATGTTGCTTTCTGGCTTGCAATTCTTGGCGCAAAATTTTCATTTACTTATTTTCTCCAGGAAAGTTTTAGTTTATCTAGTTTCCCTCTGTTTTACCAGAATCAACTTGTATTTCAAAGTGGCCTTTCTTATGCAGATTGAACCTCTTGTCAAACCAACAAGGGAAATAATCAGTTTCAAACGCTTAGATTATGCTTGGCATGACTTTGTTTCAAAGAGTAAGGATACAATTTCCCCACACTTATGGCTATGGTTAATTCCTTTTCTTTGTTAGCACAACTCGATACTTGTAAAATTCCATTTTCTAGTGTAGTTGGAAATGGTTGATTGAGTCTATCTCTTTCTAATATTAGTGTTCTAAACATTGTTCTTATGTTCTTTTAAGTTTCAACTATCCTAGATGTTTGTGAGCAAGCATGAAATTGACCCCTAGTCCTCTAGATTGTTTCCATAAGTACCTTAATGTGCATCAATGTGCAATCATGTATTAAAATTTGAAACTTTTCTTGATTCTTGCAGATAACTATAATGCTCTAACAATCCTTTGTTTATGGGCTCCAGTGGTGTCAGTAAGTAACCTCTTTCGCTCCTAGCTTTGTGTGATACATAAATAATTAAATATTTATGCCCCGTCCCCCGATTTTGCTCTCTCTCTCTGAACTGTTGGTAATTATATACTGCAGCGAATTCAGGGAGATCACATTCTATTATTCATTAAAGAATCTACTCCTTCCGTCCCAAAATATAAGAGTTAATATAAGTTTTCGACACGGTCTTCAATGTAGAACTTTAACTATTAATTTCTTTCACTATATGTCATCAACCATTACAAAATTAACATCATATGGAAGTACTTTCAAATGCAAATACAAATATACGATATGCATAATACTAAACTTATATGTTTTTAGCTTAATGGTTAGTCAAAATTTACAAAGTGTTGATTTTCCTAAAAATATGGGTACCTTATATTTTGGGACAGAGGGAGTAATCCTGAAGCAGTAATAAACAGTAATTATATCTAAATGATAGCATGTCTAAGCAGGGAAAGTTGCTGGAGGAAAATCTCCAGGCGTTTTGAACTTGAAAGGATGGCAACATTGATAAGTTTTGTTCTTTAACATTCAACAATAGAAAGATACTAATACTTAATTAGATCGAATGTAAGGCCAAGAAATAAATAAGGAATAACTTGAAGAATTCAACACAACCAGAACTAAAAAGCTGAATTGGGTAAGTTCACATGCTAGTTTTTACTTCAGGGAAAGATCAAACGATGAAACCGATTGTTTAGGGAAACCTATAAGTTATGGAATTTTATTATGTCAACGAATTATTATGCATATTTGATTATTAAAGTGAGTTTATGGTAGAATGGGCATGCGTACGTTTCTTAGCACTCTGCTTATTCCTTGCATATTTCTTGGGCTTATTTCTGCTGCAGGAAGCTGCTGAACATGCAGTGAACATAGGAAAAATATATCTCTAAAGAGAAATTCCATTTATGCAGATTTACCTTTTGGATATCCATGTATTTTACACCGTGATGTCTGCTATATGTGGATTTCTCATCGGTGCACGTGATCGCTTGGGAGAGGTTTAGCTTCTTGAACTGTCCTTTGTTCTTGTCATGTGATTCTGGCTGATGTCTTAACCTGCTATTGTTTATATGATGATATATTATCATGTTTACTCACCGGCATATTTGAATGTTTGCACAATATGTCTGCATTATGTTTCTATTACTACTTCATAGGTTGCCTATGTAAAATGCATTTATTTGTGGAAAGACTCTCAAAAATCATTTTGTAGTATTATGATATTATCATGCCCACATGAAAATAATTACACCAGTTTTGGTAAGCTCATCAGTGTAAAATTCATGCTTTTTCTATGCCTTCTTTTCCTGTTCTTCATCTATGTATAGCCAATACTTTGATTAGCATTTTGCTTGATTTTCTGTTAATTTATCCTATCTGGTGGTTGCATATCATTTTCAGATTAGGTCTGTTGAAGCAGTTCATAGATTCTTTGAGAAGTTCCCTGAAGCATTCATGGATAAACTTCATGTCGCTGTGCCAAAAAGGTTTTTGATGTTTTTATAGTTTGTTGATTTTTCCTTGACTGGAATGCACTAAAGGTGGTTTAATCCCTCCATACAGGAAGCGGTTGCTATCATTGGGTCAGGTATTATTACATCGATATTAGTATTTTGCAGCTTGCTTATTTATTCTAGCTTTTCTGTAGGCAGATCTGTTGGGGACATGATTTATTATTTCAGTAATGATAATGAACTAAGTTGCTTTATTTATATAAAACCGTCCTCAAGTCAAAAAAGCATTTGCTATGCAAAGTGATTAATCCAACTTTGGCCAGTAGTATTTACATCAGACAGTATTATAAACTTACAGAAACAAATCAGGAAGCACTTTTTGTGATGAGTATGCCCATATAATTTTCTTGTTGCTACTCCAAATATTTGTAAATGGATAAGTGGTGAAAGTAAATATTTT
>KE371835.1:120082-148862 GCA_000418225.1 Zizania latifolia | reverse complement strand
GCAGGATTATAATAATGTTGCTATTTGTGGGGACAGTCTCACCATTAAAATATGGTTTTTCAAGAGATTTGGACCAAGAAATTAATCAAAATTGCAGTGCTGCTTCTGTCATCCCTCAATGCCTCTGCTCTCCCTCATGTATGTGTCTGTGTGACGCATCTGATGACATACATCCATGAATGGGCTGACCTTGGTTGGACAGTGTGTATCTTAGTTACTAGGACAAAACAACTTTATACCTCTCTTATCATTCTTAAAATTTTAGATAGTAATATTCTAATGCTGTGTGTGTTTCAGACTTTCAGTAATTAGGCTAATGTGGTATGTTGTGCAAATTCCATCCAAGTGGATTCCTAGGAGCTATTTTTTTCCTATGTTAAGGACATTAGATTATTGTGTTTTTCTTTTAAGATTGTGGTGCAAACTGCAGAGATTACCTTTTCTTACTTTATTTGTTGAAAAGTGTTTGGTACTTTGGTGGAGTAACTGCATAACAGGGTAGATTTAAAGTCAAATAATTCCATTGTATTGTTGATAGTCCTCTTATTCTTACTGCTTTGCTAGCTAATGAAGATTTTCAATCTAACATTGACTAGCTGAGAAATATTTTCAATTACATTGAAATTTGACTATTGGTTGTATGGGAGATTATATCTTGAAATTGTAATTGTTGGTATGGTCTTAGCTTGTAACAAACTAACAGTGTAACCTATATTGTTAATGATGTAACTGTGTGGACCACATAACTACATAAGCAATTTGTTGATCAAGGGTGAGCAGTTTAGTTTTGTGACATTGAAGCTCTGAGATCAGACTTCAAATTTGAACTGTTAACCATTTTATGCTTTTCTTTCGAAGGGAAGTGAATCCATTACATGAAAATAAATTTCCATGTGCTGTATATGTGTAGGCATCAACAGTTTACATTTTTCGTAAGACAGCAGGCAGAAACAGGAAAATAATTCCTATCTGTGCCTACTGTTTACAAGTTTGCAACCCACACTAGTTAGCTATAGTTTTATTACACTTATGGAATTGTATCCTTTCACTGATGTATCTATGAACTCCAGGGTTCAACTCAACTCTGCGCTTAGGGAACATAACTCATCATGAGTATATTCAGGTCTGAATTTTCTCCATTTGTATTTTGAATTTTCTGCAGTGACATCTAGCTGTATCAGACTATCAGTCAAGAATACCTTATTCTCAGGATGGTGGACCAGAGAGCCTTAAAATAAACCAATCTGCTATTTGCCTATTTGTCAATTCTTTTTATAATTTGTTGTGCTCTTCTGGGAGGATGTCATGTAATTTAAAACTAAAGGGAGGATTGATTTTAACAACGAAACTGAATCGACTCATTTACCTTTGGAGGGAGAATATCATACATCATTTCAAGTTCTTAAAAACATGAGACTATGAGAGAATTCAAACTCTTGATCTGAGGTCATCCAGTCATGTCAGGAATTTGGTGATGACTAGCTGATGACCTGATGCTGTCAGTATCCAAGTAAAGCTAGCACACCAATGCCCTATGCTGAGCTGTGCGGTTACGTGTAGGAGTTAATATTCTCAGCAAACTGAAAACTACAATTTGCATTTAACCTGCAAATAAGCTTAAGCCTGTGTGGTTGTCTGACTGAACCTAATAATTCACCATTCTAACATCTCACCAATGATCTGCTATTCAAATTTTTTTGGCAGTATCACACTGCTATTTATTGTTGCTGGTGAATAAGAAAAGAGTTGACAAAATAATCCTTGTCCACCCAGTTCAATATTTTTTTGTTACCTGCAGTCTTCTATTCTTTATGCATGCCAGTAGCACAATGCTGATATCATTGCAGGCTCTCCCACTAAGAAATGCTTAAACAAACTTAGTAACTTACTCTATTGCCTTACTATCTACTCTCGCAATATAATAGGGGCCAACATTATGCTGTCTTACGAACATTGTATTAATGTTCCTAACATAATTTTGTAGGTTGGAAAGGGACGAGATGTTGGTCTTAACCAGATCGCACTGTTTGAAGGAAAAGTTGCTGGTGGAAACGGTGAACAAGTGCTTAGCCGGGATATATACAGACTTGGACAGCTTTTTGACTTTTTCAGGATGTTGTCCTTCTATGTGACAACTGTTGGTTTCTACTTCTGCACTATGGTAATTATATTTCCCTTGCTTGTTACTTCATCATTCTCAAATAGATGTCATTTTAGAATGTCTTTAATTGAACTCCAAAATCTTTGGCTACTAATACACACAAAAACATTAAGATTTATTATGTGAAAATCAATTTAGTAGGTTCGTTTTATCTATAGTTTCTATGGACTACCATTAGAAAAAGTAATGGTCAAAGGTATATATTAGGGACTGTGTCCCAAATGACAAATGACCAGTAAAAAGGAATGGAGAAGTGGGTCAATGCTGTTTGAATTATCATTATATGTGGATCTTCAGGTACTATCGTGGGCTTGTGGCAGGTAATTGTACCATTATCATGGCTGATAAAAGAATTTTCTGTGTAAATCTTTCTTATTCACCTTTTTCCCTCCAAGTACTCTGTATGATCACTTCAGAATGAAGATTTTTCCTGACCAATACAGAATGAAATTCATATTTTTGACTCAAAAATTTCAAAACATTTATTTCATAAATTTCATTTTTATACTATCTTAGTAATAATAGATCAGAATATATGCACTATGAGCTATATCAATATCCATGGGATTTATATTGTATTATTTAAAGCCTTAGAGGTACACGGTAAAACTAAATATGTATAAGATAGATTAGTAATGCTACTAGTACGTATCGAACTTGAGGTGGATGTAAGCGCCTAAGTCTGCTGCTATATCTTTTATTCTAAATAAAATTCTTTTCTCAAGTTGTTTGCTCTTTTGCAGCTAACTGTATGGACTGTGTACATATTTCTCTATGGGAAAACCTATCTGGTAATACAGAAAACAGTTCTGCTTTTCCTGTTTTAATTTCTTGGATAATAATATCTCTCTGTAATAATATTATAGGAATTGACTTATTTTTGCATGTCAGTTTACTTGCTCATTGTCCACCTTCTCGTCTGTTAAGTAAAAAAGTTGTTATAACTTATAAGCGCATCTTGCTTGCATTGCTGTCTCTGCTATGTTTTTTATTTTATCTTTTCTAAATTAAGTTGGAAACTCTGTTAACTATGGACGATGATATATCTTTTCTAGATAGGCCACAGCATAAGAATATTTGATTGGGTAATGCAATGCTCGCATGCTGTATTCCTTCTCTGTTCAGCCTTTGCAGCTGCAAAGCTCACAGATGTTGTAATGCATGCTTTTAGCTTTCTTGCACCTTTTAAAGAAAACTTCCTGACATCCATGTTGTAGACTTGTAGTGGTACTTTCTCTACCTTTTGTCCCAGACTCCCAGTTTCTCGGGTTCAGTTGGTGACTTTTTTTCTGCCATATCTGACAAAGATGTTATATTGCGGTTGACATATTCCTTCTGTTTTTATTTCTTAGGCTTTATCTGGAGTTGGAGAATCAATTCAGAATAGGGCTGATATATTGCAGAACACAGCCTTGAATACGGCCTTGAACACTCAGTTTCTTTTCCAGATTGGTGTATTTACTGCTATACCCATGATTCTGGGTTTCATCCTGGAATCAGGCGTCTTGACGGTATTCCCTTTCCCTTGATGATGAATGTCCTGACTTATTGGTTCCATCTGAGTACTCCTGGTCGATTATCCTTTTTATATTTGCCATGTAATGCTGTTTTTTACAAAATGTTTTCAACTTATTTTAATGCAACATAATATTGATATAAATCAGGTCATATTTGTCTGGTTTCAACAAGGTTCACATTAATTCAATCTTGTATTTTTTTGAATTCGATGTGCTTGTACTGTTGACTGTTGAAGTATATCAGCTAGTTGTTTGTTGAGTTGAGCTTATCTTTCTAGTCTTATATAGACTTTTTCTGCATTTGTTAGCTTTACTCTTGAATATTCTTTATATTTTTGCATAGAGTAATGTATTTTTACATTTAAATATGTGATGCAGGCTTTTGTTAACTTCATCACCATGCAATTCCAACTTTGTTCTGTATTTTTCACATTCTCCCTCGGAACAAGAACTCACTACTTTGGCCGCACAATACTACATGGTGGTGCAAAGGTAGGGTCCTTTGTTTTGAAGTAGTGCTTGTCTGTTTATGAATTTTACTCTGTATTGATCTGATGCATTTCTTCTTAATTACCAGTATAGAGCAACCGGTAGGGGTTTTGTGGTAGAGCATATCAAGTTTGCTGAGAACTACCGTCTTTATTCCCGGAGCCATTTTGTGAAAGGGTTTGTTATCAGCTGATGTTACTCTCAAAATTGTAGGTGCAACTACAGTCCGTTATGACTATTCTTGTTTTTTCACAGGTTGGAGGTTGCTCTTTTGCTAGTGATTTTTTTAGCGTATGGTTTTAACAATGGTGGAGCAGTTGGCTATATTTTACTTTCAATAAGTAGCTGGTTTATGGCCATTTCTTGGCTTTTTGCTCCCTACATATTCAACCCATCTGGATTCGAATGGCAGAAGTAAGCTACTAATTACGAAGCATTCTATACATGTGTACTCTACCTAATTATATCAAACTTTTTAATTATCAGGATTAAAACAGCTCTATTCTTCTCTCAGGGTCGTTGAGGATTTTAGAGACTGGACAAACTGGCTCTTTTACCGAGGTGGTATTGGGGTTAAAGGAGAAGAAAGCTGGGAAGCCTGGTGGGATGAAGAACTGGTACTGAATTTTGCCTGTATATGACTAGCATTGTGTCTAATCTTTTATTCTGTCTACTCATCCTTTTTGTAAGTAGCAACATTGTATGCACATTGCACAATAGGCCTAGAGTGAAAAAACTAGGTCTTTTCATAAATAAGCAGAGTGAAAAAAAACATTGTGTGCACATTGCACAATAAGCATAGAGTGAAAAAAAACATGATGTGCACATTGCACATCGCAGCTTGACCGTATCATGAGAATCTACTGTCACATTTCTTGTAAAGCCTTGAGAGGCCACTTTATTTCTTCTTTTCGTTGGTGCCTCTTCTGCAGTTACTATGTCAATTTTGGCACACTTTCATTGGCTTTTATTTACTATTGTAAGCATATGACTCAATTGAAGAAAGTGATGATAAGCTCCAAACGTTGACAAATGGAATATATTTGATTTTTTTCACCAAGGTCGAAGTCATTCAAGATAGTTGATCTCCCAATGTTTCTATTTCAGGCACATATTCACAACCTTGGTGGACGGATACTGGAGACTGTACTTAGTTTAAGGTTTTTCATCTTCCAGTATGGAGTTGTTTACCATATGGATGCAAGCGAATCAAGTAGAGCATTGTTGGTACGTTATTATTTCAGCATCCATTTGCTTGTTGGCATGAAATTCTTTGACAAAATAGGATTTTGCAGTTTTTATTCACTTTGTGGAAACAGTTTTTATTTGAGTGTGCTACTAATACTCTGATCTAACTCAAAGAACGGAAACATTTTTTAATCATAAAATTGGTAACATACTATTCGATTTTAATTTGATCTTCATATATTGATCTAGCTAATAGAGAGAATAATAGTAAAATCATTTAATTTTGTTTGCAGGTGTATTGGTTATCATGGGCCGTGCTTGGTGGGCTTTTTTTCCTCCTCCTGGTATGTAAATATTTTATGTACTGGTATGAGCTGTCTGAGTAATATTTGGCTTTCAAATGTCCGTTAGATTAACTTGTGTTTATTTGTTTTGCTAATATGCAGGTATTCGGTTTGAATCCCAAGGCCATGGTGCATTTCCAGTTGTTCCTCCGTCTTTTCAAAAGCATTGCGTTGTTGATGCTTTTGGCGGGCTTGGTTGTGGCAGTTGTGTTTACAAGCCTTAGTGTTTCAGATGTGTTTGCTTCGATCTTAGCATTTGTGCCAACTGGCTGGGGAATTCTTTCGGTGAGTTTCTTATAGCAACATCAGTGTCCATTGCATTCGTATCTGAGTATTACTGCACCATACAGGATGGTGGGTGAAAAAAATGAACTCATATTCAAAAGTGTTCTTGCATAGCAAATGACATGTTTTAAGAAAAAGTCCACTTTACTCAAGTATTTCGTCGGAGTACTTAATCTCCCAAATTACTTTTGACTTTACTCCTTGAACTATTAAAACTAGTTCTCTTTGCTCCTGAATGACAATCGTCCTTTTTGTTTCACTTTCTACTAATAGTATTTAAAGTTGAAATCGAGGGATGATAGATGGCATCATACTTCATGTTCCAAAATATTTTAGGAAATTTTCATGACTTTTTATGTTGGAAGCACATTACACCCAATACTTCATGATACTTTTTTGTATTTACTTTTTTATCATTATTATCCATGGTTATGCTGTTTTTTATAATACAGATCGCTGTGGCATGGAAACCTATTGTCAAGAAACTAGGTTTATGGCAAGCAGTGCGCTCTCTAGCTCGCTTGTATGATGCTGGCTTTGGAATGATCATTTTTGTTCCTATAGCCATCTGTTCGTGGTTTCCGTTCATATCCACCTTCCAGACGCGACTTCTATTCAACCAGGCGTTCAGCAGAGGTTTGGAGATCTCTCTCATTCTTGCCGGCAACAATCCAAATGCGGGAGTATGATTGACAGTAGGATGCACATATTTCTTGGACGGGCAGCTATCGATGTATCCTGTCGGCCACATTATTGCATTGATCATAGTGCTGCTAATTGTATTTGCTACTGTTGTTTTTTTGGTTTGAAGAACGGGAACTGATTAGTACTTGGTAGCTGTTGAATTAGCATTCAAGTTTTGTGAATACAATTAATATTCTGAAAATTTATCAGCTTGTTTTGATATTTTTTTTGAAACGGGTGGCAGGAGCACTGCCTGTTGATATAGACAGAAAATGAGATACAAACACTAACCCCGTCCAAGACACTTCACACCAAACCCCACAATGGAACGAAGAACACCTAGTGGTATTTTTCCATTGACTCTTACGAGTTACGGCCAAAGAACTGCCATGCCAAAAACTGAGCGATGGCTCTGTCGTTGTTCAGAATTTAAAATGGACATCTATTACATTGAAGACGTTTAGTCATGGTGAAGTGAATTGAACGGATTGTTGCCAGATGAAACGACGACGAAAGCTTGGTGACTAACGTGATAAATACCTGCGGTGTCACGAGAGAAACGAAGACGAAAGCAGTTAGGGGAGGATAAACAGTTGAACACTGCACAGTCTGCACTGTATATCCTATCTCTAATCGTCGTATATTCGGTCTACAGGTACGGTTTTCATTTTCCATCATCAATTATCTGTGTGAATCTGTGATAAGTGTAAGAGTAAGATAGCAGAAAATTACAGCGAAATATCCAACCGGAGTAAGAGTAGATGACCAAAAAGCCCACAGTTAAAAGGCCGAAACAACTCGATGGAGACACCACAACATCCAGGCCCACTCTTCACAAAACCAACATCCAGGCCCACTCTTCACAAAACCAGCCACGCCACGTCAGCTATCCGGCCTATCTCTCCATACCAATCACACGGATCGACGCCCTCCTCCTCCTCCTCCTCCTCCTCCTCCCTGCCACGTCACCGATCCGCTCTCCTCACCCATACCAAATCACACCCGTCCATTTCTGATCCATCGCGCCAAACCCAACCTCCCACGGATCGCTCCATTTTAGCCGCCGCGCCCAAACTTCCCTTCCCGCCGCTATAAATTGCCCAGCAACCAGCCGCTTCTTCCCACAGAGCAAAGGAGAAAATCCCCGCCCCTCCAAATCGTCCTCCTCTGTCTCCTCGAGCTCTCACATCGTTCGCCATGTCGGGTCGCGGCAAGGGAGGCAAGGGACTGGGCAAGGGCGGCGCGAAGCGGCACAGGAAGGTTCTGCGCGACAACATCCAGGGCATCACGAAGCCAGCGATCCGGCGTCTCGCTAGGAGGGGCGGCGTGAAGCGCATCTCCGGGCTGATCTACGAGGAGACCCGCGGCGTGCTCAAGATCTTCCTGGAGAACGTCATTCGCGACGCCGTCACCTACACGGAGCACGCCCGCCGCAAGACCGTTACCGCCATGGACGTCGTCTACGCGCTCAAGCGCCAGGGCCGCACCCTCTACGGCTTCGGCGGCTGAGCACATTAGTTAGGGTTTCGTTTGCTTCTGGAACGCGTCGGGATGGCGTGCCTTCTGCGCTTGTGCAAGGTTATTGGACCTGTACTCTGATTTATGTGAATGAATTGATGGATGCATTTTTCATATGGGCCATTGCAGAATTAATCGGGTCAAAATGGTTTCAAACTAGATTGATGCTATCTGCGGCGCCCGTTTTGAATTAGTGATGCGTGCGAAAATTTCGATGCAATTTTTGATGTTTCCCGCTTGTAAGAATACTTTGAGCGCTCCGTATCCGTAATTTGAACTGAACAGATCTGGTATCTTTTCCAAATCTACCTACAATATTATTTGAAAACGTCAGTTATGTTCGCATTGTAATCTTGGAAATTAAATCAGATTATAATGAGGGAGATAATATGCCAAATCTGTATATAAAATATATAGAAACAGAAACTTGATTCCAATTTAAAAGATTTTAATATCAAATAAGCTCTGATATAACATAATGCAAAATTATATAATATAAATATTACTTACTTTTTAAGCGTCCTTTAGTTTTAATATTTAAAGTTTAGGTTGTTCAATTAAATATCTTTAATATATCTAAAACTAAATATTATATATTTTACCAGCTCAAAAAATATTATCTGGGCCGAAAGCCCAACTCGACCGTCCAATCTCGCAGCCCTGGATGCCAAGCTGCCAACTCACCGTTGCGGCGGCGACGCAGACAGCGATCACCCCAACTGGCAGCCCCGCGCCGCGCCGCTCCACGGTCCGCTCGCCACCAAGGCACCACTCACACCACAGACGGAGCCCTCGCGTTGAGAGCTGGCGCCGCCCGCTCGGCAATTTGGATGGAGTGACCGCGCCGCCGGGTGAGTGGTTTTCGTCGGCACGGCGACGAAATTCTCTTCGCTTAATACGCCGGCACGAGCGTCTGTTCCGACCTGCTCGGCGTGGCCGCTCGTCTTTCAGTGTACTCCCCCCTCCCCTCCCCTTTGTACTCCACCCCTCAATTGCCTTTTGATTTGGTTAGACAGAGATGTTCTCTGAATTAAGTGTTTGTTCCACTGATGCTTGATATTGATCCAAACTACTACTTAGTTGTATGGGACCTACTCAATCTTTAGCTGCAAAATTTTAGGGACCATTTTCATTATCTTTATGAAGACTGTGGATTTCAAGCCCGATGTCTATAACATTTGGGATTTATAGTTATGTCTGTCTATTTAGAAGGTAAACTATGAAACATGTCCTTATTTAACTTTTGTTCACAACTTTACTTTTCCACATACTCTGCATATAACTTGGTTGAAGTCACTCTTTATGTTTGAAAGCATAAATATAATATCCATAAAACCTTAGTTTATAATGTAAACTTAGTACATCTTGAAAACATGTAGTTTATAATGTAAACTTAGTACATCTGCGTGTTTACAGGGTGGTTATGGACTTGCGGCCAAGTTGCATTACAGGCTTTACTGCAGTCTGCCACCATTGTTTTTCTTTCTCGGGTTAAGAAGTTTTGTTCTTATTTTAGTCTCGAAAGAAAACCAAAGTACTAAGGATAATGTATGCAAATATAAGCCCTCTTTAATGGAGTTGTTTTTGGAGGCATCAGTAGCTGAGATTGCACAGTAACCCTATAAGCATACAAGTAGTATTTTCTAATAAATAATAATAATCACTCGGATCTGTATATCTTCCTTATATAAGGTTTTCAGCATAATCTCCTGAGGGTAGTTCAACTGGTTCGTTGGTTAAGTTCAATTTGAGCTTCTATGATAAGGAAACCATAGCCAAAACATATGGAAAAGGCCTTCTGATGTCATCTCATACATAAATTCTAAATTGTAGTACTTGAACATATCTTGTTCACACTACAGTTCAGTGGATTGTAGTTTTCTTAAAAAAATCATATGGATTCATTTGACATGGAACAAACTATATCAGTGTAAACTTTTTGAATTGTTCACTCTCTTTATGAACTTCATTTGACATATCATTTACATCTGATACGGGAACCTTTTGTTTTTTCCTTTACCTCTATATGAGTTCATGCTTCTTATTTTAATGCTCTATCCTATTTATCACGGTAGTTTGTTTCTTTGTAGCAGAACTGACAATAACAGCTCATTTTTATATGTCATCCTTTTCCTCTTTTCATTGCGCTGGATGCTTTTGTGCCAGTTATCTTGATGTTGCTTCTTTCAAGAGGAACTTACCAGGTAACCACTTAAACAGTCGACATTTCATATTTAGCGGTTACATGAAAATATCTCACATTTTTAATGCAGTTGCTTCACAACCGTTTTGTTTCACCATGATAAAATCAATATACAGAGTGCTCTGGCACCATTTCACCTTGATCTGTACCATGTGAAGAATGCTAAAATCAATTAAGCTATAGCAATACCACTTGTTTTCTCAGGATAGTTTTCAGAAGTTCATATTTCACAAAATTTCTTGCTTTCTCAAATTGTGATGAGAAAAGTATGCATGCTAAACATGTGCAGCTTCGCTTACTATAGTGTAGAAATCTGCTTGCAGTATCCAATGAATAAAGAGAATTGTTTTAACTTTTGGTTTGATGGCGACTTCTGTTATACAATTGCTTTTTGCCTGTTGAAGATTGCATTTTCACATGTTTTCATCATGTTTGTACTTGCATTTTCTGTGTTCCAAGTTATTCTTCTTAAATGTTTGCTAAACAAAACATAATGGGAACAGAGCAAGTTTATTTTCCCTGTATATGCTCTTGTTATGATGCTCGCATGATTTCAGTCTCAGTAGTTTTTACTGGGTAGAATCTGCTACATGTATATGCAAATTCTTTGATAGGCACATGACTTAACTGCATTACAACTGAAGATAACGAAAATATGGTACTTGAAATGCAAATTCTTTGATTGACCTGCGTGCAAATTATCTTAAGTACTAATCCCAGCTCTTACTTGGACAGTATCTTCAGTTTCAGTAGTTTTATGTACTGAAGAGGGGTACAATCTTGTATCTGCATATTCAAATCTTTTGGTATACATAGTATTTGTTTGAAATACAAAGCTGAATAATACAGTTCTTCTTTGAGAGGTGGAGTGCAGTACTTGACTGCAGACTCTTTGGTAGACAAATTTACATACAAAACTATTATCTTGTCAATGTTATGTACGAGAAGTTAAGAACAATGGATACATGCCCAATTTTGTTATTTCAGCAATTGCTAGGAGATAATTTCGAAGTCACAAGATTTCTTGCTTTCTCAAATTGTCATGAGAAAACTAAACATGTTAAACATGTGCAGGTTCCCTCATTATAGCTTAGAAATCTGCTTGCAGTATCCAATGAATAAAGATAATTGTTCTAACTTTTGGTTTGATAGCGACCTACTAATATAATGCTTTTTGCTTGTTGAAGATTGCATTTTGACATGTTTTTCTCCATGTTTGTGCTTGCGTTTTCCTGCTGCAAGCTCCAGAAACCTGCATCTCTGCGTTCCAAGTTATTCTCATAAATGAGTGCTAAACAAGACATACAATGAGAACGGAGCAAGTTTATTCCCTGTATATGCTCTTTTTATGATGTTTGAATGACTTAACTTCAAAGCATAGTGTCCTCTATTGTCAGTAGTAAATTTCCCGTGTTTTCCTACTTTTGCAGTTGCTACCAGCCGATGTGCAGCTGCTAAGCAGCACTGAAGTAGTCAGAAATGGAAGCTGATTCAAGTTAATTAAAAATTATGTTCTGTGTCTTTTGGTTCTCCCATGGTATGTAAGATTTTCCAAGATGTACAGTAGCATGATAGCATGCATTATAGTTTCAGAACTAGCGAGCGTCCTAGCCACAATGGTAAATAATAACTAAGATAATTGTCTAAAGTCTGAATCCTGAATCTCAAAATTGACTTTATTTTGCCATGTATTAAGGAATATAAACTAAGTATGGCATGGTGTAGATGGTCTGTCAGGTGTCAAAAAGTCCAGCAGGCAGTAGCAATTCAAATTTGATAGCCAGACCGGGTTCTTGTTTCGTTGAATTCCTTGAAGAAAATATATTAAGTTGGCTACTGTTCAGTGCTGCTCTTTTTTGTTAAAGTGCTCTAACTGATTTTTGCAACCACTATGGCCATCGAATCAGAGATAGTAAACCATGTAAAAACCTCACATAGTGACTGAACATGACGTAAGCAAATTGTTTGCATGTTGTCTAAACTATACTTTACAGGGTACTTATGGTCCTATGGATGTTAATCATCACAGTCAAGAAAATGACACTGGTGGGAACTGAATTTGGAGTTTTGGACTGCTACAGGGGAAACAAACTTTGTCTTATGGATTGAACCGCAGGAACAGTCTACAACGGAGACAGATAAAGTTTTGTGTCCCGGTTATATTATCTGCATAATATTTTTTCATCATTTGGTGCAAGGTATTCAGATTTCTTTCCTTGTTTGGGTAGAAACAGATTCTTGTGGAAGGCAAGATACATGAACAAGGGCTTACTTTTGGCCTTTCAAAAGTTGGGAGGCTAGGGTGGCCTATCCTTTCGGCTACACGGTTGTGTTTTCTTTTCTTTTGATTCCTCTTCTTCTGTAATCAGAACCGACACTGTCTTCAGCTCTGCAACCTTTGTGATTAAATAACTTTTATGAAATGCTTTTGAATGGAATATATCTCAGCATATCTTAATTCTATCTATTTCCATATCCAGGTTGAAGTACTTTGCTTGCCTCTGGCAGAGGCCACCAATCTCACCATTGATGACAATGTGGGCACTCAAGGTCTGATCCCAACACCCCCTTCAATGTTCTAAGAATTATTCCTTGGGTAATCTACTGCTGGTCAGTCATCTTTCATCAAAACTAGTACCGTTGCTTAGCTGTTGATCTGAACTCGAAGGCTTTAGGGGAAATAGACATAAATAATTTTATGGACATTTCCCAAATTGCAGTATAATTTTAAGACAAACAGAGGAAGACTAAAACTGTAGCTTGGTGTTTGAGAATTAAGACTTTGTTTATCTAAAACAAGGAAAACACGATAAAAACAGTTTTGATGGAGCTATCATAGAACACGGACTGCTGAAGATCGTATGTCCCTAATCATTAGTTTGATCAGAACGTAATTTGTCTCTGGCAAATGGCAATCTGTCATCATTGTGAAGATACATTAGCTGATTTGCTGGGTCCAGGTGGGCTAAATTCTCTCTTTTTCTGTCCTTATTCCTTAAAAGCCCTGTGAAGCTGTGGAGATTTGGGCATCCTTTACTAATCAAGCTGGCCGATCGTACTTTATCATTTCGTTGTGTTAAGTTTTACTAATCACTGCACTTTTGAATTTTAAATAAATCGCGTCATGTGTGCCCTTCCGGTTCACTCTAATCTGTCGGATCGACCGACTTGTCTTACTATTCATGTCACATTGGACACCTTCTTCTTCCTTTTTGCACGGGTGCCACAAACCATATGCACAGTTAAAGTTGTGCAATACGTATTTGATAATATATTTGTACAAGATCGGCAGGAGCGAGATACGTAGAATAGCTTCAGATGGGGTGGTTTTGGAGATACCGCTGTGTGGGGTGGGGAGAAGCATAAACTCGAAAGGGGAAAGGAACCTAAAGCTGGGGCGGATGGATTGATAAAAAGGAAAAGTGGCCCACAAGCTATGCATCAGCATCAGCAGCCGCAAGTTGGAAGGCCTCAAAAGCGCCGGGACCCAGTTCTTGCACTTGCCATGCAGGCTTAGCAGGGGAACGTGTCGAAAGCCTGGCTATCACAGTACATTTGTTGGATAATCACCTTTTCTTTTTTTCTAGCTGCTGATAGATCGTCACCATCATTGGCTCACTGCATGCCTAGAATGGATGGAAGTCTATAGTTCGACCATAAACCAACCAGTTGTGTTGTCCTTAACCATAGTTCAAACCCGTCTTAATTGTTCAGCTCACTGTTCTGATACGCCCCTGTTTCTAGGATAAGGTATCTCTTTTAGCAGGTTCCTGCCGACTTCAGTAAAAGGACGGTGCATAGTTTGTGGGATATACAATCTTTACTAAATTTTTTAATAAAATGAGGGATAACTGTGGGTCAAATGTGAACGAAGTCATTTTGGTGTTAGTGGGCCCTATTTTCGCCTTGGATTTCATATTGCTCACTAGATCCAACAGAAGCCTTTTCAATCCATCCAGTGTGGACAGTGTGAGCACAATCTTTATTAGGCTCCTTTGTTTCTGGCAAATGAGCTTGCCAAATTTATCACTTTGGATGTCTGTTTGTTGCACTGTGAAAATGTGTCATTTGATTCTCTCAACTCATGGCTGTTGCATTTTTGGTAGAGTCGGGCAGAGCTGAGCATACCAGTTTTATGGTTGTAAATGAGACATGTTATTTATATGCTATTTTCAATTGTGAACCAGCTCCTTCAGGCAGTTTTCAGTGGTAAACCAGCTTTCTCTGGCCAGCTTTTTACGAAAATTCTCCAATTATAGCTTGAATTTCACCACATGCATGTACATTCGTTCAGAGCAATCTTTGAAGTTTGCACAAAATACATAAATCAATACTCAAAATATATTATCCAGAGTCATTTTCGTCTAGAACCATTCAATACTAACTTTTCTCTTGACTGTCTCCACAGGTGACCAGCTTACTGTCGGTCTGCGCAGGCTGCAGCCATCACATAGGTCAGTGAGCATTGGCAGCCACTCTCGAACGAACACCCAGAAGCCAGAAGAGAGGAACAGGTGAACTTGAGCACAGGCGCACAGCACTACCACTCAGTTGATAGACAGCTAATCAGTCCTGACAATGTATTAGTACTGTAGTACAATGCATTAGCTGCTAATCATGCAGGACACGCGAATCGAGGTAGGCCCCCGGCAAAATCTACATGGGGGCGCGTGTGTGAACGTGACGTAAACCGTCAAAGGGAAGGAGGAGGCTCCCAGAGACAGAAAAGCGCGGGAATCGAGTACCAACCTTGGGCCCCTCATTCTTTCCAACGAGAGCTGACTAGGCACGGCCATGGTAGCCCACAAAGCAACCAATGGCATCCTTCCATCCCTGGAGCTACAGCTCTTCGCTTTGTATAGCAGCCAAAGACAAGAAGAGAAGATTGGGATATTTCTATTCACCGATATAAAGCTAACTGACACAGACAACAGAAAGCAAAAGCAAATTAAGGGAGAGAGACAGAGAGAGCGAGCTACATGGAGTACGTAGCTTCTTGAGAAAGGTGACAAGAATCCTAACATATATACATAAAATACTCTCTTAATCTTTGCTATAAAGCCACACTCCCTCCGCCTGCCCCTTTCCCTCCCTCTCTTCTTCCCCCGGCATTAGCCCATAGCACCGAGGTCTCTCCTCTTGCTCCTCGATGCTCGCCATTCTCTGTCTTACTTGCATGACAATCTTGTTAACTCATATGTGTGTGCCATTGTATGTTGCAGGTTTTTGTACATTGTAGCTGATTTATTCATTCATATAGCTATTCGGACAAGTTTGGTGGCTGTCCACATATTAGCTTTGGATAGTCTTGCCTGCCTAGCTCCAAGCACCCTCTTGCTGTGAGAGTTTTGAGAGGAAGGCTAGAGGAAGTACATGGCACCCGTGAGTTTGCCTCCAGGTTTCAGGTTCCACCCCACCGATGAGGAACTAATCATCTACTACCTTAAGCGGAAGATCAACGGGAAACAGATAGAGCTCGAAATCATTCCGGAGGTTGATCTTTACAAGTGTGAACCGTGGGATCTGCCAGGTATGTTCTTTAATTTGCTTTGTTCTGGTGATCTTATTCTCTGTTTTTGTGTTGCTCGTTGATAGGTGAAGTTAGCATGCATTCTGTAGCCCGTGCTAGAATATTTCAATCCAACCCTATGGTCGATCATGCAAGTATCACCAATTTGTTTTTCTTATTTGTTGGCTTGCTGTAGCAGCTTCATGATAAACTATAAAGAGAGATAATCAATGCTGACTATTTGTCCAGTAGTTATTGATGGAACATTTATAGTTTATATGAACTTTGGATAAGTGTTATATGAACACGATTTAGTTTGTATGCATGAGTTAAAATTCTGGTTATAATCATCACTAAGTACCTAAAAACCATTTCTGTAATGGGCTGCTTCTGCCGTACTGACTATATATAGGTAGGATATTTTTTGGATTTTAAGATGGCAAACACCTTCATTGTTCTCCAAGGAAAGCACATATATAGCTCTAGCATGTTTATTTGGGTCCCATGTTATGTAGACACTAAGCAGTTTTGTTCAATTCTTATACTATTATGGCATCCAAAGAAACACCAATGCCTACACTTAAGGAAAGAATAACTATATGTTCCCTTCTTGATGAGCACTCCATCAAGACATTGTAGTTAAAATGTATATATCTAATAATAATCGCTAATTAATCTTGACTGTAAATATGGCAGCTCTTATATGTCGTTTTAGCTTTTCTATTTCAAAAAAAGTTTCCATGATTAATTCAGTATACTGGTACCATTTGAATTGCTATTTGTGTCAACTGTCAAGCATATTTGGTATTTATTTGTCTATATAAAAAATCAAACATTATCAAAAGCCATGTTTTACGGTCGTAGCTTCGTGTAAAAATAAGATTGATCATGCTGTGAAATTTGCTTTACTTTGAACATTTTATGTGCACCGAAAGGAGGGGTATTGATAGATCTTGGTCCTTTTGTCGAAAGAAATTAATCTTCCAAAAAGAAATGTCAAAATTCTGCCAAGTGTAAAGGTGATGATATGTGCGTCCATGCACTGGGCTACTTGAAATGGAAAATAAATCCTTTATATCAGTAACATCAAAGTTAAAGCTTATATGTTTTGGACCATGCCACAATCACATAGAGATTTGACAAAAAGATATTCTCTTTATCCACTTGCGGTTTGCTTTCAAGCTAATTGGCAGTTTACTATAAAAATACCATGTAGCATTCAACATTCATGAAGCTAACAAGTGCTGTAAAAATATCAAATGAAAAGATAAAATAAAGATGATTCTTTTTTCTTCTTTGAGTGACAAAATAAAGCAAGAAATTAAGAAAGGGACTTGCAATGAACATAAGTCCAAGATGAACAAAAGTTGCACAGCCTCCAAGAGATACAAAGTGCCTTGGTCTAATTTTTCTTGTCAGCTATGTTGGGCTATCATGTTAACATATCTTTACTCTATTATTAGATATAATCATGATATAAGACAAATACTCATAAAAGTGTAGAGTGATTTTACAGTCTTTAAGGAGATACCAGAAGGTACTAAAATTAACACTGAAAAATATGGTACCTTCTAGTACATTCTTAAGGACTGTAAAATTTTCTAAAAGTGTAATTAATATATATGCTGCATGATTATGTATGTGTATGTTGTATGACATCCCCTGGGTGTTCACTATCCAGAAAAATCCTTCCTCCCGAGCAAAGATCTCGAGTGGTACTTCTTCAGCCCTCGGGACCGCAAATACCCAAATGGATCAAGGACAAACCGTGCAACAAAAGCCGGATACTGGAAGGCAACTGGGAAAGATCGCAAAGTGAACTCGCAGAGACGTGCCGTTGGAATGAAGAAGACTCTTGTGTACTACCGTGGTCGAGCCCCGCATGGTTCTCGCACCGACTGGGTTATGCACGAGTACCGCCTCGATGAGCGGGAATGTGAGACTGACACTGGCTTGCAGGTGTGTTATATTACTCCTAGTGCATTCTTAAATCTATATAGCATATGGATAGATCATATTTGACCTCTTTTTTATGAAATTATAAACCTAGAGTACTACATGCTGCTGGTTGCTATCTGATATAGACTAGGTGTGTGTATATAGGACGCATACGCATTGTGCCGGGTGTTCAAGAAGACAGCGCCCGGGCCAAAGATCATAGAGCATTATGGCGTGGTGCAACACCATGTCGAGCAACCTCAATGGATGACAAGCAGTAGTGTCGTCGACCGCTCCCCAACACTGGACATGTCGAGTGATGGAAGAGGTGATGACTTTGAGAGCAGCAGCTTCTCATTCCCGACAGAAGCTCCAATGGACTCCATGCACAGTGGGTTTGGAATGCAGATGAGTGCACCTCACGAGGATGGAAAATGGATGCAGTTTCTAAGTGAAGACGCCTTCAACGCCACCAATCCATTCTTCATGAACCCAGTTGCAGCCAACTTCTCATGCCTTCCATCCAAGGTAAGAACGTGTATTTAAGTAAATTAGTATTGCAGGTACAGGTAAAGATTTTACAAATGACATATTCAGGCGATGAGTGCTTATCGGCGCAAATATTTTGATGCATGCAGGTGGACGTTGCACTAGAATGTGCCAGGCTGCAGCACAGGCTCACCTTGCCTCCCTTGGAGGTGGAGGACTTCCCACAGGACGTCAGCCTTGACACGAAGATGGGTATACTCCGCAGTAATAACCCCAACGACGTTGACATCCTTCAAGAGTTCCTGTCAGTTGCAACAGCTTCACAGGAGTTAATTAATGGCTCCAGCAGCTACCCTGAAATGTGGTGTGGTGCTAGCACAAGCAGTGCTAGCTACGTCAACGAATTATCCTCTCTAGTTGAGCTCGGCGTGAAGACAAAGGAAGAGACCGGCAATATCTACCTGCAGATGGGCGGCATTGGCACTTCTAATCACGATGAATCCGCTAGGCTGGTTGAGATAACTGACATGGAGGTGTTCAAGGAAGAGAAGAAGCGGGTGGAGAACCTTAGAGGAGTCAAGTTGGTGAACAATGACCTTGGGGAGGTAATTAATTGTTTTCATCAGAATTATACAAGCTAGGATATTCTTGTGAATTAGGCATTACATTTTGAGACTGATTACATGCTTCATTTTTTTCTCAAGCAGATCGTTGTAGAAGGGGGTGAAAGCAATACAGAAGAAGCCATCGTCGCACAGTATCCTATAAAAGACACTGCAGACAATTCAGGTACGTATTTTTCTCTTCGTGATAAATGGAGGCAAGGACTCCACATAAGTAACTTAGCCGTATGCCATCTTAATTCGATAGACATGCAGATACAGTACTAACTCAGAGCTAGATTGCAGGAGAAGCCGGTCATCGCATGACCGATCCCACTGACGTAGGCGACATTGACACTGCCCCCATCTTCTCGCAATCTCAACCTGACGACTTTGCTGTTGGTTTCGATGACGTCAACCCTAATGCATCTTTCGATCTGTACGGGAAGGTTGACGTCAAGCATGGGCTATTCGTTTCTAGGGTTGGTGCGGCGAAGACATTCTTCCACCGCGTTGAGCCATCTAAGAAGGTCAGCTTCCACTCGAATCCACTAGCAAACACCGTCAGTAATGCGACCGAGAAGTTCCACTCCCCCGTTACGGCCGAAGTTAGTGGTAGGGTTTCCATTTTTAGCAAGTTGAAGGCACTCATAAGGGGCAAGTTGTTGATGAGGCCATCATACCAAAGATCAGGCAGCAAAGAAACTACAGTGAGTGAGCTGCTGCAAATTGTGTCACTCCTTTTAGCACCGAAGGAAGCCACAGGCCCTACTGATGAGCAAGAGTTGGTCAAGAAGAAGGCAAAGGAGGTGATGAAGCCAGGATGGGGTCGTAACGGAAGCAACAAATTGTGGCTTCCGCCCTCCAAAGGGAAGGGCATTTCCAGCATGTTTTTGAGTGGGAAATGGACACTTCTATCCTCCGCGTTGGCCATCCGCACTCCAGATGAGTGCAATCACTAAGGTCTTTTCCATGACTGTAACACTGATATATTCTGCTCACTATATATAACCTCGATCAGTAGCGCGAGCCTATATAGTGCACGAAGAGAAGGTTAACATTAATCGTCTTCGTGTATATCTGATTTTAATTAACTGGTGTATAACTGGAGAATGTATGCCATTAGTTATTGTTTGTACGTCCATGCAAAATCTAACCCTGTTGTATCAAAATATTATTTGTAATTGCAAAAACAGATGTATACACACTATATTCAATACTGTATTGTTTCATTGCCCAGTCTTGTGCCACTTAATCCCTTTTACTTTTTCATTAGCAAAAATCAATTGCATCTACGAACGCTTGTGAGATGAGGTGGGTGATCCAACTGTCGTTTTGCCTAAGCCTCGCTTGTAGTTTCTGTGCGAGCGCACTCGGCTGGGAGGCCCATTTTCCACGCGTGACTGGGCCCATTTGGCAAGCTGAATTTTCGATCATTCACATAAAATAAAATGAGTCAGAAATTCAGTATGTCAAACAGACCTAAGTATTAAAAACAATTATCTTCTGGCTACCCTCTTCTTGTCTTTCTTATCACTTCCGTGCAAGTTTCGAAGATTACACTTTTTAAAGCCCAATCAAATATTAATAGATTCTTAATTTTTTTTAAAAACAAAATAGATAGATTTTCTATGGTATAACTCTACCAAGCTGTATGTCACCTTGCTGATTCGTCTCGAGATGTATGGCCATGATTAGATTGCTAGCGCCGGCTTGCCTGCCATCGATCGGTTGTTCAGAATTACTAACTGCAAGTTAGATGTATATCTGTGGATTACCTCTCGTGAGCTGACGACGATGCATTTTTCTCTCAATTGCTTATCCCCTTAACGGATGGGCCAGGTTCGGTTCGCTTCCAAGACAGCAGCGATCCAGGCTTCTGAGTCCCATCCATCCGCGCAAGCGTTTCGCGTGCCTGCACGCAGTCGTCGATCGGCTCGTCGCCCGTCGGCGCCTAGCACGGTGCAAAACTGCATGCAAACCACGCGATTCCGCTCCGGCCGGTTGGCCTCCGACGATCCCGCCGCGCCGCTCTCGCGAATCCTCCGGCAAATTAAGGTGGCAAGCACCAGGTAGGCGTAGGGTCGTAGGGACATGACGTAGATGTAGCTGGCTGGGTCGCACGAAGGTGAAAGAAATATAAGTTTTAGATTTGTGTGTGTATAAAGATGTTAGTAAGAAAATTCTTCTTAGGTTGGTAAGTCTAGGTTTAGAAGTTGGTTGGAGTAATTAAGGGCCGGATTAATATGAATAATTTAGAAAGAAAAATTACTTTTTATACTAAAAAGTATAAGGTTATTAAATCTAAGATAAAATTTAAACTTTAAAACTTATTATATTTTGAGAGCAGAGATTAATGAACAAAAGTTAACATCATCCTAAAATATAAGTTTTAAACTTGAACACATGTACTACGAAATTAATACTACCCTTCTCAAGAGGGTGAGTATAATCTCAGAAGTGATTGGTTAAAGTAATTAAGTCTAGATTAGTATAAGTAATTTGAAGGTAAAAATTATATTTTTTTAAATTATAAGATTGTTAAATTTAAGATAAATTTTAAAAATTTAAAACTTATTATCATAGGAGAGAGTAATGACCAAAAAGCAACCGTACAAAGCATGGAGATGGAATGCAACCACTTCACGAGAATCCTCCGAATTCTGCACGGTGACAAAAAGAGGCAGCCGCTAGCTCCACGCCTCCACCTCTCAAGTAACAACACCACCCTGTCTGTCACTCACGGGCTCCCCTAGGATTCAGGACATCGGGCTATCACTACAGGGCAAGCGAATGCTCGGAGCCAAAACGAAATACAAGTTGGGTGAAGTTTGCCGTCTCCGATTGAGAGATCGATGATGGCTTGTCCGTGTAGCTGCCTGCAGGTGGTGGCGCTGTGGGCCGCGCTGTCGCAGGTGTTCTCGCCGTGGACGCACATTGCGGCGGCGGGTGCCAAGAGCTCGCCGGCGCAGCCCAAGGCCGCCGCGCCGCCGGTGGTGACCGGGCCGGTGTCCAAGGTGGAGGACGCCACCAAGTTCCAGATATACTACGGCCAGAGCTTCAAGGTCGTCAAGAACAACTGGAACGGCAAGAGCTACCTTCTCATGCAGGTAAGTTACACACACATTGCTCCAGCATGAATTCGCAGCTTATAATGGCACATGAACATTTGTTCATTTGGTGGTTGGAGAGCTATGTAGAACACGTCGAAGATGGCGACCAAGACCAAGTACTGCACGGGGAGGATCAAGTCGTTCGTTATCCCTCTTGCCAATTACTCCGTCGACACCACGGCTTCTCCAGGTAGAGAGCACACCATAGATTTTTGTACATTCAGCATGCTTATGCTCAGGTTTAATCCACCATCATACTGGCCATTCAATATTAATGTGTACAAAGCATGAACTAGCACAAACTCCACATTTAAATTCGAGCGTTTCCTGTTCGAGATCGAGCTTCCAACAGGTACATAATGCATAGTCCAACACTGAGAACAGAATATACCAAGTACACCTTTTCTTTCTGCCTTCTTTCCTTCAACTGGAGATGTTCCTTCAAAACTCCAATTTGTTTCATAGTATGTATTTCCAACTGCCTACTTTATCTACACAACATCGGGAACTTATCAGAGTAATATTGTTTCCGATTTCATCTGCAGTGTCATTCTTTGAGGTGAGCAATGCTGGAGACAGATTAAGTGTACTACTGTACTGTCCAATGGGCCCTTTTGCAACAAGAAAAAAATGAGCTAAGATCTCAGGCATACAAAATGTCAGAATCTTCAACACAACACTTTATCTTCTATCCTGGACATTCAGGAATCTTTACAATTACATATATACTGAAGCAAAAGCAACAGTTGAAACTGGAAAGGAAAAACAATATCATTTAGAAGCAAATGCTTTATGCTTGTGATTCTTTTATAATTTGAGCCCTGGAACCTTTTTTGTCATGCTATGCAGCTACTTGGAGTTTTACAAGACTTGAAGGGGGTAACATCTGACCAAATTGCTTCCCAGTGTGTGCTCCAATCATACACAAGTGGAAATGTCCAACTTGTCAGTAAGGCTGATGCAGAGAAACTCACACAATTTAGTGCACATTTCATGAGCAATACAGATGAAGGTTGCAACTTTGCAGCTTATGTACCCTCAGAAGAGGCAACACCATTGCAGGTAAAGCAAATAACTGCAATTTCTGCTCCATTTGGAAGTTTACAACTTACAACATTCAAATGCATTTAATACTAATACTGTGTCTAAAGTGTCTCTAACTCTCTATCCAGAGGGCTGAGTGGATCAAATACTTGGGAGCTTTCACAAACTCTGAAGACAGGGCTAATGCAGTATATGACACAGTAAGACCAGTAAATTTAACTTTATTTGCACCCATATGATCATGCAAGAACTTTGTTATTTATGTGCTCATAATACTACTATAGCACCACATCAAAGTAACATTAGTTTCACTAACACAGCCAAAATTTATGTTTGCAAAAAGTTTAATCAAGTACCTACAGACAATTTATCTCATTTCTCTAGCATGTCGATGCAGATAAAGACAAACTACTTATGCTTAAGCAAAGCTGCCGCAAATCTCAGCACAAGATTCAAACCTATAGTGGCATGGATGGAATTTACACAGGTATGCAGTTTTACTAAAATTAAGCCATCACTTTTATAATTTGGAATACACTATACTTCCTTGTAAATATACTCCTATCACTGTAGGGTATGTGGGCATTTGTCAATGATGGTTGGATTGTACAGGTAACATCACTTTGTATTGCAGAACTTCAAACAGAAAACTGTCAAATAAACAAAAGAAATGCAGACAACTCATGTGCATGTTGGCATTTTTTTTTTCCATAAGCAGTATGTCACAGATGCAGGAGCAGAGGTTGTTGACGCAACTATTACTAATAGGAGATTCAACATTTCAGATCCAGAGGATATGGACAACTTCCATGCTATCCTTTGTGTAAGTATCAATAATACAGAACTGTTAGAATAATCATCTGACTGATTGCTGCATATGAGATGCTAAAGACCCATCTTTTCTTTTCGATAGAAAGGAGAATAATTTTCTCTTAAAACAAAACCAGAATGGTTATACTGAGAAAATTATTTCCATGAAACACCAAATGTTTTAGTATTTCACAAAAGCTTTAAATGACTCACTTGTTCAACATCTAACTCTAAACCTGGTGTATATTTCAGACAGTGGATGTGGTCATAGATCAGACATATGCTTCAGAGCCTGCGGAGTACAAACTATCCACATTCTTGGAGAGCATTAATGTGGGCCACGACTCTTGTTTTAGCTTTGTAGCCAACCGTAGCATATGGAGATTTGATAAAAGAATAGGACATTCCAAGAAACTTGGTAATTGGAGTTATCTTTCTTGTTTCCCTATGCTCTACGCCTAGATCTGTTGATAAAGTTTTATTGTTTTAATTAACAAACAGCCATACCAAAACTCCAGTGCCATGTTTTTGACCTATGTAATGGCCTAATGGAGTTTTGCTTTTTTGAAAGATTGGTTCGATGGAGCTATCTCCCAGCCCCAGCTGGTTCTTGCTGATCTAATAGAGGTTTTCTTCCCAACGGGGAACTACTCAACAATTTACTTCAGGAATCTTACAAAGGTATTGCGGCCTTGTGTCCAGGCTAATTGTTTTTATTTCATTAAATTAATTCACCCACTTCCAGAACAAGGTTATTGACCAGCAGAACTATGATTACTCAGGAAGAAGGGGTCACTGAAATTGTCCCTGAAATGTGTGTTAGAAGCATATCAATACCAATGGAGCCAACAATCTTGCCCTGCCAATGATGACCTTAGATGAATTCATGAATATGACAACAGAGGACCTTACATCTACTGGACCCACAACATAACATAATGGCAACTAATCACTGGAACCATTCTATGTTGCTGATAAAGAGATCTCAGATTTTTAAACACCTGTGTCTGTTAAGCAGACTATATTCATATTCGAGAAAGAATCACTATCAATATCAATTGATTGGTCAAAACCAATACCAAGCTTGTGGTGTATAAACGATATTATGTACCTATCCCATATGTTGACAATGGTTAAATTGTTCCCGGTATGATATTTAAATTTGTATTTTCTTGAATAATCCTTCCCAAATATATTATAAGGCTAAGGTACTATATGCTTGTAATTTCAGTGACTGTTAGTCACAGTATTTGGGGCTATCCTTGTGTGATACAGTTAGGGAACTATGAAACAAGCACCGAAAGAGTGAGAAATACAAATATCTCATACTATAGATGTACTTTTGGTTAATTTATAGTCAGAAACAAGTCGAACAAACCCTGTTCTTGTCAAGTACTATTTGAGGCAACAGAGCACAACTGTCTCATGTATTCTCATGCCTACGGACCTATCACAAACACATTAAATAGGAATGATAACATCATCCATAGATTGAAGTTGAGGAATTCACATTTTTACACATCAAAATGCTCCTTTATTAAATTTATATATCAGAAAAGAGACTCCGGTCTATTAGTATTGATGGTCCAGGGTATCCCTATTCCATGACAAGTATGCGGGGTCTCCAAGGGTCCTGAAAAGAATCAAGTGTGACTTTCTTAGTGCAACAGTTCGAATTTAGAACTTACAAACATGGGCAAAATCTTCAAAAAAAGCATTTACAAATACAGTATGTTCATCAATATCAACCATGCTAATGTTGCACATGCCGTGTTCGTTGCATAATGCTAGTGTCTAGAGCTCAGGTTTCCTAGTAGAAAACAACGATGAAAAACACATGGTTCTTTATAATATTCTCGTAACAAAATTAGCAAAACTATGAAGTGCTTTAATTACATAATCAGACAAGAATACATTGAAATAACAGAACAACAGGATCCCTGAGATGGGATCATGTGAAAGGGAGGAAAGCTTCAAAGCATGCATGTGTGCAGTATGAAATAGTAGCGACTAGCGAGCACATTATGCCAGCAAGGCAACAACAACACGTCATACCTTGGCTTAACCATGTAGAGAACTATGAAGCCCACGGCAAGGAAGAGACATATGCTTCCTACAGTCAGATATGCAACACCAATGAAGTTATTTTTGCCTCCAATCCAAGTAGTAGTTGAAAGGACCAATGCTTTCGATCCTCCAAAACTATATGTGTTATAATTGTTCTGTATAACCACTGTTACTTGATCATTTGCCATAATATCTGTCTCAATTCTGCCATAGAGCTTTCTGAAAGTTGGGAGGGCAGCAGTTCTCATCCAAACAATGAGATCTTCTTGCTCACTTAACTAAATTTATGACAGGAAAATGAAAATGTCAATAAGATGATAATGATGAAATAACAGTAATGAGATATGCCATGCCGTAGATAGGAAAAAAATCACATACCGGTATGCTCTCATTTAGTTTAGCACCACCTATAAGACTGCCCTTCTGAAAATTACTCGGATAAATATCCCTGCCAAATTTATTATTTTTGTCACTCTTCCAAGCTATATCCTTTTTATTCACTTCAATAGCCTTCTTGTTCACCGAAATTGCAAATGTATCATTGAACATGCTCCAAGCAATAAGGCCACATGGAACAATTGGAGCACCATCAACAGTATTACCTTCAGGATCACAATCTTTTGTCAAGTGCACAGCATTCTTATACCGCAATTGTTTATCACTTCGACTTTTCACGTACCTGGGAAAAAAGGAAGGCAACAATTGGTCTGATTATATCAATAAAGTCATGCAGACAGGACACCATCAAAGTCAATTCACAACAATGTAACATGTCTGCTAATGCCATCTATTTAAATGAATGTACATGATGACCAGCAAGAAAGCAATAAATTTAGGGTCACGAGGCCTAAAAGGCATGTTCTTATTTCTTGTAAAGCCTATTCTGGGAATAAAAAAGGAAGCAAAACTTTTTTAGTGAAACATGTGATTCAAGAATTACCGTCGATGATTTTGATAGAAGTCTCCAATCTGGTAATATATCTGGATTGGGCTCTTCATATGTTTAGGCACCTAATGCATACAGCAAGCAGATTCTTTTTTAATTTTTTGCAGGCATAGATCATTGCATATTTCTAAGAGATGAAAAACTGCATCCTAATGACACAGAGCAGTAAACATGATAAGTGGTAAGAGAGGTATATCCACGTTTCCATTCCATACTCACAGTCAGTGTTCTTGTGCATGTCTTGTCAGTGTCAGAGTTTTGAATGAACCCCACCTTGTCACCACTGGGCACACAAGTTGCATCATATCTATCCACCAGTTCAACAATCTATGTTGCAGCCAAGTTAAGAATAAATGAATGCACTATAGAAATCGCAGTAGACAGCAACAATCTGGCCACACAACTTTGCATTTACCTCTTGTGATGCAGATAACGACACAAGCCCAATCGGGACAAATATGACACCGATCAGCAAGAAGGCAGCAACCACCTACGCATTTTCACATACCATCGCATAAAAGGAACTCATAAATCCCGCACTTAGTAGAATATATACTTGAAAATAGTAAAATTGGTGAGTGGACAAGTTACAATTCCAGGAGTCAGCAGTGGCTTGCATGCTGGTAGCTCTTGTTGCGTAAACTTAGAATCTGCATTAAAAATCATCAACTCCATAAATTAACTAACAAAAAAATCCGCACAGCAATGCAACATGCATTGTAGGGCGTAGGCCAATTAAAGAAAGGCGCAGAAGATAGTACATTTGGGCTTATTGTTGGATTTCCGCGAGTCACCCTCTGAATCCAAAGGATCCATCTGTATGAGCAACCAAATTGGAAGCATAAAGTCAGAAAAATTTAACAACTTAAACCAACAAATGAAATAGGAGTAAGGAACAGCTGGAATAGTGCGAATTACGAAACACGGAATCGTCAAAGCCGTCAGAACCAAGCTGTGGAGTTCAGGCGGATCGGGACCCACCGGATATTAAACAAATCGATAGAAAAAGACGGTTTTTTCCCTCTAATTTAATGTAATGATCTATCAGGCGATGACTGCACCCTTTGTGCTTTATCTCCGCTGTCTCTGTCTAAACCGTGATTACGTGATAATGATACCGGGAACCCTATCAAGACCAAATACATGTCCGTGCGTCAATCGCATGGAGATTGAGACATTTCAACTGCCATGTCAGCCCAATCGCGCTTAAGAAACAGAATTCCTCTGGTCACATGAGTCTACGCACTCTAGAGCGGCAGCGAAATTGCGACGATTACCGACGGGCACAGGGGCACGCGAGGGCCCGATGGAATCGAATCGGAGAAATCGCGGAAAGGGGTAGAGGCGAGATCGAACCATAGGAAGCTTACCGGGGCGGCCCCAATTCCCCTTCCTGACGAGAGGGAGGAGGAGGAGGAGGAGGAGGAGGTGAGGCCCGGGTGGTGGGCGGCGTCCGGTCTGGGTGGGCGGTGGAGAAAGGCGGAGAGCGACGGCGACTCGGCGAGTGGGAGAGAGAGACCACGACGAACACACAACAATGTGACGGTTTCTGCCGCACGGTGGCGGTGGCCCGATCAGCGCGTTGAGGCCCAATTGGGATCCCATCCATTCCCCTCTCTGCCACCCATTTCTTACAGCCCATTCTTAGCTAAACTGATTGGAATTTTTTGTTTTTGTCTCAGCTTACATAACTACTCGATCCGTTTAGTATTACAATGTGTCGACGGGTGGTCGGACAATCCTCCTCGGGGGTGGTCCGAGTGGGTGATTTGTAGTGACAGGGAAGCGCTGCACTCAAGACCCGATGGTTGCACAGCTCGTATGAATAGAACTGGCCGGAGTTGACTCGAGGGTTTAGAGTGGTTCGGCCCCC
>KE371835.1:84999-95608 GCA_000418225.1 Zizania latifolia | reverse complement strand
TTACTTGAAGGAGCCTCCTCTCTCCCCAGAGCCGTCCGTTCTAAGGCGAACGCCCTGCTATTTATACCTCTGTTGGGTGCAACCTATTGTACAACAGCTAAACGTCTACGGGGCAGCACGCCGATAGGACATGGCACGCCCAGATGGGACGCGGCGTGCTGCCAACTCCCTACCTGCCCTCTGTGCTGACGCCGCCCGACGGTTGATCTTCTGACGCGCCCGGATTGCCTCCTGTCCGCTTTCAGTCCAGTCGCATTTAATGCGTTCCTACCTCCTTCGGCTGAGTCTGACTCCTGCTGGCGCGCGCGTGCGTGCTGTGGGTCCCCCGCCTGGCGTTGCGCCCAGGGGCATGCCGTGTGGCTACCTGCCCGCGCGCTACGTGGCCAGGAAACCGCCACGTGGCCTACCCGGGGCTACCCCCACACAATGTGTTTAACTTTTTTAATCGAAGTTATCTAACTTCAACAAAAATATATTAATATGTACAATATCAAATAAATACACCATTAACATGTATTTTATAGTATATTTAATGAAATTAATTTGACATATAGTTGTTAGCATATTTTTTATAAAATTTATCACGGGTAGAGAAGTTTAACTTGTAAAAAGGTTAAACGATTTATAATATGGAAGAGAGGAGGTATGTTTTGTCTTTCATTTTTTGAAAATATACTCATGTCGTGAAAAGTGAAAACCAAAATTAGCTTGGAACGGCTTGCGCTAGCTTGCTTTATCTCCTGTGCTGATCGGTGCAATGGTCAGTAAACTCACCGTCCTTTGCTTCATTTTTATCTTTTTTTTCTCTTTTCTTTTTCTATGAATTGAATTGGGATGGAGGATGACTGGATGAGTTCTTTTTGAAGGCTTCGGGGCTCAGACTTCCGGCTAAATGTTTCCGCGCGCGGCTCGTCGGCTCCTCAGCTCATTCGCGTCGTCCTCAGCGCCGCCGCGCTCGCCCAGCCCCGGCGGCGCGGCTGCCCCGACGGGCGAACTCCTCCTCACGTGCTCGCGATCTCGCCGTTCCGGGGCCAGAGCACTGCCCACGCACCGTCCGCGCCATCGGGCCGCCGCGCCAAGACACAGCGACGTGTTCGGGTTGTCGGCGCGGATGGTGGCGTCGAACTCCGGCGAGAACGCGACCGGTGCAGAGGACGACGGCGGCGGCGCTGTGGACGCAAAATCACCTGGCTGGCAGATGGAAACCGACGCGAAACCGACGCCGAGGCCGTACATTCTTGTGTTGATTGCAAACTCGAGCCGACGAGCCGCTAGCATGAAAGGAAACCCGAGCCGCTGGAAACGAGCGCAGGAGCGCAGGAGCCGCTGCTGTTGGATTCCCTCTGGAGACACGTGTCGCTCATCCGGGAATGGTTTGCATCGTAGGTCCTGTGCATACCGGATGTACTGAATTTTGCAACTTTGAGTCAAATGAATTATGAGTTCGTTTTGCCTTGAGCGCCTTGAGAAATTCAGAGATAAGCACGTACATAGCTCAGGCGAAGGCGAATATAATGCACAAATATACCTCCCAAATCTGCGCATTAAGATTTAAGAGCGCGTTGCGGCTGTTAATCTCAGCAATTAATTAGCCTAATGGAGCAATATTTCTCTCGAATCACACTTTGGCAGCTGTCGATTCTTGTATGATCTCAAGAGCAAATCTCAAGGGCGCATTAATCTAAACAAAATCCTAAACAATAGTACTACACGATTAAAGAAATCTCAATATAGATAACAAGAGAAGATCAAGGACGGATCTGCAGCGATATGATGGAAAATCAAGGACGATGGATCGATCACCGATCGGCGGCGGCGGCGGCGGCGGCGGGGCGCGGGCGGAGGATGCGGCATTGCTCGGAGACCTTCTGCTGGAGGTAGTAGGGGTAGAGCGGGTGATCGGGCGCGAGGAAGCCCCAGCGGCGGCCGTTGCGCGTGATCTTGAGCAGCCGCAGCAGCAGCGCCTGCGCCATGTCCCCGTCACGGTCCCGCGCCACGAACCGCGCCACCCGCTCGATCCGGTGCTTCTCCTCCGCCGACACCGACGGCGCCTCCATTGACCTCTCGCGCTTCTCGATCGACCATCGGAATCCGGTGGGTGCCGGCGCGCTCCGCCCGCAAGGTCGCCAACAGACTGAAGAGAGGAGAGGAGATCGACGGGGAGGGGAGCGAGTCGTTCGGGCGTGGCGGGCGTGGCGCTGAGATTCCGTAGCTTTTTATAGCACGCAGATCGAGAGGTCAAGTCGTTCCCGTGAATGGAGAGATTTGAAAGAGACGACGACGAGAAAGAAAGGGTTTTCTCATCTCTTTTTTATAGCGCGCTGAGCTTATTCGCACCGTCGGATCTGATATCCACGGCCGTTGGAGCAGCCACGAGCCGTCGGATGCAAAACCTGGCGGATGCCGCCGTGGCGGCGATGCTGCCGGCGAGAGGCAGAAGATGGCGCCGCCGGTTGACGTGGGTTTTTGCAGGTAAAAGATGCAGCTTTTCTTATAAAAATTGTCAAATTTCCTCCCCAATCGAAACTAATGCCTGGCTTGGATTGTTCTGCGTTGCGAACAATAACCAGATTTAATTCGCCGTGGTCAGCATCCGGAAAAATGACAGGACAAAAAAGGTGACACACTGGCATTCCCTTACTGAACGATGAACCAGTAGCATTTTACAAGGTCGTGCAAGGACTCAAGGAGCAATATTTTCTCCTAGCCCGCTCACATATCACGGATTAATGGCGGACGGAAATTCATAGGCACCAGCACCAGCAGGAGAACGAGGAAGGGATGTGCCCGGTTTTCCTGATCTGCGCCGCCTGCTCTTCCGTTCTCGCTGCTTCTTGGTTCCTCCTCGCCTCTGCGGCCTCCCTCTTCGCCTCTGCTTTGTGCCTTGCAGCTGCCAGCTTGCTAGAAAGCCTGTCCTGCTCGCGAGCTCGCTTTATCTCTATTTGAGCCTGCAGTTCAGTCCGAGGAAGGTAACTGTTAGAAATTGGATACTTGAAGCTGGAATTTCTTATCAACTCTCTGTTTCTTGGACCAATGTGTCATGAGCTAAACAGTTTGATTCCAATGCAGAATAGGACACCTGAAGTGCTAGTGGTTTGCAGAGGTCTGCCTAACCTTTGTTCCAAAAAAATAGTTTTGGCATGGTGTGTATACCAGTAAGTTACTGATCTATTTTATCCAGTGATGGTAACTCTTGCGCTGGGTGAGCAAAACCAGGAAGCTTCATATATGGGCCTAGTTGAAGAGTATTTATGGTATCATCATCAAAATAAGCAGCCAAAGATTGAAAGGTCTACCTCTATCCTCTTCATTTCAGCTTCAATTTTTGCTTTCTGGTGATTTTCCCAAGCTTGAATCTTTACCTCTTCCCTCTGAAACCTAGAATTGCATGTTCGGAGAAAAAAGAATGATAAACATGTCAGGGGAAATATGCAAATCATAATTATATATTATCAATGCACAATTTTTTCAATAATCCTAGTGATATGAAGTTCGACTTCCTCGACATGTGTATTTTTCTACGAAATGGACTGCCCTGATTGTTCTTAACATTAATCAATCTAAGCTTCTAAGCTTCCCTACTTAATACTGCTTTGAGAATTATCACGTTGTAATTTCATTAGTATCAGTTAGCAGACATCCAAGAATGAGCAAATATACCTTGCGAGATATTTTGCTTTCTCCGCCTCCTGCCAATCTGCAGCACGAGACTCTCTGTCAATTTCTACAGCCTTATCGGTTGTTGTGATTGTGAAATTTGTAGTAGATTTCTCTTCCTTGCTTGCCCATGCAGCTATAGTTGTTTTTCCTAGCCGTTGGCCAAGATCCATAATTTCCTTTCTGGTATTCATTTGTAGCTCCTCCTCAGACATTTCCATCTTGCTCGAACCAAATTCACCAATACTGATTTCTGCATGACGATGTGGAGTTGGTGTCCGAGAGGAGATGGGGGTTGAAGCTATAATAGGAGTCCCAGTCCGAGAGGGCTCCTGGCTGGCAATTGGAGTCATTTCTGTGCCCATGTCTCTCATAGATACAGACCTAACTGCAGGTGCTGGTTCATCGACAATTGAAGCACTTTGTGCAGGATTAAATGAATTAGGCTGAGCGAGAGCTGCAAACAAAATATAACAGAAAATTTTCATCACAGATGTACTGAGATTTACAAAAGGTGGAATCATAGAGAAAAAGATATTTATGTCATGTAAGATGTATAAGCCGGACTGCAGGAGATATTTGAATTGTAGCAACTAGTAAGTGAAGGATCAAGTATCCCTGAAATATGCATTTGTCTGACATACAGGAGCTCTTCATTTAAAACGGCACTACATAATGCACATAGATTTATAAGCAGGTTTATTTAATGAAAACAGGTGGATCTTTCTTCTTTATGAATTTATATATTGAACAGATTTGTAAATGAACAATAAGTTCAGGAAAAGAACAACTAAACATCAACTTCAGTTCCTTTTGCGCCATCAATTCATGATATCATGCTTTACTTGCTCCCAATTCACTCTTCTCGACTCCATAATTTCCTACCTAACACTTCAAACAATACGTGGCTCAATCCAACAGGCTACATCACAAACAATCAGGGAAAACGCCGATTCAACCTCTATAAATTGCAGACAAAGATGGTCTGAAACTCAAGTCATACCAACCAAGATATGGCTCTCAAAGCCAGTCACAAGTCACTAGAGCAGCACTTATCACTTCTTGATCACATCACAATCCTTATCAATAACAATCACAAGATGTGCAAGAACATAAAAAATCAAAAGGCATGGTGAAGTTTCTTGCTTACCAACTGAATTCTTAAACAAGGTTCCAGTGTTGCTGGGGACCTCAGCAACAACCTTAGCCACGGCTGGAGGCCGGCTTACATGCTCAGGAAATGCCAACGCCGACTTCTTTGGCACAGCCCCAGTGGCACTCCCCATACGGCCAGTGCGGTTTGCCGTGGGGCTAGAAATCCACTTCTCAGCATCGTCCCACTTCGACGGCGTTGGTCTAGAGAACGGTGGCAGCAAAGCAGCCACCGCCGCCGGCCTCTTCACCGTCGGTGGTCCCGACGAGCTGCTCTCGGAGTCAAAGCTGTCGTCGTCCTGAGCTCGGTTTCTTGATCTATGACCACTGTTGCTGGACATTTCAGTGGAGGTAGAGCATTCCATGCTCCCTGTTGACGCAATCAGAATTTGGTACCAAATCGTGAATGAGAATGATGGAGCTGTTCAACAGTTAGGACAATTGCTCGGGTAGTGGCCTTACTCCGGTCGTCGAGCTCGCCGGAGTCGTTGGCCTCAGGTGATGTGTCCTCCCCGTTGTTCTGATGTTTCTCTAGTCCGAGAAGCATTGCTCGTAGCTTAGCTGGGGAGAATCCACCCGACTGGAGCAGAGAGAAGAAACAAGGGAAGATTTTAGTGAACCTGAAGAAGATTCCAAAGCTGCGGGGGAATAAGAATCAAACCGGTGAATCGGAGTAAATGAATCAAATTTAACTACGAAATTGCCAAATTTGATGGAACCACAGCAGAATGGACAAAAAGATCCAAACTTTTTAGAACAGTGTGCACTCAAATATCAGACCTATCCCAATCCCCTTCTTACCACAGCCAGGTATTGAAAGCTACGGCACAGAAAGCATCGCAGAAATTGAGACACAAATGAGCAGAACAGTGCCCGGTAGCATCAAACAGGATAAAAGCCGCAACTTTTCAGCGAGATGGGCGTCGAATTTAGCAACACAGATGATCGTTCCAGACCTGAACATCGTTGGCCAAGGCAACGCAAAGTACAGTGTCGACCAAAATGTAAGGCAAGTTTGAGAGAACGGAAGAAAAGAAACGAAGTACTGAAAGGAATCTATCAACGGCAAAATATCCCGACCAATCGGTGAAAAGCTCATCGAGTTCAGCAACGGCAGGCACGCCGGCTTTCCAAGAAGTAGTAATCATTAAGAAGGCCACACCTCAGCAGGCAAACAGTACGAAGAACCTCAACTTTTTGCCACGAACAGTACAAATCCACGACTATGTAAACAAGCAAAATTTACCAAATAGAAGCAAGATCAATGGCGATAATCCCAAAATCCAGTAAACAGCCCTAACATCCGACCGCCATGACCAAACCCCCAGCCATCGAAGGAGGCGCCATGGATAAGAGCTCGGAGCAGTATGCGTGCTGACCGCCCAAGGGAGCAGCAAACCAAGAAAAGCGCCAGGAAAAGATCCAGGTAGGAAGGAGGAACACCTAAGAAAGAGCAAATTCACACGGGAATCGCGGCGGGATGGCGACCTGACGCGGGAGCGGCTCGTGGATGCGCTCGTACTCCATTAATGGCCTGCTCTCTGAATCGGCGGTGGCGAGATGGAGCGGGCGTTGGGGGAGGAGACAAGAAGCTCGGAAGGGGGAGTGGGAGGTTAGTGGACTTGTGATTTCGTGGTATCAATGTGTACTGTATTATAGTGCGCTTAGTGGTGGTGGGATTAATTAACGTGATTAATTAAGGTTCATTTGGTTGGTTCGTTCCTTCCCTGCTTTATGAAAAGCTGATTTTACATAGTTGCGTTTTTGTTGTAATGTTTTGGATTTTGGAGTAAATTTTAGAAATAGATTTTGATTATCACTATTTAGATTTATTATATTATAAAATATCTTATCTAGTCTTAGATGCCTATATTATAATACTTAGGACACTGTTACAAGCATCAACTGAAGGTACAGTTGTAGAAGTTCAAAAAATGTTTCATAAATCAGTTACATTTTAAAAAAGATCCAAATCCCAAAATTTCGCCAAGCATGCCTCGATGTTGGAAGCGAAAAAACAGGCCTGAATGTTTTACTAGTACTATCTCGAGCTGTACAACTTCGCCACTGAAGCAAGCAAAAGCGACAGACTACGTGCCCCCAAACTCTTATGCTCGAATCAGGCAACAGTTAATGCTAGCTTCTCGGTTTGCTGCATTTTTATCGCCGTTTCACCTGAACTTTCTTCAGTTTATAGAATTAGTATCACGCAGACTGTCATGGTAAGATCCCAAAAAATTACAGCTACATATTATTGATCCAACAAACTGTACCAAATTGCGTGACACTGTGACAGGAGATGCACGTGCGGAGACTGGAGAGCAATCTGAATCTGAGTGAATAGCTAATTAATTCTTGGTCCATTTCAGTACTCCTATAGTCCTCCTATGGGAGAAAACTTGGGCAGGAGGACAAAATATTTGTGTCAGGTCAGTGGGGGTGAACTGATGAGACGTGACCAAAGGGGCGCACATCAACGTGCAGCACTAGGCAGTAGGCAGGCACATGCATCTGCGTTCAGAGAGACTCTCTCTTGTTCAGTACAATGCTCTCGTTTTTTTCGCTCTTTTTTGCTTGTCTTTTCATCGCTCTACCAATCCTATCGCCACCATTGTAAAAGCTTTGTGTGAATTTGGCATGGTTATCCGCTGGTAAAAAGCTTTGTGTGAATTTTTTGTTTTCCCCTTCCATTTTCACCTTTAAATGTATTATGCATCATATTTTTACTACACGCACGCACATGGGACCATTTCCTACTATTCACGTTTGCATTTTTTTAAATAAAAACATATGCCTGCTTTCTGGTTCATTAGGTCCACATTGGAAATGTTATAGATATGTGCATTGTATGAATCTCCTAAGCAAGATTACTTTGGGTTCATGTAGAATTGAGTTGTTAATTTCCTGCAGCAAGCAGCATAGTGGCGGCAGAAATTCTGGTGCTCCAAAGTCCAAACAGCCCCAACTTTCCAAAGGTCTCCAAAGGTGTATGATTAATTTTTGGGCAAGCAAACATGAGCTCAGGGAACACTGTTCTTGGTTTCTGGTTGTAAAAGCAACCGGCGTTTCCATGCCAGCCTTTTTTTTCTATTTTTCTGATCTCCTTTAGAAACAGCATGTTGTGTGTATATTTTGAGACCAAAATAGTTATTTTTATACTTTGAAGTTTTTAAACGGTCTAAACGGTTTAGATTCTTAATTCAAATTATAAAATTCAATAGCTATAGAATATAAAAAACAATTAAAATCTAAAAACTAAACACTTACCAGCTCCAACTGAGGAATCTGAACCAATCCTATGACAAGAGGATTAGAGGAATGCACACCAAAAACAAGCATGAATTGCTCCGACAAAGATGCTTGCTTGTTTCTTAGTGGGAGGCACAGATAATAAGAATGCTCAATGCGCAACTTGCTAGTACATGTCTATCATTCCTTGTGAGTGTTCTTCTTCCATGGCTAATAAGATCATAGGATAGTCAGTGTGTTAGGTTCATGTAATTATGCAATCACCTAATGATAGGTATTGGATGACTTTGACCAAAAGGCTGGGTTTGCTCGGTTGTTCCGATTATAAGTCTAGTTGTAGTGTTACTTTAGGCGAAGTTCTTGTTTACATCAGCTAATCAAGATCAGATATACGCGCTCGGTTACCCAACAACTTTATTTTTAGCAATTTTTAGATAGATTGATAGAGCAGAAAAATAATTTAGGTATACATCATTAATCCTTTTAGCTCTAATTTTCAGACAAGATAATTGAGTGATGTTATATGGTTAATCGGAGCTTATTAATTGCGCACGCAAGTCTCTGTAATACAAATTTTAAACGTTAAAAAAATTAATATGACAAAAAAGAGTACGGTTTAATCAATGAGTTGACTCTAGTTAGCTTAGCCAGTAGGACTGCACTAACTTCCGGATAATGGAATTTGGTTTAGAGATAACTTCAATGCAACCTAGTGCTTTTTTAAAGATCAAGCGACACAATAAATTACTGTAGCCACATGCGAGATGAGTCCAAATAGAAGGCACACAATGCAGTCTCACCGGAAAGACATTAGCACCATCCATCAATCAGGGAGAAGCTTAATTAGCATGGATAATATAATGTAGCCAGGTACCATCTATCGACTACGAGCTAATTAAGTCAACATCCATGCCTTCCGAATTTGAAATTTAAAGGGACTTCAAATTCAGAAGATGACATCGTCACTACTGTGCAGAGAAATCTTGAAATAGGCAGATTTTGTTGCTACGCAGTTTTGGACCTCAAGATGGCATTTTCTGCAGGTCCAATGAATAGGAAAGTTGTAGAGCTTTTCAAGTATCATCCTTAAAAAATAAGTATTTATTTTTTCATATTAGCTATATGTGCATCTATTAAATTTAATATCTGATATTTTTCAATCTAGAAACTAGTTCACAAAATCTAGTAGGCTTTTCTATTTTTTGTTTGCTTCACCTCTGGTCAACAGAGATATCTAGGGCCAGCAGTAGCTCCACTATTTCTTGCTAACGCATAGGTCCAAAGTTTGGAGCTCAAAGCATTTGTTGATGCTGATCTTCCAACCACTGTTACATTCTTTCCAAATTACATGTGAGCAGCGTTGTCTTTGTAGGTGTTAATCTTGTGTGTGGATGTTTGCTAAGCTAGGCCTTTTTCCACAGAAAATTTAGTGATAAAGCATCAATCTAATTTACATCTTTACCACATGTTTTTCCAACTAATTAGTCCAACAAAAAAGTTTGGGACTAAAGGCAGCAACTGTGCATAGCGTATGGAGTGGCTGTTGCTGCTGTATAATCTGTGATGGGATAACATGATCACAGTATGGTTAATCAATGCATAAACAGTAAGCGGTGCATGTTTCAGTGTACTACTGATGCATACGGATATACACATCTGTTGCAAGCCCCTATCGAAATTGGTTAGCAAGGGTACGGCTCACCAACCCTACACTTGCTTGGAAGCTAATCATCCACATTAATCACAAATTGCACTTTGATTTCATACAAATCCGTAGGTAAGAATAAGCAAAGAAATTTGGACTAAACCATAAATTGTATTATATTCCCTTCTAAACAAACCACTTAGAGTCAAATAAATTGAGGAATTTTAGAGGATTTGAACTAAATCAAGTAAAAATTAAAGAAATCACAAAATCACAGCAAAGCTATTTAAAATTGACATCTAGGGTTGAATCCTGACGCGAGCACAATTGACAATCTCGTAAGTTTCTCCATGATATCATTAGGTAAACGATATGCATTTCAGTATCCTATGGGAATTTTTTTTCCTGAAAAACACACCTTGTAGGGATGTCAAAGCCATGGATTCGGTAAGTCACATTTGAGCATGATGGCATGGAGGAGATCATAGCATAAGAACAAGAACATCAGATCCAAGCAAAGAAGCAACGGCACTCTTGGCCCGTCCACGCGGGCCATGCGGTTTCCGTGGTGACCCATCTGTTACTGTCAAAAGGTAGACGACGATGGATAAACACTGACACTTCTGCTGCGCAAAGCACACGCATCTCTGATCTCTCACTCTGTCTGCACTGCACTCTGCACTCTGCAAACGGGCGTACATGGACTTCCTCGTTCCTCCTTCCGGTTGGCCCCATCCTGACGATCATTTCGCCCTGCCGGCATCCGAGAGGGCATCCGAGCATTTTTCTACATTAGAGCAGCAGAATCCTGTGTTGCGTGCTAGAATCGAGATTTGGAATGCTTAAACTTTGTATCAGCTTTACAAGAATTTCGTCAGAAAAGAGTTGGTAATTCAATCGCGAAGT
>KE371835.1:56046-73671 GCA_000418225.1 Zizania latifolia | reverse complement strand
TCTTTCCGACAATCCTTTTTTTGTGAAGGATTTATGCCTTGTCAACTTTAAGCACCAGCCATCGATTCCAAATTTCTTATTGCTCACCATAATCATTGTGCATCGCTCACTTATGCTTCCATTTGAATTAGTGTATTCAGCTTGATTAATGGGGTATAATCGGTTGTGATGGATGGTCTGCTGGGTGAGCTTGAAATGATGGGATTTGGAATTTTCGATTATATTTTGGATGTACGAACGATTCTTCCATGGGAAAGTTGTGGAAAGAAATTAGATAATATACAGCATTTGCAGCTGGTCCGGTGATCTTATGCGTGTAAGCACCTTGTCTAAGCTTTAGCTTTATGAAAAAGAAAAGGAGAGAACAAATTTTAGCTCTGTTTTAGTCATATGAACAATGAAAGTCCTCTCTCTTAAAAAAGAAAAATGGAAGATAACTGCAACTGCAGAACTGGAGTTTGCTAAAATATGGATTGTCAAGGTAATGGAAAAGATACAAGGGAAGCTAAAACCTTTGGTTTGCAATTATCAGAATGTGTGTTCTTTTTCATGAACATCCTTAACGCATACACATCATCTCCATTACCTTTTTTTGGGGAACACGCAGAAGGTTTTATCTGCCCTTCTATCTTTTACATTACCTTGACTGTTCATATTTTAGCAAAATTATGGGGATTTGTATTTTTGCTCTTGGTTGATTTTGTATTTTTGCCCCATGTGTGGATGACACATGTGTTCGTGAGCCCAGTTATCATTATATCATACACTGAGGATGTAGTAAAAATGTAAAGTCCACTTAACTTTAGGATAAAAGAGCAATTAATCCCCAGATTAAGTACTCCTTAGTTGGTTAATAACAATTTGATAGGATCTTTTTTAAAAGAACATCTTGATATTTTTCACCTCGGAAGATAGGAACAAAGTTACTTTCCTGATAAAGTTTTCCCTATCATTTTCCTAATATTCTCTGCTTTATCGTTTCCACGACAGGTATGCTTTCTGAAAGAATGCAGTGAAAACTTAATTTCAGGAAATTTCATTTCAGTATCCACTATACTTTTCTTTTGCAGTAAGTAATTCTTAAGCCATTGTATACGAAACGAAGGTAAGCAAACCATTCCCTTAGAATGGAATGCAGTGCCGTGATGGAATCAGATCTGAACACAAAGAGAGATTTAGAGGAAAAGACAGTTCTTTTGCAGAAACATAGGTACTGTGTGTCAGGGCAGAACACTGGAACAGCTGCTGCTGATGAACCTAAACTCCTCTCAAGGTGCAAAGTAACACATCCTAATAAAAGCTGAGAATATCGTAAAGCAAGAAATACTTGCTTACTGCTGAAGTTGCTGCGCTCACGAGACCACTGCAGTCTGAAAATGCAGGGAGGGTAAAACGAGAGGAGGTGTCACTGTTTCACTGCCTCTGCCGCATCTTGCAATCAAGCTGCCATTTTCTTTTGTCAGATGTAGAAACTCCCAGCTTTAGAAGACCATAGAATGTAAATTTCAGCCATAGTTTACTCCTGAAACTCAAACACCTTTTATGTGCAGTGAAAGTTTTAAGGAATAACAACATGCAGACTGTTCCTGTTCCTGTTCCTGAACTATATTACTTACTGTAGGACAAGATATGAAGACATGCAAGAAAGACAAACCTCATCCAGTGTTCAGCAAATTTAATTCGATTTTTCTAAATAAAACTCCTCCAATGTTACTTGTGCAGCAGTGCTTACCTGAAAAACCTCGAGAAAGCTGTGCGATTCCGTGAATTATCATCTGTCCACTTGCAATATTCGACGATACCAGATAAAAAGAAGGCACATGACCAGATCACCGCACCACCCATTTCAACTTGCTCGAATATTTGGCAACAAAACTAAAGTTGTCACAAGTAAAAATAAATAAAACGCCACTTAGCCATTCCATCCATGCATGCATTCATCTGCATCTCATGTGTCCCCTGTCTTGGCTAGGAGAATGGCATCCATTCCTTATCCAGAAGCAGGCAGCTAGCTAGAGTTTTACCGTCTCTTGCTAGCTGCTGTATACCACGGGCCGCCCAGGCAGGAAATTGCCGCTGATTGATCCATCTATCCACTGCCAACTCAACTGATGGATCGAGCAGCAGCTGAGGAAGAAAGCGGGGGGCAGGTGACAGTAACAGCAACGTGCCCGGCGAGGCCCGGCGATTCGGATAGCAACGAATTTACACGGCGGCCGGCCGTCAGATTCCCGGCGCACTAGCCCAGCCATCCGGCGCGCAGGCAGCCGCGAGAGCCGGCCGGACGCTTTATGCCGTCGTATCGATCCGGAATACGTCCGATTCCTTTGCTACTAAGCAAGACAGCGGATCGCTGGCCCTCGCCGAGGAATTTGTTCAGGCGGGGAGCTGAGGAGATGAGATCAGATGAGATTGATGGAGATCACAATTATTTAGGAATAATCCCTAAATAGTCAGAGATTCTAAATCGATACCAACTGACAATATCCTTCGCAATGGACAGCTTTGAGAGAAGATATTTATGGACAGCTATGGGACAAGATATTTATGGTAAAGAAAATATTTTGACTATATTATAATTTATCGGGATAACAATGGTCATATCTATACTTCTTTCCCACATTTCAAATGGGATACAGGGCTCAATTGTTCTTTGAAATGGATATATGTTGTCATTTAAAATGTTGACAGGAGCAGTAGCAAATTTTTAAATAGTGACATAGATATATTTCTATAAAATTTTGAAAACAAATACTAGATCTGCCTTTTTCTCACAAAACAATATTTTTTTAAAAAAAATCTAACAGCATGGTGCTCCGATTTTTTTAAATAATACATTTTTTATTTAAATTTTCATTTCTGGTATGCGAATTTCAAAAATTACAAAAATAGCCTACTATAGATGAATAATCCACCGACAGAGGCTTTTTTAGTTTCTGTCGGCAGACCATCTGTCCGATAGAGAGCTAGTCAGCATGACCATAGCCCGACAGAGCCCCGCGCTCCCGCGTCGAGCCGCGCCGCTCCCATCCGGCTCCCGCCCACCTCGGGATCGCGTAGCGTGTGCGACGCGCGGTCCCAAGGCAAGCTACGACGGGTGGTCCCGAGGCGGGCTGCGCGGAGCGGGCGCAGCGGGAGGCGAGACGTTGCGTGTCGTGTGGCGTGCGGCCGACGGTCCCGAGGCACGGTTGGCGAGCTGAGCGAGGCGCCCATGCGACGAGGATGGGCTGGTGCGGCGCATTCAATGCGCGGGCGGCGCGCGGCGCGCGATGCGGCGAGTGGACGGGTGTGGCCAGGCTATTGAATTGCCGTCGACTCTGTCGACAGATTGTCTAACGATAGAGACGATGGTAAGCAATTTTTGCAGTTGTTGAAATCCGCGTATCAGAAATAAAATTTTAAATTAAAAAGTATTATTTAAAAAAAATCATGGAGCTCCCGTTCCCATTGCGTCCTGAATCCTTAACCTGGTTAATCGGCCCAGCCCAAGAATAATATTTTCTCACTGGGCCGAGGCTCCACCCAGGTCGTGAGGCCCGTCGTCCACCGGCCGCGGCGTATATTACGCGACTGCGCCGACCCAATCGAAACAAGACGCCCACCTCTCCCACCATACGAGACGATGGCGTACTCCGGCGATCGCGGGTTCTCTCCGCCGGCGAGGCCGCACGGGACCTTCTCCTACTTCTCGAGTTCCCCCTCGCGCCCTTCACCGTCGACCGTCACCGCCCCGCTGATCATTCCCGCAACCTTCCACAGCCCTAGCCCGTGCCCTGACTTCCCCGCCGCACCGTCGTACTACCTGCCCTGGACGGAACCTCTGGCGAGCTACATTGACCCCGTTTTCACCCAGCCGTGTTACTCAGGTGAGATTCTGGCGCCTTGTGCTGTGATCAGGGATTTGTGTTTGTGCTGCGTGATTAATTTGTTTTGGTGTTGTGGTACACTGGTACGGGTGATAGTTAGCAACTTAGCATGGATGCATCTTATACAGGTTAATGTATTCCGCACTTACGCTGTGCAATCGATTCATGAGGTAGATTTAGCGTTTGCGGTCATACTATATGGAATTTTGTGTGCGATCTAAACCAATCATAATTACTGACGGGTAACTATGCAGCCATCATAGGTGAAGATGTTGGTTCATAGAGTTTCACCATGTGATGCCATTTTTCCATGTATAGATGCAAATAACATGACCAAGGCGTTGAGAAAAGTTGCACTGTAAACCTGGCATCAACCAAATTAATTTACAGGTATCGCCAATACTGATGGGTTTCTGGTTACGGATAGTGCACCAAGGCGGTTGCAAGAGAGAAATCCAGTAATTTGCCAAAGAATTTCAGCAGCTGCTTCCAGTGATACTGAACCATCAGTTATCCATAAGCCTTCCTTGCTTCCCAGTATGACTGATTGCTTAGACAAAGAACCTTGTCCTACACATCAACCTAATGACTGTTATTCTGCTTATGATAGCTACCTAATGACTGTTATTCTGCTTATGATAGCTATCTGGCACATCTTCCATCCTACTCAACATATCAATCAAATTATGGCCTATACATGCCTTCTGTTTCTGCCTCACCTGAAGTATGTGGCGTGACAAAAACAGTGCCATCAGAAATAGATCCTGTTTTGGTGGATCCATTCCTGCAGTATACAAACCCATATAGGTTTAATCTTGGTTATTTTGGTAGCATGGAGAATGAACGGAAAGATCGTGTTGGATTTCAGGCTGCAGATAGACATTTTGGGGACTGGAACAGCTCTGCTACTGGTATGTGGATAACAGGAAAGAATCCATGTAGTAGTTATGAAGAGATCTATAATGTTGGTGATCATTCTATAACTAGAAGACCTGTAGAACTTTCTTTTGAAGTGAAACCGGATTTAAGCTTACAAGTATCATACTCCAAAATTTCTGAACCTAAAGTTGGATTTCCTCAGAATCACAATAATTTTATGGAGTCGCCTGAGGCAAATAACCTTGTTGCTTCAACTTGTTGGAAAGGGACACCATCTGCACGTTGGATATCATTTGGTGTTTTGGAAAATAATGAACCTTCATCTACAAATGGCTTAGATGACATCATTGGTTCGCAAAAATTTTCTGGGTTTAGCACTAAGAATTCAAGGATATTTTCTGAGTATAATGAAACATCAAATCCTTTGAATAATCCTTCTCTGCCTTGTTGCACAAATTTTTTTTCAGCATTGAAGTTGCCTTCGGAGTACAAAAGGTCTGAACGTCACAAAGATATACTCCCATCTGATGTTGGATCTTGCAATGTTATGGCTAACCACAGTGGTTATGTGTCTGAAGAACAAGGCACAAAAAGAGAGAAACCTAGGACATACAAGCCAGGAGATGATTCTAGGGATGTGGTAATGACAGGCCAACAGGGAAGTGCTTGTGATGCTGTCAAAACTAATGAATTCATAATGTTAGGTGGAAGTGAAGAATCTGCTGTGAAAGTTTCAAGTCATTTCAGTGCTTCTACTACTGCACATGCTAAGAGTTTGACAAAAGAAGCTCTTCAGGGAAATGTTCATAAAGTTGAAGTGACACAGAAAAACATGTGTTCTGAAATGCCTATGAACAGTCTGAACAGAGATCAGGAACATTTATCTCATTGCATCCCACATGTTCAGGAGGACTTGAAGATATCTTCTGACAAAGTCACCTACAGATCCAAGTCTCATGCAGAATTAATCAAATCAATATACAATTTGTCGGTAATACTTCTATCTACTTACAACGGACTACGGTGATTATGAGTTGGACGAATCTAATGAAGAACTTATTCAATCTACCATACAAAATCTTAGTTCTCTGACTCCAAAAGGAAGCAAGGTATGATGCAAACTCTTTTTTTACACAATTCCTGATTTAAGAAAAGCGTATAGTTTAATTTGTGAACATTACCTCATCCATACTGATTAAATTATGTTTTCGTAGATACTGATTGCACAACTTGAAATCAATGAAAGTTTTGGAAGTTGTATTTAACTGCTATGCTTCATATCACATCAGTGTTGGACTTCTGTCATTTAGTTTTATCTTGGTTTGGTTTGAACTGGTACATGGTTTTGCTAACTGCATGTTTTTATCCTCACTTCTAATTTGCTTCTGATGGTACTAAAAATAGCTACCCAATCATATTATGATGTTATGATGGATATATAATCTGTCGTTCACAATATCTGATATCCCATTTTAGGCCAAACACAATACATGTATATCTGAATAAACTTTGGGAATACTGCCTAGCAAGCAGATGTTGAGTTTTGGTCCATTTCTAACATAAGTCTGACAAAGGTCCACTTTTTGAATTATGCTCACTGGAAATGGTAATCAGCTAAACAAAAGTTGTTTGATGGTTTATCTACTAAAGATTGGAAATGGCTATCAAATATTCAAACTATTGGCTATCTCATTTCAGTTTATGTTATGTCTCATGCAAGGCTGTATTAAACGTTGATCTTGTCAATATCAACTGCCGTCAATCAAAATTTGAAAAGATGAATTGTGATGGGAATACTTGCCAGGCTCAAAAGTTTTCTGAACTTGTTCCACAGGACACTAGTACAGATTTCAAAACATCTATTTTACAGGTAGGGATTAATATCATTGACTGACTTCAAAATATTGATGGGAACTTCTTAGTCTGAACGATAGTGCTTTTCTTCTCAGAGATGTATATTACCCCTTGTATGCAGAATCTATCTACCGAGGAAAATAATTCTGGCGATACTAAAGATGCACAAGCGCTGGCATATAGGAATTTGTGGATCGAAGCAGAAGCTTCCATGTGTAAACTGAAGTATGAACTTCAACTTACCCGGATGGAACCTTCACTGAAATGTCAGAGTGAGCAAACAGGTCAGTATTTTTTGCATGCCTATTAAGTAGAGATTGATTTATATCAACATTTTTCAATATTTCCTTACTTTTGGAAGTCAAATAATCTTAAAGGTGCAGCTCCTACTGTTCCATCAGATGACAAAGCCTCTACCTTGACCAAATCCAAGAGTTCATTATGTACTGGAGCGCTTGATGATCCTAGCTTAAAACAAAACCAAGTGAAAGAAAGCATTATCTGTAGCGCAACCTTGCTACCTGTGGAACACAGTACTGGTGACACTCAATCTCCTAAAGTAAATAGGATCATTGCAAATGAGGTTGAGGATAGTGTCTTTCCTCGGCTGAAAGTTTTGAAATCCCATGGTGATAGTATATATTCCTTTTGTGAGGGCAATGGTGAGCAGCAACAGGAAACACGTTATAATAACAACAAAGCATATGGTGTTGATAATACTACTGCAGTTAGTGAGGGTGATTCGGAGTCTAGTGATGATAGCATTAACTCTCCAGTGGACGAAATCATCGAAGAGCGGGTGGTATCAAGTAAAACTGATGTTGATCGCGTTGATGCCCCTGTTTATTACGCGCTTAAAGATATACTTATGAGAGGTGCATCGGATGCAGACTTCAACCGAATGATATTAGAAACTAGTCGAAAGATACCAGGGGGTACTTTTTGGGCTGGGCTCGGAGATGGTGTTATGGATAGATTGCATGGCCCAATGAGACGCACAGACAACACTAGAAGCATTCCGATGGAACTATTAGATTATTCATTTGATAATGATTTGGATTGGTGGGAGTTTGGCGGAGCATATGATGGGTTAACTAAAAAGACTGATTTGCTCAATGATGTTAAATGCACAACCCTGTCTGATGAGGCAAATGGGAAAATTGCAGTTCAGCACCACAAAGTGTTGCTTGAAGAGCCTGCTGGGTTCCCAGTATCACTGGAACGTGCACGTCTGGGCTTGCATGATGGACCAGGGCCAATAATGTCCTATCTATCAGATTCAGACTATGATGATTTCCCAGCATATGATAAGGAAGACTTCTACCATAGTACCATCCAATCCTTTTTTGAATTGAAAGGTAACTACAACATAAGCTCATATTGTATATATGTTCTTAATCTTAAACAGTATGCCTATGCATGCAGGAGTTGTGACAATCCGCAGGCTCAACCATTGGGGTTATTTGTTATAACTAAACTTTGTTAGCTCGTGGCTTGTTCTCAGCTTCTGTGTGAACATGATGCCTGCCCTATTTGTCCCTATGCTTGAAATGATCATTTATGTATTTTTTATAGTTTTATATTTACATTTTCTATGTTTTTTTTGCTTTTTTATAAAAATTGTTCAATTTTTGATGCAAATCAATTGATTACCATATCTAACTGACATGTTACTGACACAAACCGATGGTTACTGCTCGGCTACAATTCTAAACCAAACGGTTCGTTTGCACAAAAAAATTAATTCAGAATTCAGAATTTGAATTTTAATCGGTTACCTACAGTTACCGGCCACCTGACCGTACCTGGTTAGTGTACCGTAAGCGGTTTTTGTCTTTTTGAAACCCTGGCCATTTGTTGCCATCTCCCTCGACTCAACGTGCCCGCTAATGGAGGTTTGCTCCTTTTCTATCCTTATATCTGTCAAGATTTTTTTTATCGCTAGGATGCGGGGAATATTATGGTTGATATTTTGAACAGATGTGCCAGTGATGTGTGCAACCACGCCATAGATTTGGTTGGCGTTTCAACGCGTCAGCTATATATTTTTGGCTGTTGCTATCTGAAGAACCGGTAGCCATAGCCCACATGACCATATATACCACTAACCAATTAACAGTTCGGCAGGCCTGGGCAACAGGGCCCAAGTTGCCCTGCTGCCGGCCGGGCTTTATGCTCAGATAAACCCAACTTAATTAGAGCCCCCCTTAGATTAGCACAAAGATTTATCATCCCAAAACAGATTAATTATTAAACGTCCATGTAACTGGCTAACCAAACAACTATCAGACGCAAAAAGCTTTTCAAGCACCTTTCTATCAATACAAAGTGAATGATGTCTATCATCTAGATTTCATCTCTTCATGTTTGCACTACTCGATTCCTTTAGTAATGCACGCAAACTTATTATATTCGTTATTAATTGAGGTATATAATTATTATTTTCTGTTATCAAGTTTTATAGAATTGTCTACTGTAGATCACAGTTACTTTAAACAAATAACTTTATTGTTTTTCTAGACTCATCGCTCATTTAAGATTTTTCATCGCTTATATCTCAATAAAGTTTTCTGTGCTTGCAGGCTGCAGCTTTCTATTCTCCAACCCTAGTTTTTTTCCACTGCAAGGCCCATGCAAGTACATACAGTTCTTTCTTTATATATGTAACTCTGTTTTTTATTACAAAAGCTCTGACAGTTTAGTTTAGTGGCCTAAGTTTAGGCCAGTTGCTCCTACAGCATAGTCTTAATCACAGGCTGCATAAAATCACTCATCCGTACATAAACAAATCATCATGAAAAGAATTACTAATTTCATCACCCCACATATTTTCCAAAAAAATAACTTGATGCGTAAAGGTGGATGGCTCTAGCCAGAAAAGATTGCAAGCATGGCTATATAGTTCGTTAGCAAATGGTACGTAGCTTTTGCTGTATATTCTTCAGATTTTTATTTCAGATCCTTAAAAACCCAATAGTTATAGATTCTAAAAATGAACTACTATACATAATTTGAAGAACTCTTACTTCTTTAGATGTCCACAAGCGAGATACCTACTAACTGCCTTTTGAAATTCTAATCTACCAAACATGGCCCAAAACAATACACATATATACCGAAAGCTAGCATTAATTGACCTCCAGACTACTTGTCATGTATACTTCTTCTGACTCCAAATAATAAGTTATTTTGTACTTGTAAGCATAAATTAAGAAAGTGTTAAAGTTGTTGCCCTATTGTTATTACATACATGCATATTGGCGGTGATCCACCATTTATTGATGATAGTTAACATTCATATAAGAGAAAAAGGGGACCAGCGTCTAAAATTCCTAGAGTGACTTACATACGTAGTTACATGCAAAGAATAACACTTAGAGAGTACAAAATCTTGTGTAACAGCTAGGTTTGTAATTGTACGCTACTTAATTAATTAGTACTAAGCTAGCAACTAGGCCCCAATTAATCAGAAAGGCTTTGATGATGCTGAAAGGGCCACGCCTGTCCTCAAGGGTACATATAATTGGTGGTCCATGCATGGCATATGCGTATGCCTATGAAACAACAGAAATATGCCCCTCTTGTGCCATACCTCATCTGCAATTAATGCCCTTGTCCCAATTAACATCCCTCACGAGAGAGAATGAAAGATAGCTTAATAATCATTCAAGAGTAACTAGTTTGATTTAGCAATTATCTCACTGTGATTTTATAATTGACATACATGTAATGTATCAGACCTAATACGTCAATGACAAATTAAGTTGTTTCATTAATCTTGGAAGGGACAACAGTAATTAATATCTTGTCCATGGCACTATAATATATACATGTGCAATGTACCATGGATCGATCGATCGATCATTCAGCTTTGCTTGATCCTGATCGCCCAGTCTCCCCTCTTGTCTAGCTAGCTCTCTCAGCTCTCCCTCTCTCTCCATGCCCAGCCTGCACCGGCCACGTTCTCAAAGAGGCTGGTCCCCTCACCGGCCGGCCGTCCAGGCTCCTTTACTAAATGCCATCCTCCACGGCGACCGAGCTAGCCAACCCTATATATCGCGCACCACGGCACGCATCCATCACCGGCCGGGACCCCTCGCCGGCGCCCTCAGCGGCCGGAGGAGAGGAGATCATGCTTGATCCATCCATCTATATATATATATATATATATATATATATGTTCGTACTTGCTCCTATACACAAGATAGAGACTAGAGAGAGAGAGAGAGCTAGAGAGAGAGCTGGAGAGATCAGAGAGAGTAGCAACTCGATCAACTACATATAGCTAGATCGAGCTAGCTATGCCATGCTCAGTACTCACTTAATGATCGATGTGTGATTATTCATCTTAGCTTCTTCTTCTTCTTCTTCAAAATTTTGCCCCGGCCGGGTAAAGTGGAGCACAGTAGAACACGTACTTATGCAGGCCACTGGCTAGCTAGTTAGGGTTATGGACCTGAAATATGCCGTGCTAGTAGTACACGTCCTTGTAAGAAGCTAGCCCTGGGGCCTCTTGCTGCACTGTGCAAAAGGCACAACACTGTTCATTCAACCAGGGCATGCATGTGTGTAGTGGGATATGAACAGCAAAAGGAGTTAAGCAAGACCGTACCGGCCAAAGCCATCGATCTACGGTTTTCATGAAGTGCCCCTGACGTGCAAGTGATGTGATGCTTTAATTTGCAGTAATTTGTTCAAAAGATGACAAATACGTGTGTATACATATGCTTGTTAATTTCCCCCGCATATAACATCACTTCTTTTTAATTAATTTCTCGCTGACGGAGAATACTCTCTTTGGTAAAACATAAGAAACGTTTTGACTAAAAGGTAGTTAAGCTTTTGAAACTTTGACTGTTAATAACCTTTAAAACATTTAGTGAAAAAAATAAAATAGCTCGCTTATAGTTGTCCTAAAAATACTTTTAGAATTTTAAAATTTTATCAAATTTTAAAAATTTATTCTACTATAAAAGTGTGGTCGAATTGCACATCTAAGACTATTGTGTATTTTTATCAAAAAGTCAAAATGTTGTGTATTTTTTCACCAGAGGGAGTATTAATTTATTTCAACTAAACTACCATGCAAGTGTTTTAGTTGGAAAAAATAATTCAACACCTTTTGGTATTTTTTTTCTGCCAATGCAATACATACATATATATGAGGCATGTTTGGTATAGCTCTAGCTCCGAGATTTATATTGGATTTAGGGTTTGTATAGTATAATAAAATAGTTTAAATTTTTATTTTTAATTCAAAATAAAATCTAGATTACTCAACTAAATACCCTTAATCTATCCACAACTCCAGATCCATAATTTTTTAAGTTAGATTTGACCAGCTTTAAAAAATTCTGATCTAAAGCTGTGACAAACGGGGCATAGTAGTTAGCTGGTGGATATATTGAAGGTTGAAGCCACTTCCCCTATCGTGCACATGCCAATGCGTAACGCCGCCATGACTCAATCACTTGCATTGTCCATAATGCTTAAGTGCAATATATGCATGGTGGCCTCGATCTGCTTGTCCGTATCATCAATGTAGCTATCAAGCTGAATTAAGCTACTTTTTATATATAGCTGTGCCTAGGCATACAGACACAATGACACATTGACATTTGCATATAAGATGGGGTGCCATGAAAAGCGAAGGGAAGCAGAGGCCCTGCAGATGCCTATCAAAGTTGCCCCTTTAATTTGGGCCTGCACTGCAATGGAAAGAGAGGAGATGGGTAGCTATTTAATTTGGCTGCATTATCTAGCTACCTCTCTCTGTATTTCTGTTCTAGTCTGAAATCTGAATGCGACTTCTCTTCTCTTGTGCTCTCTTCTCCTTCTGATTTCTGAAGGCCTAAAGCAAATGAGGGCTTCGGAAGCTTGCAGTGGGCTATGCAGCATGCAGCTTCTTATGACTCGCTAGAAAAAGGCTGCAAGCTTTCATTAATATTCACCTGCATCTTCTCCTGCTGCTTGAACTGCTCACTTTGCTACTACATGCAAACAATTCTATGCAAGAGATCGACCTATCCACATCCCTGCCCATCTTATTTAGCTGCCTCCTCCTTTCTGACCGATTTCCTCCCTCATTTTACAATATGCTGTTTGTGTCTTAAGAATTATGATTGCAGGGGTGCTTGGAATCTAAACTATTGGATTTAGTCTCATATCGAGCATTGATGATAGAAAAGCACATCACAACTTAACAATTATCTATCAAACTAGTTTAAATAGATCTCAAATATAAGTCGTGACTTCGGTTAAGCCTCTGAATGAACAGACCAAGTTCAATCTGGCACAAATTGACCTGTGGTAATTAATTAAAGATCCACATAAACTAGCTAGCATGTACATATGCGTACCGTCATGGTGTATGCACGGTATACGTGTATATATAATTTCTTACAACTATGAAATCATGTTACCTGCAAATTCGCAATAATGACAGATAGAGTATATATCCTGTGCTAGCTAGCTGTTCCAACGTAACATTGTGGAGTACCGCAGTAAAGCCATAAACTAGGAACAGCAGAAAAAATTAATCAGAGGACAGAGTACATGTAGGAAACGGCAGTACAAGCTAGATGGTTTAAGACTGTAAGGAAATGCATGTGGAGTACGTCAAATTGACTCAGATTTGTGAAAGGAATTGCACTCGCTGACTTTACTCATATATATGGTCACATCGAAGACTTGTGTTCTGACGATCAAAATTTACTGTCAAACTAAAGTATGGCCATATATGTTAATGCTTGTGCCAAGTTGCTGATTGATCGATCGAATTATTGCACAATGCTACATATAAAATTATAGGATTTATCGGTTACAAATCAGTAGACGTTGATGTTCGTGACACGGACAATGCGCATGCGTGCAGCTAGCTGCATGCTTTACGTTCCCTGGTCTTCATGGCGAACCATCCTGAGATATCTCCAGGATCACTTCTGAATCTGATCGATCCAAATCCGTCAGAGAATCCATGCATCACTGAGATTATATCGTACCAGCGACTAGTAACAAGTTAAGTCATCCAGTCGATCTTTACATATCTGGCACATCACTATCAGATCGAATCGCGCATGCACATTCAACTAGTAGCTCGATCGCCCAGTTGCAATCAGTTTCAAATTAAAAAAAAAGTTCTCCAGTTTAGATCAGTGTTTGAATTTACAGGTTTCCTTTTGGATTAGCGTTAAATTGTTTCGTGGTACGTACGTACGCAGTATGTATTATTGACCTTAGGGCAAGTGCTGTGTGCCTCTGACGAGCCGCCCCTAGTTCTCTGAAGAAACATATGAGAGCCATTTCAACTTTGCAAGAGACAATAAACTTCACCCAAAACTAAGGTTTGGTTTGAGTGGTTTCAGGCTTTCCGCTTTTCTAATCAACTCTGCCATTGATTTCCTGTAATTTCAAAAGCTGACCAAATCAGCCAACATGTGTCCCGGTCATTTCACATTAATTTTGCAGATACATACCCTAATGCGCATTAGAGTATCATCACTTTTCAGGAAAAAATAATCAATATATTTCATCCTAGATTACATTAATTAACTCTCTATGAGCGTACTGCGAGCTAGCATAAATACAGTTACGTTCTAGCTAACCATAGTGGAACAGTAGTACTGCAATGACTATAGATCAGTTCTCTTGCTATACTAATTTAATTATACGAGCTCCAAATTAGTGTTAATGTAAACTATGGCTAGTAGAAGTGGACGTACTGTACGTCATTTGATTCGAGGCCATAAGATGAAGTTCAGAGCTGAGAAAACAATACTCTTCTCCTTAATTTCTCAAATCGCTACATCTATATAAATGTGTCCACTTGAGATCGTTAATTGGGTGAACAATGCAACTCGTGCTAGCTAGCTAGCGTTGTCCACGGGTCAACAAAGTGCTCAACCAATCCACAGGGAGTCCGGTCACAAACAGTACATATTGTGCGATGCATGCATCCCATTGGGCTCAACTTGTTGCTTGTTTACTTGTTTATGGATTAGCAAGAGGCAGAGTAATTATTAAGGGTTCGCTAATGCATGCATCTAAGTTTACCTAGCTAGTCGCTGGCATGGACCAACCAAGAGCACTATTAAAAACCATTGGTAGATATGTCTGCTAGCTTAATTAGCCTAATTAACACCTTAATTAATTCGTTGTAAATTAACTTTGAACTAATTCCATATCAAACACTCCAAAAGAAGTTGTTAATCCGATGTAAACACAAGCATTTTTTTTAAGTGATACAAGTACAAATTAACTAGAGCTAGCAGCAAGGAACTTTCCTGAGCCTAACAGGCCAACTACCCCTCCTGATCCCGGCCTCATATGTGCATGCAATTCGCCCCACAAACAAAACAACCCCCCAAAACACAGCAATTGGCACTATATGTTATCACTGGTTGCCTCTTGTGCCACACTAACACCCAGCAACATGTGTGTGCACCGTGTAAAATATGTATGCCTCCTAACACACTGTATGTTTAGCAGCTGCAGATTGTACCTTATTGTATGCGCCACATGTGTAACGTCTGCCCATAAAATACACACCTTGTCACCCATGGGGCCGAATCAATGCGATCAGAGGTAAGCAGCTAGCTAGCATGCTGAGCTGAGCAAGTGAGCATCCTCTCCTCACCTTCTCTGTACGTCCTGCCACACTAGCTGGCTTTGCAGGGACACTGCCAATTTCTAATGCCAAGCAGTCAAGCAGATAACCTGAAATAATCAACTTCAGACCCAGTTTGGCCTAATTTAAAACTGCACTTGCGGATTCGCAATATTCTATATATCTGGATGCATGCATGTGTATACGATATGTTTTTGTTCGGTGATTCTTAGTTGTCGATACTTTTGGGCAATATCTTGCAAACATGTACAGCAGGTAGGAGAGAAGCTGAAGATTCGTAGTACAATCACCTCGAATTAATATATATCGAGACGTGCAGTTTTCAGAGTCAGAATTGTGTGGGCAGATTGATATTGTGTGATAAGAACCAGGCAACTAAGATTAGTAGCCCAACAGTTGCAAGAAATGGGACTATTTAATTTAACAGTATCTGAAATTTTAGGTACGTTGTAGTACAATCACCTCGAATTAATATATGGAGAACTATAAGCTGACGTGCAGTTTTCAGAGTCAGAAACGTGTGCAGATAATTGCAACAGGCTATATATATAGTGGTTCAAACTGTAGTATGTGTGATAAGAACCAGGCAACTAAGATTAGAAGCCCAACGGTTGCAAGAAATTGGACTATTATTTAATTTAACAAAACGGAAATTAGAAAAAAAATATCCATTAATTTCTGCTTGAACAGAAAATGCACGTGCTCAAGTTTATAATGAAAAAACTTGCTGACTAGAGTCAAACATGCATGGTTAGCATAGCTCTTAAAAGAAATTATATAGGAATTGAAAACTCCATGTATGTGCTAGCTAACTGCTGTCATATATATGTACATATATACAAAGTAATCAAACTAACCTAGCTAGTGTGATACAACATACAGAGATTTCAACTTCCAATTGATCAAGCATGTATATCAGATTGGAATACAAACCGGACACAAATACTGGATACATTCACACACACATACATCTGCATAAAATACAGATATTTGTTACCTACCAATAAGATGCATGTTGAAAAATTGCAGGCAACAACTGGCATTTTGGGGCTCATCACCTGCCTAACTCACATAAAGGATCCCTATAGCATGAGAAGGACAAGCTCACATGAGCTCAACCAGATAATTCATGGGCCCCACACACCCTCACATCCCCTACCATCTCTCTCTCTCTCTCTTCTCATCTCTTCTCCCTTTAAAAAGCAAGCTAGTGTAGTGTGCCCACCCTTTCATCCATCCCCTCCCCAGCTACACCTCACCTCTGAAATGGTACACCAGCAAAGCACATACATACACACAGATGCATAAATACACATACACATACACATACTACCTACAATTACACACTAGACCCTAGTATATAGCAGCTAAGTAGGCAGCTATAGGACAATTACCTTTGGTTGCAAGACAAAAGTATCTATCCATCCTCATCCTTTTCCTCCTCTCCCACCAAGAACCTTCATAGTACCACACCACCACCACCACCACCACCACCACTCATCACATCTTCATCACATCTTCATCACATCTCCAACTCCAGCCAGTTTCTTGCTTCTTCCTCCCCTCTCTTCAACCTTCTTGCTTCAAGCTTGAAGCCCTGCCTGAATTAAGCTTGCTAGCTCACACAAACCCTTAATTATTCCTCCCCAAGCAATAGCCACAACAAGGTAGCTGGCTCACAATTCTAAATTCCAATCCCAGAAATCCCAATTAAACAAGAGATAGTTGGCTCCCAATATAATAAGCCCAAATTAAGTAGTAGCCATATACTATCAATAGTAACAGAGCAGCACTAGTAGTAGCATACCATAAGCATACAGGGGGTCAAAGGTCAAGGGGAAGGATCAGGCGCCGGCCGGCGAGGTGAGGCGAGGCGGCCGGGGAGATCAGGGAGAGGAGGCATATATCTTACCTCGCGGTCGGTCGGTCGGTCGGTCGGTCGTCGGCATGGAGTTCACGCCAATCGTGAGGTCGTCAGCTGCTGCTGCGGCGGCGGGGGGCGGCGGCGGTGGCGACAACGAGAGGAGCTTGTTGCCGGCGGAGGCGGTGGAGAAGGAGCACATGTTCGACAAGGTGGTGACGCCGAGCGACGTGGGGAAGCTGAACCGGCTGGTGATCCCGAAGCAGCACGCGGAGAAGTACTTCCCGCTCGACGCGGCCTCCAACGAGAAGGGTCTCCTCCTCAGCTTCGAGGACCGCACGGGGAAGCCATGGCGATTCCGCTACTCCTACTGGAACAGCAGCCAGAGCTACGTCATGACCAAGGGATGGAGCCGCTTCGTCAAGGAGAAGCGCCTCGACGCCGGCGACACCGTCTCCTTCGGCCGCGGGGTCGGTGAGGCCGCCCGCGGGAGGCTCTTCATCGACTGGCGCCGCCGCCCCGACGTCGTCGCCGCGCTC
>KE371835.1:32556-56036 GCA_000418225.1 Zizania latifolia | reverse complement strand
CCCGCTCCCACCACAGCGGTGCCCCGCCACCCGCACACCCCGCGCGCCACGCACTTGGCCACGCGCCCCTCCCCGCCGCAGCGGCACACCACCCCTCACGCGTTGTTCCTCGCCACCCCTCCCCGTGACTAGCTCGATGCATCGTGCGCATCGCCTCATGTTGAAGAAGCTAGCTGCTGCATGCGGTCAGCAATGGCGTCATCATCACGGCAGGAGGAGAAGGCGGCGGTGGCGAAGAGGGGGCACTTGCTACCGTGGGGGCTGGGGAGAGAGAGGTGCACGAATGGGCTACGGCTGGCACAGATGGAGGTGCTCCGGGCCTTGTGCGGTGGGATCATCCCGTTGTTGCCCGTGGCGGCTGGCCAGGTGGGCGATGAGGACGACGAAGGCGTCCAGCTGATCCACGACATCGACAAGGACATGGAGCGTTCTACCTCGCCTTCCCCGCCGACTCCACTGTCCCCGATGAGGTGGGGCTGCCCTGACATGAGAGCCAGGGAAAATGGAAAGAGAGGAAGAGAGAGAAAGGAGAGAAGAAAGAAAAAAAGAAATGTGACATATTACTTCCTCAAAGGTCTTCAGAGGTAATAGATTATCTTATTTGAATCTGAGCTATTAGATCAATAGTAATAAACGGCCCTAAATAATTTAGTTGTACCTTAAAATTCTTCATATAAAATGTAAACCAACCTAGCTAGAGTGATTTTACTTCTAATATATCAAGCATGTATATCAGATTGGAATACAAACCGGATAAATACTGGGTAAATTCACACACATATAACATCAGCATAAAATGCAGTCATTTGTTACCTACCAATAAGATGCATGTTGAAAATTTAATTACTTGCAACAACTGGCATTTTGGGCTCATAACCTGCTTAACTCACATAAAGGCCGCTCCTTGTAGCATGAGGACAAGGTCATATGAGCTCAGCTAGATAATTCGTGGGCCCCACCCTCTCACATCCCTACCATCTCTCCTTCTCCACTACTCCTCTCTCTCTTTCTCTCTCATCTCTTCGATCTCCTTTCAAAAAGCAACCTAGTGTATTATGCCAGCCCTTTGATCCCTCAGTCCCTAGCTACGCCTGACCTATAATACACTAGCAAAACACATATATACGGATACGCGCAGATGGATAAACAATACTCCCTCCGATTTCATTTCAAGTTGTTTTATCTTTTCATCTATTTTATAAATATAAGTTGTTTTAAAATTTGAGCACTTTTTTATCTTTTATTTTGTGTTTGTTTTTAGCAAATACTCCTTTCGTTCATTAATATTGTAATGTAAGATCGGATTTGATATTTTATAATACAACGAATCTTGTAATGTAATATACCACTGTCTAGATTCGTTGTACTATAAAATATCAAATTCAGTCTTAGCTACAATATTATGGGACGGAGGGAGTAAATAATATCTATCCCACAAATAAATAACTCACATTTTTTTAAATAGAAACAACCTATATAAGGAAAGGAGTCTATTCTTAAATAGCTGATGTCATAGATTAAAACATAGATAAAACCTTTAATTTTTGGTCATTAATAAAAAATTAAAAATGTTAGGATTAATTTGATATGGGAACAATGATATCAATAGATTTATCATTGAAATACTATTATGTGACTATATTTACAATATTTTTTTAATATATAGCTAGAAAAACTAGCATAGAAATATATGTATTTGAGACTATGTCATTATCCAAAACATCATGGATCCTTTTAAGAAAGGAGGTAGTACATATAAACACAATACCTACAACTTAATTAACAACACACTAGACACTAGTATATAGCAGCTAAGTAGACAGTTATAGGCCAATTACCTTTGGTTCCAAGCCAAAAGTAAGTATCCATCCTCATCCTTTTCCTCCTCCCTCACAAAGAACCTCCATAGTACCATCATCACCACCACCACTCATCACATCTCCAACTCCAACCCATTTCTTCCTTCTTCCTTCTTCCTTCCTCCCCTCCCCGCTCTCGATCTTCAACCTTCTTCTTGCTAAGCTTCAAGCCTGCCTGAATTTAGCTTGCTAGCTAGCTAGCTTACACAAACCCTTAATCCCTCCCTAAGCATTAGCCACAACAAGTGCTAGCTTACACAAACCCTTAATTCCTCCCTAAGCAGTAGCTACAACAAGATCTAGCCCTTACAATTCTAAATTCCAATCACCAAAACTCCCCAATTAAACAATAGATAATAATTAGCTCCTAATATAATAAGCCCCAAATTAGGTAGTAGCCATATACTATCAATAGTAACAAGACCGCAGTAGCAACATACCATAAGCATACAGCGGGTCAAAGGTCGAGGAGCTAGCTAGGATCACCCCGGCCGGCCGCGGGGAGGCGAGGCGATCGAGGAGATCAGGGAGGAGAGCGAGGCGAGGCATCTAGCTCGCGGTCGGTCGCCGGCATGGAGTTCACGCCAATCGTGAGGTCGTCAGCTGCTGCTGCGGCGGCGGGGGGCGGCGGCGGTGGCGACAACGAGAGGAGCTTGTTGCCGGCGGAGAAGGTGGAGAAGGAGCACATGTTCGACAAGGTGGTGACGCCGAGCGACGTGGGGAAGCTGAACCGGCTGGTGATCCCGAAGCAGTACGCGGAGAAGTACTTCCCGCTCGACTCGGCCTCCAACGAGAAGGGCCTCCTCCTCAGCTTCGAGGACTGCACGGGGAAGCCATGGCGATTCCGCTACTCCTACTGGAACAGCAGCCAGAGCTACGTCATGACCAAGGGATGGAGTCGCTTCGTCAAGGAGAAGCGCCTCGACGCCGGCGATACCGTCTCCTTCGGGCGCGGGGTCGGCGAGGCCGCTCGTGGGAGGCTCTTCATCGACTGGCGCCGCCGCCCCGACGTCGTCGCCGCGCTCGCGCCGCCTATGCACCGCCTCCCTCTCCCCTCCATCCCCTTCGCGCCCTGGCCACACCATGGCGTCGGCGCCGGCAGCAGGTTTCTCCTGCCTCCCTCGACGCCCATGCCCATCTACGACCCCCACCGCCGGCACGCCCACGCCGTCGGGTATGACGGGTACGCTCCGGCCACCAACAGGCAGGTGCTGTTCTACCGGCCGTTCCAGCAGCAGCAGCAACATCCCGCGGTGGTGCTGGAGTCGGTGCCGGTGCGCATAGCGGCGGGGCACGCGGAGCCGTCGGTGGCGTCGGCACCGTCGAAGCGAGTGCGGCTTTTCGGGGTGAACCTCGATTGCGCGAATTCCGAAAAGGATGCCAGCGTCGGGAGGATGGCGCCGCCGACGTTGCAGCTGTCCTCGCCGCCGTCATCATCGTCTTCGTCTTCCGGGAAAGCGAGGTGCTCCATGAATCTTGACTTGTGAAGGTGTGGTGGCACGCGCGATCTGCTAATTTCTGCTTCAATTCTGCTACTGTGTACTGACACAAATGGAATCGTTGTGGAAGAGAGGCCGGAGGAGTAAACAAAGGCGGCGGCGGTGGCTGCGGTGACGCGCTCTTGGAGCGGCTAGAGGCTTCGTACTTCGTATATAGCTCATCTTCTCTTTAAATTAGCCAGTGCAGTGTGAAGGAAAACAGTTAGGAACAAAGCAGCTGCAACAAAAAAAATTCTTTCTAGGTTGATGGTTTTCTTGCTTCGATTTGCTTTGCTTTTCCCTTGTGCTTAATTATAATTAATTACGTTGTCTTAGCTGCTCTCTTGATCTTTGTGTCTGGGAGAAAATATATATATATACTACTGGCAATAGTGATTAGGGAAGAAGAAGAAGAAACTGTTTTCTATATACCATGACCGCGCTTAGTGAACATGCACGGTGTGCTTCTCACATATGATAACAATTAATTTGCACGGTATAGCATGACACACGCATGAGATGGGAAATACATATATATGTATGTACACTTGCTACATTGGTGAACTAATAATGGAGATCGATCGATGCCATATATGTTTACATTGGAGCAGCCGTACTCTATCTCTATGCATGGACGATTGTGTGCTGCTGCTGTTGTTTGGGCAGGTGATCAATTGTGTTCTCCTTCCAAAGCTGCTAAGCTAGCTGTAGGCTAGCTGGGGAGGTGAAGAGAAGAGAAGATGTCTTCAAAATGTGGGAGCTGAGCTAGCCAGCCTTCAGGGCCAGCCATCAAGCTAGTACAGGCAGTTATGGGAGCACTGCAGGTCAGATCCTAAATCCTTCTCCTACACATGCATACAGTCTTATGTAGGATATGCATATCTCTCTCTCTACCTCTGACCTCTGACCCCTCTATGTGTGTGTGTGTGCGCGCGCGCAATCGCTGCTCCGATTCTTGAATATTTGGTTTGCGCATTTGTCTCTTCTTTCCACTGCTGCATCTGTTGCTGCTGCATGTTTTTTCTGCGCCAACAATACTGTGCAATGCGTGAAATGTTCATCAGGCCGGCTAGCAAAAACTAATGCATTCTTGTAGACATTAATGGAGCTAAATGCCAAGATTCCTGCATGGAATCCAACCTTTCTGCAAGCAAGGAATAAAAAAGGGAGAAATGTGAGGATGAAAAAGCAGTGGTAGATCCTTCCCTCCATCCCTATTGAGCTCCTTTTGGTGTCAGAAAGAGGAATATAAGTAGAATCTCGATAGATAGCAAAATTGCAGGCAACATTGCACACAAAGCAGCATTGTTGCGCATGCATTGCATGAACTGAACTTGCAGGACAGCAGATGCATACTTGCATCGTTCTAGTAGAATTAATGCTGTTTCGCTGTCCGACTCATGCATTCAGTTTCCGACTGAACGTAGAAGTACTCCTTAAGCTTGCAGTGATAACAGAAGAAATTGAATTTCGATAGCAGATGAGAGCCTTTCCTCTGCTAGCTTTGCCCATAAATCTAGGACACTAGGCTAGCTCTGCCATTTCTGAGCTAGTGTCACTCATTATTAGGACTCAATACTGAGATTATTAATGCTGGGTACGTTTGCATATGGTTTAGCTGTTCTTCAAGTAAACCTCATGTAGAGATTACCTGCCGTTAATTATTAACTGATATGCTTTCTTTAACTTGTCAGGAATTCAGTGCTCAGTGTGATGCGTGTCAATATAGCAGCAGCTTAATTATGTTTGCCCTTAAGATATTCCATCTTAATTACTCCAATTGGTAGATCATTATGAAAATCTTATTGGACATGCATGGGAGGCCTACTACTACTAACTAGGACTAGTACTAGTACTATGTGCATGGATACCTCCACATATTTTTTGATGCTTCAGTGCTACGGACGTACTCCCTCCATCCCAAAATACAATCATTTCTATCATTTAAATTTTATCTCAAATATAACAACTTCTACGATTTTTTCCTCAAATCTCTCCATTTTACCCCTATCTACCTACTCCATTTATGCTGATACACATAGGACAATCTCTCTCCCCCTTTCTTATCTGACCTCCCCCTTCTGCTCCCTCCTCCACCTCAAAGCGGACTGGTGGCGGCGTCCAAGCGGCGGGCGACCGGTGGCGGTGGCGGCACACACAGGATCTGGCGAGCGGTGGCTCCCTTGCTGCTCCCGACCTCCCCCTTGTTGTTCCCTCCCCTCTTGTGGGCACGTAGCGGCAGCTAGCGCTTGGATCCAGTGGGCGAGTAGAGGGCTAAGCGGGCGCCTAGATCTGGTGGGTAGGCGAGCGGGCGCCTGGATCAGGCCGACGAGCGGCGGGGGCATGGCAGCGGCAGGCGCCTGGAGGCGGCGGGCGACCGATGCACGGGGAGAGGTAGGCCAGTGGGTGCGTGGTAGGGGGCTGGGACAGGACGGCTGAGGAGCATTTTAGTCTTTTTACCCCTTTATTGGTAAACGTGCCTAAACCTAAAAATGGTTGTAATTTGGGATAGATGGAGTACTACTAATGGGGAAGATGGATCTCAATGTGAATGTGTACATTATGCGTGGAAATTTATTTTTTCTTATGATGAATTATATATTTATGGCAAATACTCTCTCCGTCCCAAATTATAGTCATTTCTAGACTTTGGCGCATTTATTAAGATGCAAGGAAAAAAGCCCAAACTATCCCTCAACTAGTACTCCAAACAATTAGTACTACATGCAACTAGTACTCCAAATAGAGGTAAAATAGGAAGATTTAGGGGGAGGGGGGAAATTGTAGAAGTTGTAATATTTGGGACAAAAATTGAATGATAGTAATGGTTGTATTTTGGGACAGAGGGAGTACAATATTTATCAATCCTTCAATTAGTTTTTTTTCCTACTTCCTAAGACTGAATTAGTATGCAGCATGCATGCACATTTTCTGTCTCTGCATATATAATATTTCTTTGTTATGCAAAAATATTTGTGTGAAAATCCCCTTGTTAAATGTGCATGCAAAGAGATATGATGTATGTGTCGTTGGTTAAATTGAACTATGAAGTTGATTATATAATTGATGGAAATTAAAACTATGCTTTGATATAACAATGAAGTGTAGAATACATAACATATATCTTAATCTTACAAGATCGACCATATTATATTTTGGTGTATCATAGAGCTTAACAAGAATCATGTGATATCATGTACACTCTTCAAGCTTAATCAAATTTATCTTGTATATAAGATGAGTCTTATTAAGGATATGTTTAATCAGCATATATGACATCAAGCATATATTTATTAGCAAGGGACTTCCTGATCATGTCAACATATATACAACTTACCATTTCGGACTTACTAACATGCATTAATTATTTTATAAATATTATGATGTGCAACAATATTGTAGCATGCCAAATCTTATCATGTTTCAAGCAACATATATACATATAATTTTTGTGTTAACTTGCTGGCTTGTTGATGTGATAAATATGAATTATTAGTCCAGCAAGGTTTGATCAGTGAAATTGAGTTCTACTGTCTGATCTCCTCATCTCCTATAGACCTTTTTTGGATATATGGCATCCATGCATCAGCTATGCAATACGTTGGGAGGAAAGCCTTGCTATTTTTTTTAAAAAAAATCTGGAATATGTTTGGAAGGCAGGAAATCCAATGTTGGGGCGCTGAGGGCTCTGCCCTGGCCGGTAGACGGAATGACACCCTTCATCAGCTGTTCTTGCATTGTGTGGAATGTGGATGAGGAATTGAGCCGACTGCAGAGGACAGTCGCCCGCTCAAAATCGTCCGATCTCAATTGAATGGACACTGGAGGGGACTTTGTGGTGGTGGACCGGCCCACTTCGCAGTGGGGCTTCGCGACAGCGAGGGGGGCTTTGCACCGTCCGATTAAGATCAGACGATTATGTTGACATCAATGTCTACATAAGTGAAACTTAAATTCAACACAGAAACGAAGTACATGATAATATCTTACGTCGAGTGATTTAAAATTTGCTATCTTTAGGACCAATATCATATGGTGTGCGACATAAAATCCGCATTGGTTTCTAGGAGGTTGAGTGTAGCACTGTTATAGAAATATACGATTAGTTTGGACGACACATTTAATTTTAAAAAGGCAAACATTTAGAGACTTACCGGCACTATGGTTTTATGCACCAACTGTCGGCGTTCTATTGCGTTTGATGTCCTGAGACCGATACCGAAAGCTCTGTAACGAGATATAACAAAATTGAGTTAAGCGAGAACAGGTTAAAGGTTGAACTTGTAGTAATAAAGTGAAAAAAATATTACACGTCTATTATACTTCTGATTACTGAGTAGTCCCTCTCGGTGCGGTCGCCATTCGGTCCCAACGGTCTTACCGAGTCAATGTACCATACAATGTTCTACTTGGAAGCGAAGAGTAGTAGGATATAATGTCCATTCAAGTGATGTACGCCCATTAAAAATTGTTCTCTTGCGGTGCAGTTGGAGAGTACCTTACATACGTTGTCGACGCATGACTCCCTATCATTCTCGATGGTTGCCATTGTTAACAGCTGTGGGTCAAAAAATTTAAATGGTCGCTTCTTTCATTCTTGCCACATTAGCCTGCAGATATAAAAGAGTAATTAATACCACATATTTACGTGTCGACTTTAATTGAAAGACTAGGTTAAGTGACTTATAATATCCAGTACCGCAGCAAGCTGATGTCGAGAGCGTCCATATTGAAAAGATCATATAGATCCTCGAAGCAAAGCAAAAAATAGTTGTCGGTGGTCCAGAAATTATGTTGCTTGTACACTACAATAACTGAAAAATTATTGTTGTTGTAGTTATTCAGGTAGAATGCATAGAGATCCATTACGGCTTGCCCAGCCTTCCTTAGCTGATTTTGAGGGAGCAGAGCCTTGCCAGCTTGGTACTTAGCGTTTTGCCTGAGTTCAGGTTGACACCATATTAGGCTTCACAATATTTTGGAACTTTTTGCCAGCGGTCTTCTTTGTTTTGGTCTTTGTGACAGTTGGCTTCTTGGGCGATGGCATAGCAGTGGTACGTTTACCTTGCTCAACAGGTGCAGGATGTTGAGCAGCAGGTGCAGCTAGAGGTTGAGCAGCAGGAGGTTGAGCACGAGCCTGGTTTGCAGAAGTCTCGGCATCAATGAAAATATCTAGCCGGTTCCATTGTACCCTTGATAGTAATGCATTGCGTAGAGTGATGATTTCTTCATTTGAAGGAATAGGCAGTGCGATGTTTTCCACATTGAGGTGCACAAAATCGATAGACACTACTACACATCCCTCCCTTATTGGCACGTTGTGTAGCTCATGCTGATATAGGTAGACCACACCCCTTGTCACCTCAATCTGATACCCCCAGGCTTTAAGATAAGCTTGCACGGGGTTGGTTCAGTTAGCCGGTCAATTGTGTCTTCCAAACCACTGCAATATTATGGGGTCACTTCTGGTCATTGCTATTCGACCTCTCTTGATGCACAACTGCTCTTTCTGACACAAGCAAGGTTATCCAATGTAGCTTCATCTAGAAGGACGATACCCTATAGAGCTAAGCTCCTCGCGATACTTGCATATAGATCCTTCTTGATTTTCTACGAGAGCGCTTCCACATTGATTTCCTCGGACCTTCTTCGCTTCTTGTACATGTCAGTATTGTCCAGGAAACTATGCTTTTAGCTTTGCGAGCTAGAGACACCCCTTACACGACCAGGGTGCTCTAGGTTACAAACAACACTTGTTAGCTCATCTTGCTCCCACACGGCAATGAAGAATCCTTCTGACGCCTGCATGGCCAGATCTCTGACCTTCTGAGCCACTTACATCGCTTTGCTCGAGGTCCACGTGACTTCACCACTCTCTATCAGTCTCCCCTAGGCCCTTAGAAATGATTGCGCTCTACCGAGAAACTGTTGCCATAGATTTTCTTTGCCCTCACTAGCCATCTTGGCATCTTTGGCCAACCACTTATCTTTCTTCCCCACATAACCAGTTGTGCCAAGGCTATGGGGTAGCTTATTCCTAGCCCAGAGCTCTTTCTTGGCAGAGCTTTCTACCTTGAACTTAGCTGAGCTCTTTATGTTGACAAATTGGTCCCAGTCCTCCTTTTTCAGGTACGGGTACTTTTTGAAGGGCTCGAGGTCTTTGGCAATAAAGTTTGAGACAAGGTTGCTTTTATGAGACCTCCATAGCTTAGATATCATCTTCATTACAGTCCTTAAAGTTGTCGCCTTTGTATTCTCGGGAAACTCGAGGAACTTGTTGATCCCATCGTTGAAGATTGCAATTTTCTACTCTCGACTGAGATTGTCGAACTTCCTCAGGGTCAATGGGACCCTCTCCCGTGCAATAAGTCCTGCAAGCTTCCTCAGCCATTGTAAGGCCACTTTATCTATTGGCAGGCCATTATTGTCGACCGCCTTGACGGTTAGCTTGTTCGTCGGACACTTTGCTCGCGTCCTTGGCTTCTTGATTGCTAGCTCGACATTGTTGGTGGAGCTAGAAGACCCGACAGAGGAATAAGTAGTCATCTAAATATTAAGAGAAGGGAGACCTTAATGTTTCATTACAAAAAATGTACGATTGTACGACACTAGACTTTGGGCACTAATAGGCAAGAATAGGTCCTAAATCCCATCCAGGGATGTGTGGCCCGTGTAACTGGAGCCCGTGATCCCGTATGGTTCTAGAGAGAATTTTGACAGCATCTTCCTGCTATTCTCTAAATACAAGTCTCGCTTGGGATCGAGAGGGTTGTGTATCCAAAGAACCATAGGGAGACACCAACAAAATTCTCTCTAGAACCATATGAGACCACGTGGTCCAGCTACGCGGGCCGCACATCCCCAGACTATCCAAAGTGCATGGATAATTCGGGAGCGTCTTCCTATAAATATGACCAGTTGCTCGGTCATATTTATAATCCAACACTCCCAAACAGGAGACGACATAATCAGTTGCGTGACTAACTCGTTTTTCAAAATTTGTCTAGAATGAGATAAGAAACAAGTGACTCTTGAAAAAAACAAATAAAATAATATGAATACTCTTAATACAATGAAATATGAATGTAACATAGAACATTAATTTAAAAAGTAAAATAAAAAAATGTAATGAGTACAATGTTATAATAGAGGTACATACAACGTGAAATTTAATAACCATAGGAATGTAACATTGAACATGATTTTATAAACTAAAACAATTTCTTTGTGACAATATAGACATAATCTACTGTACATTGAACATGATTGCTCTCAGATGTCATGCTGCCAAGTTAATGGCCTCCTCGCCACTAGGCTACAATTTAATTCACAGATGTGTGTGATAACTAATTCAAAAAGCAATAGTACTATGCAATAATAGTAAGTACGTAATGAAAGATACATAATGAAATAACATTGTATGAACAAAATATAGAAACAATAATATTAGCACATAATGAGAGATCATTGCATGAACAAAGTTGTGAAAACAAAAAAAAATAAACCTAATTGTCATACACATCCTCATACTAATAGCCTCATCTTCATTGAGCAAATATTTACAAATTATCCACAAAGCAACATATTCATAAATTATCCACATATTCACAAATTCACAAATTATCCACATATTCACAAACTCACAAACCCTAGCCATGTCGGAGAAAGAGGAGGAGGAGGAGGATGCAACCCGAGGCGGCGGCGAGTTGGGTCGGCCACATGCGACGGAACGGATGGCGGAATGGAGGCCACGCACGACGGAACGGATAGTGGAATAGAGGCCATGCGTGACGGAACAGATGGCGGAACGGAGGCCACGTGAGACGGAATGGATGGCCGAGACGGAACGGAGCACGACGAAGGCGACGATGATGAGAGGCTAGGGTTAGGGTTGTGCGTGAAATGAAAGCGTGCCGATTCACTTCAGGGCCTGCCTATTTAGAAGCGGGAGTCATCAGTGTCGAGTGGTAGTTACCACCCATCACTAATGACTTTCCTCAGTGACGGGCGGTAGATATCACCCATCACTGATGATAATGTTACAATCGGCACAACACTTGTGTGGTCATATATAAAAGTGACCGCCCAAGTGTTGTGCCGACTGTTCAACGATGCCATGGATCAGTTTGTGTGGAACGAAGCCTGGTCCAATGCTTCCACACGCCGGTGGATGCGTCGAGCCAGGCAACATCCACCACAAGCCTCCATGGCCAAGAAAGAAGAGAAGTAGGAGAAAATTTTTGTTGTTCTGAAGTCTAAATACAGGAAGCCAGGGTGTTTAAAGGGACTACACTAATGACAATTAATGTGGCATCTACTTATCTCTACTAACTGTCAAATTGTTAGTGATGAGCAATCAGTACCGCCGTCACTAATGACCAGTAGTGACGGGCAGTACTTGCTGCCCGTCACTAATGACTAGCAATAGTGACAGGTATTGCGTGTCGTCTGTCACTAATAATTTGGCAAAACACTTATCCAGATTTTAACTTATTGTCACAGATATGACTTGCCACAAAATTCCATTACACATATATTACATACCTAAAACAGTATGACTTGTACAAATCACCCACATCTCAGTATTTTAACTTCCATTCCACATATATTACACAACTCAGTATAAGTACAGCTTACACTTAAAAGACAAACGTGTACAAAATTACAATGAATAATGATCATCGCAAGACAACACTTATATATATACAATTTAAATTTTACGCCTTTTGTTTTCTTACTTTCTTAACGCACAATCCTTCAGAATGGTTGGAGCATAGGTACAGAGTCTTCTCGTCTGGTTTAACCTATGGCATAATTGAGGTGGCGAAAGGAGGTATCTCATCAAACTGATTGTACTCGTCCTCATCAACAATATTTTCAACACCCACATTTCGTCTTTTTCTAGCTAGGACAACATGAAGCTTCTTATTTATTATATTAGGCACATAAAATACTTGAGCAACTTGTTTAGCGACCACGAAAGGTTCTTCTTTATAGCCGACCTGAGTTAGATTGATACTAGTAAATCTGTACTTGTCGACCGTAATGCCTTTTGTTTCATTGACCCAGCGGCATCGAAACAGAGGTACCTTGAATCCTAGGTAGTCAAGTTCCCAAATCTTCTCTATCTGACCATAACATGTGCTCTTTACATTGTTGTTGTCGTAGGCATCTATACAAACACCACTATTCTAGTTTATGCTCTTGCTATCTTGATCAACTGTATAGAATATATAACCATTTATATAATAACCTTGATATGTTGTAACAATGTATATAGGGTCTGCTGCTAGCTGCCTGATCGATTCGCTAACTAGGGTTTTTGATCGTGTGATCCGATCTTAAAACCAGCTATTGAACCTTTTTATGTGTTGTTTTACGATCCAAGCTTCGGTACGAGACGGGTTCTCTGTAGAAGCATGTGATTGTGCTGAACGATGTATGGTAACACTTCGCTCGATTGTTGTAACACGAGGAAATGAGCTTGGTCATATGCCTTTGGAGGTGGAGTGAGTGTTTGCTTGCCTAGGATTCCTTGACCTGCTAGTCTACCCTCATGGTAAGAGTGAGGCACACCAATTGGGTTATCCAGGTCTGTGTACTTGACACACCACTCTACTACCTCCTCGCTAGAGTAATCCTAGGAGATGCAACCCTCGGGTGAAGAATGATTCCTAACATATTTCTTTAGAACACCCATGTATCTCTCGTACGGGTATATTTGATGCAAGAAAACAAGCCAACGAAAGAACATTTCTTTAACGAGATGTGAGGTGAGATGTACCATAATATCAAAGAATGATGGAGGATAGTACATCTCAAGAAGATAGAGAATCAGGAATTGTTTTTCTCTAGTTCTTCTAGCGCTGTTGGGTCAAGTACTTTCTGTCCAATTGCATTAAAGAAAAAACACGGATTCATTATAGCCTCTCTTGTCCCCACTGGTAACATATTTCTTATTCCGATAGCAATCATCTGAGTCAGCATCACATGACAATCGTGAGTCTTAATTCCACCAACCATCTTAAGCTCCTTCAAGTTGACAAGTTTGCTGATATTCGACGAATAACCTGATGAAACTTTAATGCTATGCAAGAATTCACAAAACTCCTTCATCTCCTTCCTAGAAAGGGTGATGCAAGAACTTTTCTCTATCTGTCTGCTGTGAATGTAGCTCTGGTCGTAAACCTATTTTCTCAAGATTTGCTCTAGCATTCTCATGATCTTTTGTTTTGCCTGGCATATTTAGGATTGTTCCGAGGAGACTATCACACACGTTTTTCTCGACATGCATTGTATCGATAGAATGTCAAACATCTAGGTATTTTCAATATTTAAGCTCCCACAAAATTGACTTCTTGTTCCACATTCCATCACAACTGTTGGAAGGACGTTTTCACTTATCAAGTACAATATTTATGTCCTTTACCTAGTCATATACCTCTACACCTCTGAAATGCCTGGGAGGTCCTCCTTTCTCTATGGTGCCATCAAACTGCAGCTTTATTCTTCTGTATAGGTGTTTCATTGGAAGAAAATGTCGATGGTGCATGTATACCATTTTCTTAGAATGGTTCAACCATGTGCTCGATGTTTCCTCCAAGCACTGTGGGCAAGATTCACCTTTCCTTTTGTTTTGTTCAGACAAGTTATGATGAGCCGGCAGATCATTTATTGTGACAAAATAACATGGTGTATAGCTGGAAGTACTCCCGAATGTACTCGTCCCAAACCTCAACATCTACATGCCACAGAGTTTTTAGATCATCCACCAAGGGTCTGAGGTACACGTCGATGTCGTTGCCAGGTTATTTAGGACCAGAGATCAAGATCGACAATATGATATATTTACGCTTCTTACAAAGCCAAGGTGGAAGGTTGTATATAGACAGTAACACTAGCCACGTGCTGTGCGCGCTGCTCATGTTACCAAAGGGTTCATGCCATCCATACTCATGGCAAATCTAATATTCTTGCAATCATTAGTAAACCATCGAAATGTGGCGTTAATTGTTCTCTACTGAGCAGAATCTGCTGGGTGTCGTATCATCGAGTCATTCTTACAACCCTTTTTGTGCCACCTCAGCCACTTAGACTCATTGGCATTTGCAAACATCTATTTTAGACGGGAGATTATAGGGAAATACCATATCACCTTCCTTGAAACTTTCCTTCTCTTACACCGATCGTCCATTTCATCATCGTCTTTTCTATTATTGAATCGATGTGTCCCACATGTTGGACATCTGTCAAGGTCTGCATACTCTCCACGAAATAGAACACAATTATTCCTATATACATGTATTTTCTCTAGAGGACATACGATCTTCTTAGCACCGTACACGGTGGTAGGCACCTTATTCTCTTCTGGCACCAGGTCCCTCAACAAATTCAGCAATGCTTTAAAACTCACATCGGACCATCCGTATGTCACCTTCATTTGTAGTAATGTCAGGACAGTGCATAAGACCGTGTGCTTCTCTTTGCAATCAGGATAGATTGGTGTTTTTGACTCTTGAGCAAGTTTTTGGAATTGGGTAAACTCTTCTTTAGAATATGCAACTTGTTCCTCCGCATCACACATCATCTGATCAATATTGTCCACTATATCAGTATACTTATCTTTACTAATTCCTAAAATGTCATTGTCACTCATGTAATCCTATCACTGGCCCCACCTTTCTCTTTACTAGCAATCTGATTTACTTCATCGTCGTTTTCTCCTTCTTCGCCATGCTTGTTCCATATATGATATCCCTTCTTGAATCAACGTCTTAGCAAATGGTCGTAGACATATTCTGAATTTGAAAACTTCTTCTCGTTCTTACAGTCATAGCATGGACACCACATTTCAGTCTTTCCATTAGCATCCATGTCTGCTCTAGCAGTAGTCATAAAAGACTTCACCCCACTTAAATATTCATTGTAAGTACGGCAATCAAGATATATCCAGCTCCTTGTTGTTGGCATCTATAAAATTATCAAAAAACAACCATCATATATTAATTTTATGACTTGTGGCAATTAAAGCATGCTTTGGGCACTAATAGGCAAGGATGGGTCCTAAATCCCATCCAAGGAAGTGCGGCCCGCGTAGCTAGACCACGTGGTCCCATACAGTTTCAAAGAGAATTTCGGCAGCATCTTCCCGCTGTTCTATAAATACACGTCTCGACTTAGGGTCGAGAGGGTTGTGTATCCGGAGAACAACAGGGAGACACCACCGAAACTCTCTCTGGAACCGTATGGGACCACGTGGTCTAGCTACGCGGGCTGCACATCCTCGGACTATCTAAAATGCATAGACAATTTGGAAGCGTCTTTCTATAAATATGACCAGTTACCCGGTCATATTTATAATCCAACACTTCCGAACGGGAGACGACGTAATCGATTGCGTGACTCTAATAATTACTCATATAAAAATTTGTAATAAAATTAATTCATAACTAGCAAATTAAAGATCCATTAGTTGTTAATTCACTAATTATTTCACTTTGTTCAACATATATATATATATATATTACAAAAATACGATGGTGTATTAATATTGGAGAAAAAATATACATTCGGCCGAACGTTGGTGCTAGCGGTGGTGCGGGGCAGTGCACCGGAGCCCGTAACACTGTGGGTCGCCATCCTAGGCACGTGTGTGCTGTAGTGGTCGGCTGGCCGGTGGTTGGGGACTTAACTACAGCCAGTCAGCAGTTATGGGACAAAGGTGAAGTCAGCGGCGGGTGCGAGCAATAACTGCGAAGCTCGATGAATCTGAGGTCCTTAAATACTTATCATCAGTGACGGTTATCCCTAAAAAGACGTCATTAACGGTAGCCTTAAGGTTGCGGGCACTTTAGTGATGCGAGTAAAATAACACGCGTCACTAAAGATCACACCCTATAGCGACAGGTGGTATTGAGACCCGTCACTAATGGGGGTACCCCTCTTTAGTGACGGGTCTCAACATAACCCGTCACTAAAGGGGTAACCTTTAGTGATAGTCTTTAGTGATGAGTCGGACTATGACCCGTCACTAATAATGTAGCATTACTAACACGTGTAAAATAGTCCATCACTACAAGTGTATTATTAACGCATATCATTGATCCGTCACTAAAGACCGTTTCTATGGTAGTGAAAGTGTCTAGAGATGCCTCAGAGGAGACAAAAGGCCTCAGCATAGGAACCCTTCTCTTTGATGCCGATGACATCGGGCTCTGAGGTGAAGCTCTGGCTTCCTTCACCGAAGACGTTTGGCAAGGTCCATCGTCCTCGGCTTCCTCTTCCTCCTCGCCATCTTCTTCGTTGTCCGAAGAGTCTCCACTAGACTCTTCGCTGGTCTCTCCAGTAGCCCTAGACTAGCCTCGAAGAGAAAAGAAGAGAAGGGGGCCTCGAGAGTTCGAAGACTGGTGACCAAAGAAGCTAACAAACGAAGCAAGCGAGAACTTCTAAAAATAACATGAGCGTAAAAATGAGCTCGGGGCTGGGGGCCTTTATGTAGGCAGTGAAAACGCTAGATGCTCCACTTGGCGTAAAAATTTAGTTACTCTTCGAATCCACCTCACTATCTATGATGAGTGGGCCCAATGTAAAAATGGCAGGTAAAACAGTGCGACGGTTTGACTTCAGAGATTTAACCGCATCCGACTTCGTTTAGGGCTTGCAAGGTGCACGATGTCGTTCTTGCAACTGCATTCAAGGCTCCTCTATCTTCGGTCGAAAACGATTTCAGGGATCTGCGTATCCCAATCAAGCTCTTGTGTTCGAAGTATAGCTAGATTCAGAGCGCATCTTACCCCTACATTCGAAGGGCCATATGCGAGGGGCTACTGTTGGAGGAAATAACTCCCGTTGTACTTAAGGTTGACTTAGAGTTGATCAAGAGACATCGAATGCCAAAGCCCCCTTCGGGGCCCTCTAGACTTCGACTAGAAGATTGCTTTGAATCTCCCTCGAGCTGTGGAGCCTCTAAACCATGCTCCACCAGATAGACTCGAAGGCCCTGAAGCCACTCCAGAGTAAGAGCCGAAATTAGGGGCTCCATCCCCTTCTGACAAGACATATACTTTACGATGTTCATGCGGTATTTTACCGTCTTACCCCTATGTAATCCTCTGTATATCACTGTTATAGTCGGTTGAAGTAGAGGGTAGTTTGATAATATCCTGTTTATGCTGTGCCTATAAATACCCTCCTCTTTGCAAGAATAAGGGGGGCCAAATACTTGTTATTCACATCTCATACAATTCACTGGATGTAGGGCTATTATCTGACATTCGGAGGCTTGAACCAGACTCAAACACCTCGCATAAACACACATCTTTTGAGGCTAGTTAAACCTATCGCGTAATTATCAATTACGCTAACAGCATTCATATCCAAATAATATTCACATTCATATCAAAATGACATATTCATATCCAAATGATAGATTCACACACACACACACATATTCAGCCATATTCATTCGCATTAAACATCCACACTCATTCATATACATCAAAGTGTCACATTCACATTCATAAATATTTACCGGCTAAATCTATCTCAATGCTCAAAACTATATTGCTGATATTGTAGCATATATCATGCTAATCCGTCATATATAGTCTCCCTTTAGTGGATCAATTAAAACATAATGGATTAATTAACAAAACAGAGAGTGTTTTAGCAAAAGTGAATATATCCAAAACTTATACCAATTCATTCTTTGTTGTGCCAATCAATCTGCCATAATATGATCATTTGAAGGCAGACTATATCCCATACTATCAGCAATATATTATTCAACTCCAAGATCCCGTTATATATAGCTGACAATAATTCAATGCGTAAGATAGGAATTGAATGTGAAGGTATTGCCAGGAAAGGAACCAAATCGTCGGGACAGTGTTTCTGACTACGAGGAAGATGAAGCACTAAATGCTCAAAGGTTACTGGTTAAGGTTGAAGGAGGTATGCACACTCATGGTCATGTGCATGGCGTAGAGCTGATAGCAGAGTTTGCGAGGGAGAACTGACAGTGGCCTAGAGACAACGGAGCACAGAGATGGCATGGAGACAGGAGGAGAGATGACGGACAATAGAGAGGATGAGTGACAGTGGAGGAGAGCTACCCGGGACTCAGTGTTTTTTGAATTGGGGAAGATTGACGGACGAAGCTTATTTATATAGAGGGGGTTTTCATAAATGCATATAGTTGATTGATTCCCTATGAAAACAACGATTTCTACATATGGTCTCTTAAGATGACCACTTGTGAAAACTAGCATGTTTACATAAGTTGTACAGTTAAGTGGATTGTATGTGGAAATTTTTCATAGTCAAGTCATGACTGTCTCCCTTCTTCACTGCATAGGCGGTTTAATTTCATTCTAGTCTGTTTGTGGAGACAAAGAGGAGACCACTACCACAAAACATGTTGTAAGTAGCGGTATCTTAGTGCCAGTTATGCCTGAGCCGATACTGAAGGTGTATCACCGTCGGTTCATAAACACGAAGACATTAAGTTTTTGAATTTCACTATTACTGTCGGTTTGTAGGCACTATCAATGCCGGCTCTATTACGAACCGGCACTGATACTGTCAGTGGCGGTTCTATATATTATGAACCGACACTAACAGTGATACTATCAATATCGGTTCTATTACGAACCAGTACTGAAAGTGGCTATCAGTATCGGTTCTAGAACCACCTCTGATAGTCGTGGATTATCAGTTTTGACTAATTAGTGATGGTTCGAAACCCGTCACTGATGACGATTTTGATCACCTGATACTGATGATGGTTTCTACTGTAGTGGATGTATGTAGACGCCTCTTTTTATAGTGAAGATATACTCAATAATGGGAAGGCATATCGTAACGAATTCATTGGCTTCTACCCCGGCCGGCCCCTCGATCAATATGGTAATTAAACAAAGTAAAAAATCATACATGCATTAACGAACCACACTGTTAATTGTCTCTGCCTGTGCTTTACTGATCAAAGGTGGAGGTGCAGTAAAATTAGGCAGGAAGGTTGCAGTACATATGTAAAGTGCTAAAGCGTAGCGTGACATGCAACAGTGAAAGTTAATGTTGTTTCCGTGGATTTACAGCTTTTTCAACAAAGTTTAGCTTGAACAACATGGATCTAACTAGCTGCCAAATATATAGACAGGCCGGTAAAAAGCTAAAGTTGAGACTGCGTGATAAAGAGAACAAATTAAAGCTGCATGCATGCCTTCTTCTCTGCTTCACAGTACTCCAATTTGTCTGAAGCCTGGGGAAATTTTTTTGGCTTTTTAATTAGAGACATATGCATGCTTGTACAACAATTTGTCTGAAGCGTGGGGAAGATATTAATTTGGGTATGTGCATGCTCTTTTTGCGAGGAAAATCCATCGGCATGTTCGCTGATACGATCGATGTGGTATATTTTTTGGTTAATTTGTGCAGGCTGGTGTGGGATCAAAAAAATGGGGTCTTCTCCCCGTTTGGACTTTCGACAACAAGGATTAACTGTGCTTTCGTCTTAAAATTGAGTAGTCTTTATATTTTTACACTACGTACCCTTGATATAGCTTAGGTCGGATAACTGAGTCAAGATCATGCGTCATCTATACATTTAAAATAAAAATACAAAATATACTCTAGTTTATATAGGACAAAATTGTAAATTATCCTAAGAACAACGACTGACAGTGATCTATCATAGATTTGCAGCACCTTTTTGGTCCATTGTCCCCCATTGAATTAATCATCGACCAAAAAACGCTCGGTTTTCGTGCAAACATACATAGAGGCCGAATTTTTTATATAAATAATATTTTTTTGAAATTACAAAATCTAGATAGCGTCCCAAAAATCATAAAAATAAACCTCTGTCGACACTCCAACGACACTCCAAGTGTCGACAATGTGGATTAGTTCATCAACTTTTGTATAATCTCAAGTGAAATTGGTTTTACACAATTGCCTATTTTAGGTGCCGACTTATGAGCCGAAGGATTGCCTTCTAAAAATCGGTCATTGGCAAAGACTTTATATCGTATATATATACATTGTATTTTCTATTTATGTGATAACAAAATCATAACAAACTAATGTGATGTACGTTATCTCACTGTTCTAGTTTCTATCAAAAAGATTCGTCAATCTCCATAATATTTACGAGGATAACACTCTTGTGATATCAACAAGAGATGGCTATAACAATATGATCGAGGTTAAAAAATGTGGAGGCACCTTCTGCCTAGATAAAAGGTGATCTAAATTTTATTACCGAGTCCACCTAGAAGGAGACCTTATGGTATTAACAATGGGAGCCCCGCTGTCTACCAGGACTATCATTTTTAATAATGATGGCGAAGAGAAAGCCCCACAAGCCATAAGAGTGGACTTAAGTGATAGCGGTATATATATATAACGAACTCGTATTACTTATTGTACATACATGCCTATTCTGTATATATACTTACTGGCTTTTTTATAATGGTAGATGACGCTATTGGATCCGCACGGCCAGTTGAGAAGAAGGGAAAACTGAAATCCAGAGAAGGCGACAACGACCAACTGAAGACCATCTGTTTTTTTGTAATCCAACAGATCTAACGACAGCAAGGAAGGCTCTCCTTCAAGACATCTTGGCTACGAAATCCTCTGGTAGTCAATTATATATCTGTATAATCAATCCATCGATCATCAAGAAAAATAGGATGGTAAGCACTTTGCACATGTCACAATTGCAAACATCTATACCTAGCTATATGCACTTGACTTAGCTAACTAGCTACCGGAACATTTAATTGTAATAGTACTTTTCAAGGCAGTATTATAAGAAATACGTCACACCTCACCTACACCGAAAGACCATAGAGATCCAAGTGACAGCAGCAGGAGGCACACCAGTCCCAATTGCAGTGCACAAATCGATAGATGGGCGCTGTTACCTGACGATAGGTTTTGGCCATTTTCTATAAGCCAACGAGATAGTTGTCGGCACAATTTGTGTTTTTTATTTTCACATTAGCAACAGTGCACTGGAGACAACTATGTATGTACTTTAGCGTAGAAACAACATCTATTATATGGTATAAATTTTTGGTACCTACTGTGAATGACTGAAATGAAACCATTTTGTGTCGCTCTTCGGTGACATCTAAAGTGAAATAAAATAAAATTAGTTGTGGAGAATTTGCATTGAAATAAAATCCAACTTAGTTGAGTAGAATTTGAATTGAAATGAAATCTAAATTAGTTGTGGAAAACTTCAATTGAAATAAAATCCAATTTAGTTGAGTAGAATTTGAATGGTAATTAAATCCAACTTAGTTGAGTAGAGTTTTAATTGAAATGAAATCCAATTTAGTTGTGAAGAATTTCAATTGAAATGAAATCTAACTTAGTTTAGTAGAATTTGAATTGAAATAAAATCCAATTTAGTTGAGTACAATTTGAATTGAAATGAAATCCAAATTAGTTCGGTAAAATTTTAATTGAAATGAAATCCAAATTAGTTGAGTAGAATTTGAATTGAAATGAAATCCAAATTAGTTGAGTAGAATTTGAATTGAAATGAAATCCAACTTAGTTGAGTAGAATTTGAATTGAAATGAAATCCAACTTAGTTGAGTAGAATTTGAATTGAAATGAAATCCAACTTAGTTGAGTAGAATTTGAATTAAAATAAAGTCCAACTTAGTTGAGTAGAATTTGAATTGAAATAAAATCCAACTTAGTTGAGTAGAATTTCAATTGAAATAAAATCTAACTTAGTTGTGTAGAATTTCAATTAAAATGAAATCCAAATAGTTGTGGAGAATTTGAATTGAAATAAAATCCAACTTAGTTGAGTAGAATTTCAATTGAAATAAAATCCAACTTAGTTTTGGAGAATTCCAATTGAAATGAAATCCAAATTAGTTGTGGAGAATTTGAATTAAAATAAAATTTAACTTCGTTGAGTAGAATTTCAATTGAAATAAAATCTAACTTAGTTTTATAAAATTTGAATTGAAATAAAATCCAACTTAGTTCAGTAGAATTGTAATTGAAATGAAATCCAACTTAGTTATAGAGAATTTCAATTGAAATGAAATCCAAATTAATTGTGGAGGATCTGAATTGAAATGAAATCCAACTTATTTGAGTAGAATTTGAATTGAAATGAAATCCAACTTAGTTGAATTGAATTTCAATTCAAATAAAATCCAACTTAGTTGTGGAGAATTTGAATTGAAATGAAATCCAACTTGGTTGAGTAGAATTTTAATTGAAATGAAATCCATCTGAGTTGAGTAGAATTTTAATTAAAATAAAATCTAAATTAGTTATGAAGAATTTGAATTGAAATGAAATCTAACTTAGTTGAGTAGAATTTTAATTGAAATAAAATCCAAATGAGTTGTGGAGAATTTCAATTGAAATGAAATCCAAATTAGTTGTGGAGAATTTCAATTGAAATGAAATCCAACTTAGTTGTGTAGAATTTCAATTGAAATGAAATCCAACTTAGTTGAGTAGAATTTCAATTGAAACGAAACCCAAATTAGTTGAGTAGAATTTGAATTGAAACGAAATCCAAATTAGTTGAGTAGAATTTTAATTGAAATACAAATCTGTGCTTTTTTTCATAATCATGTATCTTTAGTAGTGGTGTTATTTATGGCCCAATACTAAGGTATCTCTAGTACCGGGTGAGGAGCCATGGTGTATACCATGGGGATGATGAGTGATTGTCAACGGGGAAAGAAGATGAGAAGAGGAAAAGAAAGGAAGAGACTTGACCGTGACGGAGTTCGCGTGCGACTCAGGTACACGGATGGGCGCTGGTCGGACAGAGGGGTCGCGAGGGCGTGCCAGTCCAATCCGGGTGCACGGAGCTGAAGCGGCAAGTGAAGAAATGGGATCCACCGTGGTGTTGGCGCGTGCGACTCAGGTACACGGACGATCGACCGCCGGGCTGAAGAGCCGCGGGGTCGGATCGGGTCCAATCCGGGTGAACGGTCGAAGGCGGTGGACGCTTTGTCGGTTTCGGCTCAAAACCGTCACCCCCCAACGGAAAAGTGTGTTTACCGTCCAAGTTAGCGGTGTCGTGATGGCTACGAAAAGTAGCGGCACCGAATAATATCTGTAGGGTTATTTTACGTTTTTGCCCCGTGGG
>KE371834.1:1521725-1561499 GCA_000418225.1 Zizania latifolia | reverse complement strand
GCGGCCGCGGCCGGGGAGTGGAGCTCCGGCCACCAGAAGCGGAAGCGGAGTCAGGTGACGTGGGAAACCGCCCTCCTTTTTTTTGTGATGCGTGGTTTTTTGGTGATGTTGGAATTGGAAATTGTTGGGGACTGGGGTGTCAGATAGCTTGATGTGGCTTTGTGATCAACCTCGGATTGCAGTGGAAAGGTTGGGTGCTATTTTTAATGTTGCCAACTTGCCATGCTGATTCCAGGTTGTTCTATAGGCACCACCTTTTTCCATTGCTCTACATAGTCTGGGAATTGTCTGGACCTATAATCTATGGTCCTGCTAGAAAATTTTGCTACAATTGTTTGGGCTGATGACATGTGATTGTGCCAGCAAATAGTTGTGTTGGAGGCAGTTTAATATGTTGAATTTTGATCTAGTGTGCATTTCAATGTTGAATATCGAGCAGAGTTTGTGGTTTTGTATGGAGAGCAGTGGGATATACTTTATTGACTGCAATATTGTGGTTCTCTGAGGATTTGATTGTCTTGTCATGCCTGATAAACTAGGCAGGAGAGAAGCGATCTGGACTGTCTAGAATGACACCTTGTCCTGATGTTTGTAGTTATGGATTTGAAGCTGTTGAATTCTGGTTCGTGTGGAATATCTAGTATTCATGTTGAAGGAAATGTAGGATGTGACAGTTTGGGTCAAGGTTGGGACTTGGGAGTGGTAGTTAACTACTGTACTGGTTGAGTACAAAATTCTTGTTTGTTTCTTATCCAGAGAGGTAGGCATGTAATCTCGTGGCATGTGATTTTGGTGGTGCAAAGTTGAGACATGCTTTACTGTAATTTTTAGCTACCAGATTGAGAATAGGCAGCCTGGAAGCACATGCTATTTATTTGATCATTCGGTCAGTTAATTAGGTTAATTGTTCAATTATCTGGTGCCTTTATGCTCCTAGGATTCTGGTTTAGAACTTGTAGTTAATCTAGGGGTGGAATCTAATATGTTTGTAGTGGAGACTGGAGACTGGAAACTGAAGGCGCATGTCATTTGACTATTATGTCCCACTCTGTTCAGTTGTTCTGATGTCTTCTCTGTGCCTGTGCCCTGTAGGATTCTGTTTTAGTTATCATATGATTTTAAACTTGTGGTTATTATATAGATGCCTCAAGTGAAATTTGCTAATTTGGAGATATTGCTGGACCTTCTTTTTCTTTCAATACAGATAGTTTCAGACCAAAGGCCAATGCCCAGAAAACAAAATTGTTTAGACTTAAAACCCTTAACTATTACATGAACTAGCAAGGAAATCAAGAGGAAACCTTAGCAGTTACCACACTGGCTTTATTCTGTGAATTCAGCACCGCCTTGACTTTTCTGGCTGTCAGGAATATGACCCCTGGGTACCCTTATTGGGCTTTTAATGGACTGGATCAGGCATGGGTCTAGCCCGTTCGGTAGTCTATAACAGGTAAGGAAGTTGAGAAAAATATGTAAAGATATCCTTATAAATAGGAGATAAACAAGAGTCCGGTTGTAATCCCTAGATTATAGGAAAACCGAATAGGGATATGATTCCCTAGGTGTAACCCTGCCCCTCGGTACTATATAAGGGGGGCAAGGGACCCACCAAAGGCATCCAGCTTTAGCTTTCGAAACCTACATCCGATTTCACATCGTGCTCTAGCCTTAGAAGCTTACATCCAATCTACAATACACTACACATGACCCGAACTTGTATAAATCTCTTGGCTCTGTTTATCGAGTCGACCATCTAGCCTAGAATCCAGCGCTATCCTACCACACAAATCACCACTGCAGGTACCCCCGTTGGTGGATCAGTTATGTTCCTTTAACATTTTCATAATAGGGTGTTATTGCTTTATAAAATGGTAGGCTTGAATTTTCTTATTCACTAAATAGGTTGTTCCTCATGAAGTAATTGAACTTGATGCCGATGATGATCCTAATGGTTTTATGATAATTGGTGAAAAATCATCAGTTGATAAGAACAAGCAAGCTGTTGGATATCCAATAGATTGGCTAAAGCATGCGAAAGTAAGTTTCCTCATATGTGTTGTTTTTATTTTTTACTGTATACCATGTCACTCTGACTTATTTTCTGTGGAAACACCTCCAGAGTAGTTTGGCTGGTGAAATTGCCGGGCCGAGTACATATGCTTCAAACAATCCTGACATATTCTTTGGTGGCCTGAAAATATTGCAAGACACCCCAGTTTACAACAATTCAGATGACTACACTTACGAGACATTGGAAGAAGAGTATGGTGAAGATGAGTATGATGATTATGATTATGATAGTGCACTTTATGAAAATGAGTATAACTATAGTTTGGCTGCTAAGTTTGATGACTTGGATATCCCGACTGGTGTGGAGGCTCCTTTACCATGGTTGCAGAAGGCTGCTACAGAGATGCCAAATATGAACAGACCTGTCAACATTGTGGATGATAAAGTTGATGAGAAATATGATGCATTTAAGCAATTTGATACTGTTGATGATCACAGTGATCATTATTATTCAAAGCCAGAGTTAAGAAAGGTTCAGGTAGTGAAAAAGGTAATGATTTTGGTGCCCTATGTCTACCCTGTCTTATTAGTTCAACACTAAGTTTTCCTGTCAACAGCCTTCAAAAGATTGGTCAAAGCGTATTCAGCATGAGTGGAAGGTTCTAGAAAAAGATTTACCAGGTAGTTATATTGCTTCTTATGCTCATTTTTCTATGAACAGCTATTGGTACTGTTTCTACTAATTATCATCCATGCGAGATGCCACCGTTCCATTGGAAGATATATGTCCATGAGAGCCTTTTATGATTTTTCTCCAAAATTGAACAGATAATATATTTGTGAGGGCATATGAAGATAGAATGGACTTGCTTAGAGCTGTTATTATGGGACCAGCAGGCACTCCCTATCATGATGGGCTCTTCTTCTTTGACATTTACTTCCCTCCTCATTATCCGAGTGTACCCCCAGTAAGTTTTTTATTTCATCTCCATTGAAGATGTTTCTGTCTGCTTTTTAGTATCGTGCAATAACTATTGATTCTATGCAGATGGTGAACTACCGATCTGGTGGGTTGCGGCTTAATCCAAACTTGTATGCTTGTGGGAAGGTGTGCCTTAGCCTCTTAAACACCTGGTCTGGTACTGGATGTGAGAAGTGGAATCCATCCAATTCAACCATGCTGCAGGTCCTGGTCTCTATTCAGGCTTTGGTTTTGAATGCCAAACCTTATTTCAATGAGCCTGGATATGCCTTGCATGCTAATACACCTTATGGGGAAAAGAAATCCTTAACTTATAATGAAGATACTTTCCTGCTATCCTGCAGGACGATGTTGTATTCTCTGCGAAATCCACCAAAGGTATGGAAATGCCTCTATGCTACCCTAGTACATTAAAACAATTAGCACCCCATAATTCTCCCACTGTTTGCCAAAGCATGTCATTTTGGACATTGATACAGTCTTCAAAAATGCAACTTTGACCACACATTTCTATTGCAAAACATTTGGAACTCACTGTAATATTATGAAAGTAACTTTTGAGGCAAATCTAGCTGTATGAGTTTTTTACATTCAATCTAACTCCATTTATAGGCATATTTTTTGCAATATCCTTTCAAAATATAAGTGTACATGCATATGTAATGATGTTTTCTCTTTTGCCCACATATGTTCCTTTCTTCAATTTTGATCAGTAAGCACTTACACTAACTATTCTCTCAATTATTTTGAAGACATCAACACTGTGGTTACCATGGTCATTTCCTTTTACTAATTCTTGTTTTCATGGTTTTCTTAATCTATGTGCTTAACCAAAATGCACACTATGAAAAGAAATGGAGGGGTTATGAAACTATTGTTCTGTGGTTGCATAGTTGTATGCCATGGGTTCCCCAGTATGATAGACATCTGGACATGTAATGAGCAACTTATCTTACAGATGTGGTCCTTTTACATAAAAACATTTGTTGTTTAGTTGTGTGTTATTTCAGATCCAACCTCGGCACCTGCAAATCTAATATGGATGCATTTTCTGCAGCATTTTGCGGATTTTATTGCTGGCCATTTCCGCAGGTACGGCCACAGCATCCTCATAGCTTGCAGAGCCTACCTGGACGGTGCCCAAGTCGGATGTCTTGTTGGAAATGGGGTGCAGGATGTCGATGAAGGTGACAAGAGCTGCTCCGCAAAATTTAAGAGCTCACTGAAGAGATTGTTTGAGGAGCTTCTGATGGAATTCACTGTGAAGGGAGCAGATTGTGACAAATTCCTAGCTGAGAAGGCAAAACCTGGAGCTTCTACAGCCACAGCAGACACCACATTGAGGCTATAAGGGATAGTCTTCTGTGGTTGATAAATGGGAGCAATAATTTCGCTTTTGAAATGGTTCCTAGTTATTTCTCCTATCTCTAGTTGGATAGGTGCCTCGATTTACTATGCCCTAGATTCTAACCGTTGTAGCCTATGTGAATATCCATGTGTTTATATTATAGGGATAATAGGTGTCATTTACCTGCGGAGCCTTAATACGCGGTGTATGCGATTGATGCCATGCCACCATCTTGATCTTCTGAACCTCTAGCAAACTTTATCAGCAGATCCCAGCTTCTATGTTATTGGGATCTTGGTCAGATTATCTGCCTGTTTGTGCAGGCCCTTACTGGCCTAAACAATTCTGTATGATTTAATCCAGTATACCGAGTAAAAGATTGTGTATTATAAGTCATTTTTGTAGATGTTAATATATTTTTCTCTAAATTTGGTGTTTAGTGAATGTTAGAAAAATGTATAACTTAAAATGGTCATATGAATCGGAGATTAATATATTAGTATAACACTTTATACCGTGAATCTAATTATGTAACTTTTATTATGTAAAAAATATTGTTAGCCAAATCTTGATTAGACATTCAAAATTAAACCTAATAAATATTTGTGAACTTAGTTATCCTATCCCCTTTGTCTCTTATATACTTAAATTTTGATGTAACTTTAATAAATTAGTGTTGAGACTAAAAGCAAATGTGCCCATTGTTAATAATATAATAATATAATAAAGTGATGATAGGTAAAGGATATTAAATTAATAAAACTTCTTAATTTACAAACTGAGAGTAATTAATTAGATAAAAAATATAATTTTTTAGACAAATGACAAATAAAGTTTTTTTGAATGTGACGAGTAGATTATATCTGTATCTGCCACAAAATCGCCGAGACAGGTAACCCGATCAGTCGAGCGAAATATGTAGTGGCGGCAATTCCACACGCAGCGAGGAGGCTCGGTGGCTGTGCTATCCTCCTGCGACCGCCGGCAATTCCACGGCGGCAGTGGTTGCCCTACGGGACCCGTCGTCACAGTAGTATATTTTTTTCTTATATCTTTAATATAATATACGTGACTAAATTTAAAATTGATATATTCTACAACCAATGAATACTTATTTATATTATGTAAATTTAGACACTTATTTATATTATTCGGTTTTATGCAAGCACCTAGATTTATATGCTTCATTAGATCAAAACATTGGTTTTGATCTAAAATTTGTAAGAGTATTAAAGAAAATAAAACTTTTTAATTTATAAACTGAGATATGTAAAAAAGTAAAAATATTTTTTAATAAATTTAAGAGGTTAGAGGTGAAATCTTTTTTATCGTAGAAAATACTTTTTGCGGGGAAATTTTCCTATCTACTCGGTACCTGCCACCTGGTAGCTTAAACCCAAAAAAGTCAATGAAGCCTCGTCTGTCTCCACCTCCATTTCCGCTCGAGGAGAGGAGGGAGACGAGACGAGATCCGCCTCCGCCTCCACTTCCCCAATGGCGGCACAGCCTGGTAGTCCTAACCCTTACCCGCTCCTTGTCCTCGTCCTCCTGGTGATCCCTGCCACCGCGGCCTCCCCCTCCTACTCGGCCCACTGCCACGGCCTCCCGTCGGCGCCCGACGTCGCCGGCGGCGGCGAAGGTTCTGACCCCGCCGCGCTGGTCCACTCCTTCCAACTCTCCACCGGCTACTTCTCCGGCGGAGGGCCGCGCCTCTTCGGCCCCGACCCCTCCGTCCTGCCTCGCTCCTTCTCCTTCCTCCCATCCTCCGTCCTCCGCACAACCGATGCCTCCCTCGTCCACGTCTCCGCCACGCTCACCGTCTCCGGTGGCCGGCGAGGGACGTTCGGCGGCCGCCACCTCTTCGAGTACGACGGCCAGGCGCACCGCTTCCGTCCCCGCCTCCCCCGCTTCGTCGGCCGCCGCGGTTCCATCACCTTCGGCGTGGAGGGATACTACTCGTTGGCCTCGGGTGAGCTCTGTATGGTCGGCACAGGCTCCGGCCGCGCGGCCGACGGCACGGCGGTAAACCTCCTCCCCGTCGTGCTCCGCGTCCACTTCCCCAACCGCGCCAACCTGACGCACCCCTTCGTCACCGGCAGCCTCGAGAGCACCGATTCCCACAGCTTCTTCGAGCCCGTCTCGCTCGTCGCCTACGCCGAGGAGGACTATGCGTACTTGGAGAGCGCCTCCTGCCCACCGCCGCCCACCGGTAGGCTCGACGCGCTCCAGGTGTTCGAGGGTAGGAAATTCTCATGCGCCCACCTCAGTTCGCTGTTCAAAGCGCCATTTAGTCTGGACTATGGGAACAGCAGTGAGCCGACTGCCTCCTCACTGGGGCTTCACCAAAGGTACATGTTCGTCAATCGGATGCGATGTGCCGACGATGGTGCAGTACGAGCTTATGTGGTGTTCTCGAACCAGACAGACGCATCCATGTACTACTTCATGCTCGGCGAGAAGGCCATTGTGGTTGAGGGTTTCTGGGACGAGAAGAGGAGCAGACTGTGCCTCAAAGGGTGTCACGTTATGAATTCAGGGCCATCCCGTGCTGATTTGGCAGTGGGAGATTGCGGGATTGGGATGAGCTTCTGGTTCCCGGAAGTGTGGTCACTACAGGAACGGAGCTTTGCTGCAGGGTTGGTCTGGAATACGAGCCTGAAGAGCGGTGAGGGCATAGCGGCAAGTTCCAGTGCAGCACCTCCATACTTCAGGGGTAGCCTTTCTGGTCTGAAGTATAACTACACTAAGGTTGATGAGGCAAGGAAGTACTACGAGAAGTATGGCTTGAACAAGAAGAGGAAGGGTAAGTTCCCTGATAGCAATTCATATCGGGACTTAACATTCCGGTTCTTCTTGCAGAAAGGAGGGGGATCTGGATATGCATCACCAGTCACAATTGGGTCAATGCTATATGATGGGAACTCTTTGGTTGCTCCGAATCCTTTCTCTCATGTAACGATGGAGTTGAATCAAGGGCTACTTAATGTCAGCTATGACATTCACTATGTTGGGAATTGGTCACTAGAAACATTTCGTCGTCAGCATATCTCTGCAGAGGGTGTTTATGATGCTAAGACAGGCTCCCTGTGTATGGTTGCTTGTCGGGTGGTTAATATCTCATCAGATTGTGAAATTCTGGTAACTGCTCAGTTTGCCTCTTTGGATACAAAAGAAGCACAGCATGTCAAGGGGACAATTAGAAGCTTGAGGAAGAAGTCTGACCCTCTTTTCTTTGAAATGTTGGATATTGCTTCGTATGGGATGTACATAGACCAAGTTGATGAGTCGATATGGAGAATGGACTTGGAGAGCACCATGGCCCTGATCTCGATGACACTATCATGTGTGTTCATTGCTGGACAGCTGTTCCATGTCAAGAAGGTCCCTGAAGCTCTTCCTGCTATGTCAATCACCATGCTTGTAGTTCTCTCTTTGGGTTACATGATACCTCTTGTGCTGAACTTTGAGGCTCTCTTCAAGAACAGCAACAAACAGACTGTTCCACTTTCAGGTGGTGGTTGGCTTGAGGTGAATGAAGTTATGGTGCGAATCATTACCATGGTAACCTTTCTGCTGCAGTTGCGACTTCTACAGTTGGCATGGTCTGCACGTTCCGTGGATGGAAGTAAAGATGAGTCATGGGCTGCTGAGAGGAAAGTGCTCTGGATATGCTTGCCATTGTACATTATAGGTGGGGTTGTTACTTGGGTTGTTCACATGAGATTTGGCCATAGTCGAAGGATGCTTAGACGGATTGTCCGCATCACCCGAGCTAAACATGCATTCTGGGAGGACCTTGTGTCTTATGGGGGATTAATCCTCGATGGATTCTTGCTCCCTCAGGTCATCTTAAATGCATACTCAGGCTCAAAAGTAAAAGCACTCTCCCTGGGATTTTACATTGGAAGCACCATAATCCGTGCTCTACCTCATGTGTATGATGTGTTCAGGGCTAAGCATTTTGTGCGCAGCTTGAGACCATCTTACAGGTATGCAAACCCTCACGATGATCTCTTCAGCCTCGCATGGGACATTGCCATACCTTGTGGAGCGTCTCTGCTGTCAGTTCTTCTGTTCTTTCAGCAGCGACTTGGAGGTTCTTTCTTCCTTTGTTCGAAGAACAGGAAGTCAAGTGAATATGAAATGGTTTCCACAGTCAGCTCTTAACAAGTTTTATATCAGTGCAAGAGAAATGTAGACAAGGTTTTTATAGACTAAGAAACATATTATTTCTTTTCCTGATCAATGTTTGGTTAACAATTTACATACATGCTTTGGTTCGAGCAAAATTGCATGCGTGCATACGAAGGAATATATTCAGATTGGGCAGTCTTGGTATTAAATTGCACAATTCCTTTCTCTTTGTTGCTAGTCAATTTACGATTACAGTTCTCATTCTTCTGGTATTCAGAGGCGGCCGAGGTGGATTTCTATCTCATGAGATCTACATCTACTCATCTACTCATCTTTGAAGTCATGGCAGAAATAGTGCTTTTTTGGCAGACATTGTAGATCCAGTTTAGTGGTCCTGGTTGGCCCTTGTCAAGACTTACGAGTTACGAGCCATGTGGTGCATATTCAATTCGGTAGCTCAAAATTGATTTGTTTGCCTTTATAATGATGCACGCCTGTCGATTCGTTTCACCGTACGAATTAAGTGTTCAGAGCAGCAAAACTTCCTCTTAAAAAAGCAGCAAAATTTGTTAGAAATATGACATTTCTTTACGATCAAAATATTCAAGAAACCAGTTGAAATAGTTCAACCCATCAATGACACGTACCACCAAATTATAAACAAGTTAGCCCTGCAATATTACAACTGAAACAGGAAGAGGTGTCGTTCCCTTTATTACATCCTCAACCCAAGAACTGTGATTGTTGGATTGATTGATATTGAAACTCAGAGACAGGTATATATACAAACACGTACGTATAAAAATAAGATTGATAATCTGCAAATAAAGAATGATTAGATTTAAATCCGATCTAACCTATCGCTACTACTATATACTATAATCTACCGTATAAATCTAACGTACCATATTCTATAAAAAATTGCATTCTCATTCACCATCGAGGCAAAATCGGGCTAGAGAGCACGTCAACGCGACCTCACCTACCTGCCTAGATATAAATACAGACATGGAACTATGGAAGTTTGAGCACCATCTAGCCCTTATTTTTCCTGTGGTGAGAATTACATGTGAATTAGTGTTGGCCTCTCTAAGCTACATCTCCTTTCTCTGTTGATTGGGAGAGATACCTATCAGCATAGTGCAGAAGTCGCCTCAACCGAAGGACCATATCACAATGGAAGGGCAGGGCGCTTCGTCTTTCCGTGTAGACCGGGCTTACTGTCATCCATGAAAGGGAGTGGAGCTCGGCAGCCACAGCATCCAACACATTGTGCATCTCCATCTCATGATCACCACCTGCGGCATCTTGAGTAAAGCTCCTTGTCTGCTTGCCAGCACCTCGGCTCATCTTTTCTTGAACAGCAGCAATGCTGCCTCCGTAGTGATCGATGATGCTAACCGAGAGAACAGAGGGTCTCTCCTCCTTGGCAAGTCGTGCAGAGTCCTTTCTTACCGGCGGAACGGCTTTGGAGACTACATAGCCCATTGCTAGGGGAATTGCTGTCCCTTTGCTGTGCAATAGGTGTGCAAGCGGTGGAGATTCTGATGTAAGGCATGTTGGAAGCTGTAATGTTGCTGGAGAAAGGAATCGCATGCTTGGTGAAGGAACTAGGAGATACGATGCTGACATTGACCCAAAAGACTTCACTGGAGTGAACCCCTCCAAATAACTGGAAGGGCCACTGCTACTTTGATTCCCTTCAGCTGTAAAAGAGCGAGCATTTTAGTCGAAAATGACAGAAATTGATAGGACAACTTGAAAAACAGTTGCTAGTTTGGTTCAGGTTAAATTTACTCATATATGTGTTCGTAGTTGGAGGAACAAACAGTGAAATGATCATAGATGTCGTATATGATAAGATCATGACATTACTTACTGTCGTAAGAAAATGCAGCATTAAATAAACAACGCATTATGACCACAAACTTGTAGATGAATATATAAAGATGTTATCAGCAATACTTACCAGGAGTAGGTCTGGTCAATAGATCTGCTTGACATGTGAGATGCAACGAATGATCTTGGCAAACTACAACCAAACTGATGCTGCGGACCAAGTGCAATGAACCCCTTGAACTGTCCATTCCAGCTTGTTCCACCAGGATCTGCTTTTTGTTGCTTGATTGCCCCAGGGCACCTTTCATGAAGCTAGATTTTGAATGAGAGCTGTACAAAGGGCTTGGTGAGGAGGGCATATTTCTGTCTTGCAGTAAACCCATATCTTGTTGCTGGAGAGCTGGCCCATTAGAATTTGATGGAATACCCTCAGGTATAGATCGCCGTAACTGCACAGGCCACTTCTTGACTTCATTACCACCAAACGAGTATATTGCCTTTTGCCATTCTGCATAAAAAATATACACCATAATGACACATTATGTCCAACAAATAGAAAGTACAGAGTTTACAGTAAAAGCGCTAAGTACCCTGGATTTCAAGTTCAAGGAAACCTCCAATGCGGGTTATTATTACATCTCTTGGTCTTGTATTGCTAGCCTCAAGTGAAGACGACATTATATGACAACCGTGCTGCAGAATTTGGATGAAAAGGCTCTGGAGAACTTTCGTGTCTTGGCGACTACTAATACCACCAAAAGGAAATATTATACAGTCCAACAACTCTCCCCTAGAATCTGTCCAGATGCATACCAACCATCGCCAGTCCTCAGTCCAACCATAACAGCAATGAAGACTTGTAGCATTGTGATTCTCAGATCCTTCTAGTAAAGCACTTGCTCCATTATCAGAGCCACCACCTGAAACTGAGTTGTAAATTCCGCTGCCACTAGCATCGACACCACATTTTGAGGATTCCATTACAGAATTATAATCAACAGATCCAGGCTCTGCTAATATAAAAAGTGGCTCAAAGGCATACTTCCTGTCATCTTGAACACATAAATCTGGCATCTTACTTGGGTCCATGAATCCTCCAGCACGACCAGATGGCCATGAGTTGTCCCATGACCTCATGGATGCATCAAACTCTGTTTCTCTAGAGAGAGACGATCCAGACATTCGAGGGACTAAACATTCTTTCCAAAGGGTAGGACCAGGAGATGTAGCATGCATCATAGTGGACTGAGGCCTGCCCACATAAGCAGGTGACTGAAACATGTCACTTCTGGAAATGGCCTTTGGGATTCGGCGAGCCTTGTTGTACACAGTGAATGCCATGTCCTTCAAAATAGCAAGCTCATTGTTTGGCTTATGGAGTCTCAACAAAGTTTCAACAGTAACAATCTGCAAGACTAGCTTTGGTATACTGAAACCAGATAGCATCACAACATTGGATGCCGATGATTCATCAACAGAAGCATTGCAGTTTAGGGCTTTGGCAACCTGAGAATATAGGAACGATTTCTTTTCTCTCTCTGGGGATAAAATTACCGACCCAAGAGCAACAGAGCATTCTACCAGTGTCTGTAGGACAGCAGAAGGTTCAGGAAATGGACAGACTACATAAATTACCTGCATGGATTGTGAGCCATAGGTGTTAAAATATGATATCATATTGCCACTGGTGTACGGTATTTTTCCAGCCAAAACACATGAGCAACATACTTTCATCCATGGAGAGTAAAGAGTTGAAAACTTCCATACACATAAAAGAATGCTTATAAGTTCCATGCATGGAGAAAGGTTTGAAAGTATGAGAGACAAACATATGAATGATTTGTAGAAAAATAGAGTTATGTCATTTTTGTGTCCAAAAGAAGAATACTAATGGTGTCCTTTACTCATTTCATACAAAAGCAAAACACCAATGGTATCCTGCAAAAAAATGTTATAGGACTAAATGAACAATGGTGTGTATTGACTGGGAGCTTGTCATGGTTACATCAAGAAATAGGATGCGGTAAGTACATTAGTACAACATCTAGAAAATTGCCAAGAACAAGTTATATATGAAATAAAAGTGATATTAAATTTTTTATGTTGAACTAAACCACCTCTCAACCAGTTATTTTTGCTTTTTTTGCAAATCCTCCTGAACAGTTTTCTAATTAAAACGTTTATTCAGTGGTGTTCTCTACATCTCTCCTACTGTTCTTAATTCTTATTAGAATATATCAGAAATCATTCTGTTTATTAGGCCTTCCTTTTACTATTGCACTTGCCTAGTTTAGTCCCTCTAATAGAGGAATGTAATCTCCTGTAATCCTGCCTATTTGGCTATTAATAGAGTGCCACCCCTGCCCTTGGCTGTGTGGCAATTCCTCCAATTCTACAGTTCTCATAAAAAATGAAAAGAAAAAAGCTGGCTTCTGAAACTTGCGCTTAGGATAGATGGGCTAAAGAGAAAACTTAAGAATAAACAGTGAGATTATCAGTACAAGAGGAGAGAGATGCTAGTTTTGTTCTGTTAAATTCTGTCAATCAAACAGATGGAAAAGGAACAAAACACGAAAAGGCCTTACAGTGCAAGATCCACTACTGCTTTCTTTCTGATTGGTCAAGATGCTTGAATTTAGTTTTATATCCTTAATCGTCCTTGCCAGAGATGTGAGAAAGCCTGTCACAGTCCAATTTTTCGAAAGAACTTGAAGATATTCACTTATTGAACTTATGGAACTTGAGTGGCTGTTTCCAATCTTCACTTGATCAGGACACTCAATAAGAACGAGCCCTGAAGGCAAATATTTTCCAGGGGATAGCTCCATTTGCCCTCCACTGTTTGGTGGAGAATGAGTTCCTAGTTTGCAAACTTCATAAACTATAGGAAAGAACAAATCAATAAGTACAATAAACAATATAAAAACACTTCCATCACAATGAATTAGAATAATGACTTGATCACAGGATTGATAAACAATGGGCTATGGCAAGCCGCTTCGGAATCAAAAGATCATGGTAACATTATTTCTTGCTTATGTTCTGTGGTCAAAGAGGAACAGAATCAATTTTTCATGTTCACATAGATATGTGATGTCAAATTTATAGCCTTAGATACACGAAAAGATCAACTATAAAAATGTTTTTTGGAATTTACATACCATATAATACTTGCGGATAGCTAGCAATTTTTTCTCTCTTAATTTCACGTGAAGCTCTCAGCCTCTCAGGTGATGTCAGGCCTAAAAGAAAAACCATGTACAAGCTTGCTTCTCATACAGCCAACGCAGTGTGCCAATAACTAGCAACTGTTAAAAGCATTGCTGCAGCTAGCAGCCTAGCAGCAATAGGCAGTAATGGGTGTTGGTTTATTCTCCCTTCGTTCTTTCTTACTATTTATCATAGAATATGTGCTGCACCATGAGTTTAATACGTTGAATGGCATTTTGACCTCAAAATGTTGAGTTTTCATTCCCTAACCATGCAACATCAGAATATCTCCCACCATTCTTACTGTGCCTGGCTCAATCTCAGTTGCACACTGGGGCTGGGTGTCGCCCTTGTTCAAGAACTTCAGGGAGATCGGGAATCCCATTTGCCAGAATTAGCTGGTTTTCTTTCAGTCTTGTTTGGTTTTTAAATGCACGTGTATATTCCTAGCATGGGCACCAGGGATGGCAACGGGGGAGATCCCCGATGGGACCCTAGCCCCGTAACCGAGACCCAGTAGAAAAACCATCCTCAAAGCCCGCCCTGTCACCGGTCACAGGGATAGGTTTTCACTGTTTACGTACCCAGCGGGGTTGCAGGGACCCGATGGGGAATTTTCACCGATTGACCATCGATAGCAAACACCAGAACTAGCAAACAAAACCGGGGGTGGCTTGGCCGGTGGATCTGGCCGTCGGGGGTTGGTGGTTGTGAGCAGCGGCAGCTTGGCGGCGGCTGTCGGTGGTGGATCTAGCCAACAGGGGTGCAGGGGCACAGCGGCATGTGGACAGGCGGCGTGGGGGTTTCTGCTTGTTTATATACATGTAACTCGGGCCCATATGTCACTCACTTATCGGGCTCCCGATGGTTAACGGGGATGGGGGACCCTTCCCCGGCCCTGGCCCCACCAGCCCTGATGGGGATGACATTTTGCTCCCGAACAACCCCGTGGTGATCAAATTCGCTCCAACCCCATCCCCTAATAGGTGAATTCACCATCGGGGATCGGTTATCGGGGGTCCATTGCCATCCCACCCAAATAAGTATTTGTTCGTATTATGTCAAACTTAGTCCAAAATAAATAGATTTTCCAAAGCCGGTGGAAACCAGCAGCTAAGCTGACCGTGATCCTGAATGTGAGTGTGTTAGGTTCAATTAATAATTTGTACATTCATGAGGCAAGAAAATAAGCAAAATGACAGAAACTTACTTGTTCCAAGCTGAATAAAAAAATCAGTAGCTGCAGAAGTAAGCATATCAATATCAGGGCACAGTGCATAGTAAGTAACCTGAAAGAGCACACAATGAGAAATTTATGACTCAAATAATAAAGATACACATAATAATACAAACTATTATAAAATGTTTATCAATTCTAGCATGAATTTTGCTGCTATGGCTACTCCAAAACTATTATGACAAGATGCTTTCAAACAATTAATATATCCAAAAGTAAAGTTAAACTTAAAGAATATAAACCACCACATCCAAACTAATACTTACAGGCTTCGGTGAAGCATAAGGTTCCAGGGGAGCCTTCTCCCACAAGCTAAGACAATTAGCAGAGGTCTTTAACCAATCATCCTGGTAACTGCAATTTCGATCATTATATCAGTAACTCATGCATACTGCATACAACATGCTTAGTTGCTTATGTAAGGCTCAAAATAATTTACGGAAAACAAAAATATTCTACCCAACAAGTAGAGAAGGCAAAGGGAGGACAGCAATGGTTGGTCTAACACGGTGATATCCCTTATGGTGGTCCAGCTCCGAACTGCCTGCATAGACATTTGATCTCTCAGATGTATCATCATTTCTTGCTTGATCTGGCAATATTATAATTTTGTGACAGAACTATCAAGTGGGAATACCTCGATCGTTACATATAGTATTGCTCGATGAGGGTGGGCTCATTGAATCTCCACTTATGGATATAGTGCTTGAGGATTCCCGAATATCACTAGTCGGGTGCTGAAAAGAGTATGCATCTCCAAGAGACTCAGCTGTATTGCTTCGACCCCTGCACCAATCAGTCACTAATAATGGACCATCCATGTTTGTGAAGGCAGTTTTAAGAGCTGCTTTTATATCTGACTGTAACAAGCTAATCGTGGATGAGTCCGAAACCTGTATCCAAAAAAGAGGTTGAGCATGAGCATTGGAACAAGGAGAAACAGTGCACTACATATAGCATGATAGGAAAGGGAACAGAGAACCAGACTTTACCTCTGCAGAAAGAGGGTCAACTAAATCAACACCAGCACAGTCCTTCGAATGGCACGTTCCTAATATTCCACCACAGCCAGCATGAACCATTGAAGGATCACAAGAGAATCCACGTCTCTTTTGCTCATCCAAGGAAAGCCAGAAAAAAGAACCATCTCCATCGTCAATATCAAGTGCAACATCAACAAATGAAGTAGATTGTTGAACTATCAGAGCCATGGCACTGAGAAGATCCACGATAGGTTGTCTTCTTACTGGCAGACCTTGGTCTGGAGCAGTATATGTTTTAGCAGACAAGGACTCCAGGGGTGTTGTCCCTTTAGGCGTCCCAACAGGCCTCCAAACTCCCACATTTTCCAATTGGGATCGGTCATATACTTCATGATCAACATCAATGGATAGCCTAGCTGGTATATTTTCTTTCCTTTTTATGTCATATTTGGGGATGATATCTAACTTGTTGCTGACATCTGTATGCATAAGACTGGACAAGGCACTTTTTAACTCAGCAGATGCTTTGCTTCTCAAAGACAGTAGTGCATGCCTTATTCTACACATGGCAGCTTGGAACCTGATGCATTCAATTTCAGTTGCAAGAGCAGTCTTCATAGACAGCAGGAAATACCCAGCATTAAACATGTTGTCACTCTTCCTTTGAGAAACCAGAAAAGAATCAAGTGAAGTCTCACCAGAAACAGGTCTTGATGCTTCTTCTTTGCATGATTGTATGTTAGTATTGTTTAATCCTTTGTCCCTCCCTGTTTTCCCAACTTGGACAACTGTGTACAAGTTCGATGAACCAATATCACGTGAAAGATTACCGGATGTTAGTCTAACAGACTTCTCAGGCTTGTCTTCTCCAGAATCCATTTGAGAACTTTGTGCAGCATCATATGAATAGATTCTTGAGCTAAAACTAGAACTCCCTGGTTTTTTGGATCTGGGTTGGTAGGGATTTGTAAATAATGATGTTGGTGCCTCGCCAACAGAAATTTCAACAGCTGCATACTCAGGTGCGTAAGTGAGCAATGCTTCAGCTCTGGTAAAATAACTAGATCTACCAGATGATAATACTAATGACTGGGATCCTGTTGGCGATGCAATATCTTTTTGAGGTTCTTGGGCCTTAGAAACAACATCATGAATAGGTATCACAGTTTGCTGGTTAAATACCTCCAAAGATGAGAGACCAACTGGAGAAAGTATTTGTTCAGGTATATCCATAGCTGTGGAGGGACTATCTGTGAATGTGGCATCTCCACAGTCAGAACCAGGGATCACTAGCGAATGTGATTCAGCAGTACCTGGAGGCTATATCAAATTGAATGTTATTAATATGAATTAGTATTGCAGGTAGCTTAGAACATTGCAATTCTGAACCGTAATGGATGCAATCATGTTCTGTTTCTGTTAAAAAATGCTATGTTATACTCCAAATTGCTTAGACCTGGCAGACAGAGTTTCCGAGAGTCTTAACTAGTTGACTACTGTCCAAACTAGAAGGCAAGAAGCGTGAGGTTGTGCAGTAGAAGAAAAAACCTTCACTGATATCACAAACATGTTTCATGACAGGTATGCTATGAAGAATTCTACAATTGGTCATTTGTTGCAATCTAGACACTTTAGGGGGGGAAAGCAGCAATGATGTCACCTGTTATAATCTAGATACTTAAAACAAGAAGTAGTGACAGTAGTAGTTTTTTGTCAAAAAAAATAGATAGCAGCAAAAAATGCAACTTTAGGAATTACAATTACAAAAATATAATCATGTTAAGAGAATGAGAATAGTTTCATATTTAACAGAATATCTGAAAGGTAGTATTCATAATATTATCATTAGTCCTATAAGTAAATCCTTGGTCGATTGGTAAAGTACAAAAGGATTATAGGACATGAAAGCATACCTCACCAAAGTCTAACTCCTCTCCTTCAAAAAAGTCACTAAAATCTCCAAATTCCAAGATAAGCAAAGCGATGTCCATCACAACACCCTCATCATCCCAGCCCCAAGAGCATCTACCTTGACCATTTGCCCCTTGATTATTTTCTACAGATTCTTTACCAGCACGAGAAGAAACTTCTGTTATTTCAGAATGAGACCGCTTGGATACCTGGTTGCACAGGTACAGAGCATCAAGATACAGCAATTTCATTGCATGCCACTAATAGCATACATTATTTTCTGTGAAGGACGTAGCAACACATGGTTGGCATTTATTAATTATAATATTATTATGCATGTCCAAAAATTAAGAAGGGTTCACTTTTGTGGGGAGGGAAAGTAAGAAGGATTCTAACAAAGTACCATCTTGCTACCAGCAACATTGGATGGCAGATCAGACTGACGACATGCCATAGAGTCTGCATCAGCTGAAAGATCACCACCTTCAGCAGCAACTGCATGTTCACTTCCATTGGAAGTGCTACTAACACTACTGATACTACTAGCCATGCTGTTGTACTTGCTGTTCTTCTGTCTCCTTAGTCTTAGAAAATTAGAGTTCACTCCAAGTCCACGAGATGATCCAAGGAAAGGGCTGATACCAAATCATAATAATACAAGTCGGGAAAGGTCAAGGACAAAACAAGGTTAGCAATCAGGATATGTTAAAAACATAAAGGGAAGGGAACATATATACAACTTACTCTAGTTACAATATGATATCATGATTAATTAGTGCCATTAAATTTTCATGACAAAAATTGTTCAGTATAATGAAACATGGGTGACAAACAGATATTATGATGTAATAGCCTACAGATGTGCTTGGTAAACGGTGATCTTTGCACAAAGGAACCACTCTAAATACAATATATGTTCACATTCACAGTTTATTGGATAGTTTCATCTTAGTATGCTGAAATAAGTACCAAGATGTCTAGCTCTAGTTACAATATATGCTGCAATAGCCCGAATACTGATTCAGCTGTCAAGCTCTAGTTTAGACTTCTAGCAGCAGTACAAAGCAGAAATAAGCAGAGGATAATTTTTAAAAACAGGTAAATATAGTTAGCCAAAGGCCATAGCTTCTCACAAACCCAAGTGTTTAAAATTGCATGCTGATGTAGGATACCAAGGGTTAAGATTCGTCCTTCAGTACCAAGTAGGCAAGTACTAAGTGCATGTGTGTGGTAGGCTAGAAGCTAAATGCATGAGACCCATTCACTCTGAAAAAATAAATAATCTATCCGAAGGAGGTATTCAAGACCCACCTGTTCCGGAAATAAGAAGATGGAGAAAAGTTCCAGAATGGCCATCCCTCCCATGAAGAACTTCCCATAGAGCCATGTAACCGCATTCTGAGAATAACAGAATATAAACCATGCCCTGTCCGAATATAATCTATGAGAGAAGACTAGTAGTAGTACCTTTTATTAGAAAAGCGAACAAATGCCTGATGGACCATAGGTACCATAACAGCCTCGGGTGGGTAAATAAATGTCCTTTCAAGAACTAGAATGCTATCAGCAGATTCCAGCTTTTGATTTTCATCAGCACCCAACTGAGGGTCCTTCACTGAATCTGATTCTTTTTTTGTCTGATTGTTTTCCGATTCAGGAACTTTGTCAGTTGGGGCAGCCGGAAAACCAAGGGCAACTTCAACATAGTAACTTTGGCCTCTCAACTGGCAGATGGTAGGTTGAGTAAAACCAGGTAAAGTAGCTGCTGATAATTTGCTGACATTGTAACAGAAATTTAACATGAGAACTCAGGATCAAAGTGCACTTCTTTGTGTATGAATATTTATGAATGTGAAATGTTCACCAAAATAAGAAAAACATCTTAAAATACAAGTCAATTTGACTTGTGGTTTATGAAATACCTCGAATATACTTGTCTCACAAGATCACTCGGACAACAGCCGACAAGTCTACCCATCATTCCACTAGGAGCAACTACCACTGTAATATTCAATATAACATCCCATGGTGTAACCACAAAGCATAATTTATACATCAAAACAGAGGACAAAAGTAAAACTAAAATTTGAGATCCCATTCGCATGTGCTTGTTCGAAATGTAGAATGTGCATTGAATTTAGTAAAACTATGTTGAGAAATCTTCCTATCCCAGTGGCCTTATTCAAGACAACAGTACAACACCAAGGACATGACAAATATGGCTGTGCTTCTATGGTTCTACCCATACACACTGATGCAAACATTTTAGAAACTTCGTAGACCATTTTTTTTTTCTTTTGAAAGACTACCATATATGTATATAGAACTTTCACCATCAACCACTAAGAAATCTGTCTTCCAGTCATATATCTAATACAGTTAGGAAAGGGACAATTTTGAAAATAAAACACAAACAAGTGGTACATTATTGTTGCTTTTCTCAGTGACAAATTACTATTAGGATTTTGAACAATTGCACTTTCAGAATGTTCCTTATCATAAATGGGGACTCACTTTTATTTCTTCTGTTCCACCTTATAAAGACTCAGTTAAGTTAAATCAATGGGCAATCCTTGTTTCCTTTAACCAGAAATCCTGAGAAGTGTTTCGAGTTTACACATAACAGCATATTTATGTAATTTAAACTATGAATACAGAAAATACCAGTACGAACTTCTTTCTGTTTATCAAGAAAAGTATTTTATTTTCTTAGATGGAAAATTGATAAGCACTGGAATGTGTCAGAAAACAGAATTTGGGGAATTGAACAGTACCTGGAAGACCTTCACCAACAGAGCTGGGAGAATGTGTGAGAACTTTCTCTATATCATCACTGCAAAGGTTCCTTATATACCTGATTGAATAGACCATTGCACATAAATAAAAATAAAATGAAGAACAGCAAAATAATGGAATATCATAAGCACTGACCTTGCAGATATTACCACGTGCACAAAGATTGCTTCCTCGGTGGCAGCAAAGACAAATTCAATTGTAGGCTGCGCTCGCCTATCACAATGGCAATGAGAGTGAAAGAAGTCAAGAAAAACATAGTAAAGTTGTAATTGGCAGAATAAAAACATATGATACACTACCTATTGTACTGAACAACTTTCTGCTTACAAAAGTAACAAAAATGATAAATCAAACAACCTGAGTCCCAACAAAGCATGCATGGAATTTTAACAGGCTACAAATCGTATCGAGTAATGAGCAACCATCATACCAAACTAATTAATGATGAATAAGCAAAGTAGCAAACAACAGACATGGCAACCTTCCTTAGTTAACAAACCTAAAGCTGTTCTGATTTCTTGTAGGGGGGTAATATTTTGTAAAAACATCACCGAATCTTGCATAGGAAAGCCCTCTTAGTGCTCTGGAAAAAAGATCAAATTGGATACTCAGTCATATGTCAACAAGATAGGAAAAATTGCAATCCCCTACTGCAAAAAATTGTAATTTCATACTACAAGAAAAAAATTGGGATACCTTTCTAAGGAATTTCTTAAGGCCTGACATAGCGCAGCCGCAACCTCTTCTGAGTTGCCTGGGCTTACCCATAAACCATTTGAAACAACTGTGGAAACGACATAAGCAACAGAAACGAGAAGATGAATAAGTGCTGGACTAAGATTTTATCTAATAAAATATCCAACCAGAATCAACCTCTTAATTTGGCTACAGCATGCTGAGCCACTTCATATACGGACGAATGGCGGCCAGGAAGAAACAACCAGAGCTTGATCTTCTCATCTGTCATTATGATAATGTTGTGAAATGCAACCAGCTTAGGCTAAACTTAGGTCGAACGAACGATGTATGGATGCATGCAGGCAGTACACACGAATTATTACCAGGGTTATGCTCTCCTTGGGATGGATCCCATGGACCAACAAAGGAATTCGTCCAAGTACTTAGGAAACCTTCACTCCGTAGGTGAAGATATGCCGACAGCACAATATTGTTAAGAGCATCTTTCTGCTCAGCTTTTGAACTGAAAGAGGAACAGCAATCCACAATTCCACAGAAAGAACAAATGCATCAGAACATAAATAAAGAGTGCCAAAAGGCAACCGGAGGACGACATAAAAGGCCATAAGAAGTATAAATAACACCTTCTTTCAGAAGCTGTGCTTGGATCTGGTTCAATAGGAAGGAACTGAAACCATGATACAGTTTGGAGCTCCCCCTTTAAAGTCAAAACATGTAAACAAGGTAAAAAAATGTATATATCACTCATGATGAAAAAAGTGTGGATAGTCAAATGTTCTGCATAATAAACAGAAATAAAAAGAAAGAAAGAAAGAAACCCCATCTAAAAATTGCAAAGTTAAACCCCTACGTGGCTCTGGCAGATCTACCACAGTTTGAAACTGTGGCTGGCAGCCAGGTAATGCCTCTCACCTGCTTTAGATTGTGCCATTTGACAGGTGTATTCTCTAATTTTCTAGGAAGGGGCTTAGGGGTCCAGTTTTTTAGTTCTTCGTTAAGGGCACTTTTTTGCAAAAGAATCAGTTTCAGGTATACCAGTACAATGAAAAATAAAATTTGAAAGGCCGTCAGGATGCCAGTCGAAAAATGTGTGAAGGATCTTTCAAGGACTAAACTGTAAAGTACTGTGGCCACAAATCATTATCTATTGCCAGGACTCAAAGAAAACAAAATTCATTTGCCAGTGATAGTATCAGCGAGACTGGAAAGTTTGCATTCGTGATATGAACAAAATGGAAGAAGATACCAAGCCTAATGGTGTGAACAGAAATTGAATATAATAAAAGGGGAAATATGAGTGAGAGATCTGACTTACAAGTTTGAAAATGTTTGTCCACATATTTAATATAGAGGACAATGATGCTGTTTTATACGATCACCAGAATTCCAGTCTGGAAATTACAAGCCTACAATGTAAAGCATGCAACATGTACGGCTGTCTGTGAAATGAGATATAATAAGTATGGATTCTATTTGTAGAACAAAATCATGTGCGTGGCATGCAGATAGTGAAAGCCTATTATTCTAAATTTTACACGCCAGATCAAACGAACTGGAACAAGTTATAGTGCAATATCATCCACTTGGGAAGCAACAGATGGTGCTGATAGTAAATAGCAGAAGTAAAATGATTCAATGTGAAATACAGATGTTCTTAATGGTCACGCAGCTGGTTGAGAATTGTTTGTTCCCAATATACAAACTGGAAAATAAGAGAGGTAATATATCGAGTTTCCATGCGTAGGGTAATTGAAATAAAAAAAATACTTTCAGAGAAGGGTATGACCAATGGCTGAGCCTCATGGAGGCCATATGTTTGTTTCATATGATCTACTGTGAAAATATGTGTTTTAGGCAGGACGTAAAACCGGGTTTCTCAAAGTTGAAACCTAAACTATATATAAACCCCCCTCCCCCCTCCAATTAATTGCTGTCTAGCTGCACCACCAGGTGTGATAACATATACAAGTTCACAAAAGGAGGGTACAGATTTCCAAACTCCATGCCTCTCTACCTCCTGTGAGTTGTGACCTTTTCGTGCAGATTTAAGCTCCCATGACCTACTGCGTATATAAGCTACTCGAGCTGGTAGAGCGACCCTCAGTCCTCACGTTACCCTACTTCTCACACAAATACACAATCTACCCTAGTAGCTCACAAAATCTCATAGCCCCCACTCCTTTAACATGTGCACACGAGACAAATCTGCATTGGAACACAGCTAGAGTCTTCCTCCCCAACCAAGCCGCAGCGAACACAGTTTTAGGAACAGCACCATCTCCTGGGAGAGCCCGTCAGGAGGTGCGAACGGATTGAGGGTTCGGGGGTGCTCACCGGTTCCGATGGAGTAGCAAGCGGCGGCGGCGGCGGCTGGGGCGCAAAAGTTCGCCGCCGGTTTGAACCGGGGAGGAGAGGGGCGTGAGGTCGGTCGGATCCGTGCGGACGTGCTCGAGTCGCCCCCAACGGCCCGACTCCTGCGGCTGCTCTCCAGGTGATTATTCTAAAAAAAACAGAGAGAGAAGAAGATGAAAAGGAAATAAGGAAATGGCTGGGCCGCTTGGGCTTATGAGAAGGCGTCGGCCGCATAGTGCAATCTGGCCCTATTATTTCTTGGGCCGGGCTATAAGTGGACAAAAGCAATATAAATAATTATGTAATTTGTTAAAAGCTTGTATTGATTTATATACATCGATTAGTTTAAAAAACTTAAACTAATAAAATAGACCAACAATTTATTTTATATTTTAAATTAATAGTTTGATTAATCGTACCATCCCTCTTCCTCCTGGGTGTTCTTTGACTACCTCCAGTTTAATTAAATTAGGTTAAATGCTCTTGGTAAGTTTATACCGTATACAAGCTTTGTTTTGTTGAAGTAGAGATATGGCATGTTTGGTACTTGGTAGGGCTTACCTCCTAGATCTGATACAGTGGAGCTGGGGCTAAACCAAATATTATTAAATTCTTGATTGTTTACCAGCAGAGCTAACTATTTTGCTCCAGAAAATATATAAAATGATATAGCTATATATATTTAACTCAACGACTTAAGCTTATCAAAGATAACCATAAAATTTCCAAGTGACCCAACTAGCTCTACAGGACCAAGTGACCAATCCAATTACCCAATGTGCGTGTCCTTTGCAAGGACAGAGACATATGACCACATGAAGGTGACATGATCCATTATTCCATTCTGACTTGATGGGTCTGATGTATGCCACACCTCCTTGGACCACACCAATGTAGAAAAATAACATGGGATTTGAAAGTTTTCACGGTAAATATCTCTCAAATAAGTGTCATTAACCACTGTAATAATATGATAATCTATTAGATTACCATAGCTATAAGAGTATCTCCGAGAGATCCTTATATGACTATCTAAATTTAAATTTAGATATTTTGATAAAAAATTAAGCTCCAACAGTTTTTTTAAACGAGTCCATTTTCTAACCAATCTCCTTGATCGCCTCTAATCTCTCTCAAATATAGGATTAGCATGTTCAATCCCTATATTCGTTCGTGCCTCTAATCTCTCTTAAATGAGTCCCTTTTACAGTAAAATCTTCCTTCTTTTAAAGTCTTTTCTGTTCTGTTGTATTACTTGAACAGTGACAGCGTTGTATTACGTCTTATTTGTCGTTTTTACAGAATTTAAAAAATAGGGATTATGATTATAGGAAAATTGCTGTAGATTGATTAATTTAGAGAAATATAAACCGATTTCTATATAAAATTTAAAAAATCTATACTCTAATACAGTGTCAATTCAAAGTGTCCTCACGATTTTGAAATTTTTTACAGCGCACGTAAAACCCCTTGCCCAACGCGCGGTTTTGGCCCGTTTCCTCCCAAACTGGCCCCTCTCTCTCCGCGTCGGTTGACCGGTCGTCTCTCTCTCCCACTCGCTGTCCCTAAATTATTCGCCCCCTCCACCGCGAAAACGACGAGCTCCCGCGACCGCGTCGTCACTCGTCGCTCGTTCCCCCCCGGCACGCCCCGCCCGCACGTCACTCCACTGACGACGCCACCCGGCCCCGCCGGGCAGCCTCCCTCCGGCGCGCCTTGACTCCCTCGCCGACCGTCGCCATCGATCGACGCCTGCAGGTACCTTTGGCTCATTCGCTGCCACACAAGTGACACCACGACACGACGACCGCCCTCCCCGAGACGGACGAGCGAATTCCACGCCACGGGCACGGGGCACGGTGGGACCCCGGAGCCAACGACGGAGCAGTGCGCCATACTGGTCACCGGTAGCGAGCCGTTTATAGCGGGGCGCGCGCGCGCGTGGACGACAGGGACACCCGGGGCGGCTCGCGTCTCGGAGCAGTACGCGGGTGGTGGATGATGATGAGGGGCTTCGGTTTCCCGGGAGACGGTGGTGATGGTGGTGGCGGGCCGGGGCGGGGGATGATGACCGCGCAGGCCGCGGCGGAGGCGGCCGTGGGCGCGGTCGGGTGCGGGTACGACCTCACGTGTGACCTCCGCCTCGGCCGCGCCAAGCCGGGTGGGCGACTGGTGGACATCGACAGCGCGCGCGGGGAGCGGGAGCTCCTCCTTCCCGGTGGAACCGTCGTGCCGGGCGTGCCGGTGGGGATCGTCGCCGACAAGGGCGACCGCACCCGATTCCGCTCCGACGTCCTCTCCTTCGTTCAGGTAACAGCAGCATCACTGATATTTGACCGACGATGCCTTCGTGACTTCGTCCTGAACTGAGAGATCAGTGTTCGCGGGTGGTTTCTCTGCTGATTGTGTCGCTGGCAGATGGCGGAGCAGGTGAACCAGACGCTGTCAGTGGCCGGGAAGATCCCGTCGGGGGCGTTCAACACCATGTTCGACTACCGCGGTTGCTGGAACAAGGACGCCGCGGCGACCAGGAGCCTCTGCTTTGACGGCCGCTTCGTCGAGCTCTACGCCGTCGAGGCCCCCCGCGCGCACCTCGCCCTGCACGACCGCGTCAAGCGCGACGTCCCGCCCTTCTGGGATCCCTCCGCTCTCGCCGAGTCAGTACGCATCCCGTCGCGTTTCTAGTGATACACACTGCACTGCACTGTAATATGACTAGGTTTCACGAAACCACGATAATCATCTATCTCACCGATTAGCGGTAAACGATTACTGATCTGTTTGTAAAAATCGGACTGATTGCTATGTTAATTGGTATGTGGTGGCTGTTTTGTAAACCTTGATTGAAATTGACATGATTGTTGATATTTTTGCAGGTTCATCGAGAGGTACGGGACGCACGTTATCGTCGGGGTGAAGATGGGAGGGAAGGAGGTGGTCGCCGTCAAGCAGCTCAAGGGCTCCAATCTGACACACAGCGATGTGCAGGCTCGGCTCAAGAAGTTGTCCGATGATAAGTTCTCCCATGATTCCCCCGAAAGCTATACCGCAACGGACAACAGACTCTCTAATGGACTGAAAGTGAGTTCTCTGCTCGAACACTATATGGCTTCAAAATTACTCCGTCCATAACAAACACAAGATCTACAGAAATTAATCTAATTCAGTATCGATGACAGTAGTCTGGTATGTTTGGTAACTTTAATGTCTAACTAAAAGTGGTGATCGTTAGTTGATAAGTTTGTGATGACACCATTAGTCTAAAATCCTAGACTCACCTATGATTAGAGTGTCTTTGATTTGGTTTCTTCAGATATAGTTGTAAGTAGCCTTTGCTGTGATGTTGAATGCAGGGAAATTTCAGTTCTGGATCAGCTGCCTGGCGCTCCTTCAGACCAACAGTCGTCTCTCACAAAGATGTAAGCAATCACACATGTACTACTGATGATGATTATCACACCGGTTATCACACCAACAAGACGAAATTAACAAGAGAGCATCAATTAATAATCTGGTGCCCCATTCTTTCATCTCACAGGACATCGTCAGCATCCACATCAGAAGAGGGGGTGTTGACAATGGCCAAGGCCACGGCAAATGGCTTTCGACGATCAACAGCCATCCGGACGTCATCTCGATGGCCTTTGTGCCGATAACTTCTCTGCTTGGTGGTGTTCGAGGCTGCGGGTTCCTGAACCATGCAGTGAATCTCTACCTCAGATGTAAGTTATTGGTGACAGAACCATGCTAGTTCAAGAAAGCACCTGTAAAGTTAAAGTTGATTAAAGCATATGTATTGTCTCGGTTAAGCTTTTCAAGTTACTAAAAGGTACAATCTCTTTAAAAAATGTATGAAAATTATCAAAAATTTTGCTTTAAAACCATTTATCAACATTTAAGTATTGAATTTGTTCAATAATTATCGTACAGTTAGTTTCATCGATAATCCATTGCTCCTCTTTTTAGCATCAGGCTGCACACGCCTGATAGCCATTCCAGTGATCTTGGATGCTGTGAATGTCTAATCAGCTGTTCTGCTTTGAAATTCAGACAAACCGCCCATAGAGGAACTCGAGCAGTTCCTGGAATTCCAGGTGCCACGGCAGTGGGCTCCGGAGTTCGGGGAGCTCCCTCTGGCTCTGGGCCTGCGAAAGAAGAACAGCTTGCCATCTCTTCAGTTCACTCTCATGGGTCCTAAGCTTCACGTCACCACCGCCAAGGTAAAAATCGTTAGCTTGATTCCATGCTGTTTGTAAGAGTCAAATCTGTAGTGTGTTCTTTTTGGCGGGAATACAATGTGATGGAGGTTGCTGGATGCAGGCTGATTCTGGGAACCGTCCGGTGACTGGCATTCGGCTGTTCCTGGAAGGCAAGAAAGGTAACCGGCTGGGGGTGCACCTCCAACACTTGTCGGCGACGCCGGGCACGATCATGATCACCGGCGCGGTGGCGTCCGCCGAGGACGCCGCCGTGAGGGAGCGCGACTACATCGAGGCCGTCAGGTCGCCGCTGCTCTCGCACGTGTGCACGGCGCCGGTGCAGCACAACGGCGCGCGGATCGACGACTGCGCGGCCATCGTGACGAGGGCCTGGCTGGAGGTGGAGGAGACCTGCCTCAAGAAGGTGCTCTTCCTGCGGCTCGGCTTCTCGGGCGTCGCGTCCACCAAGATCCGGCGGTCGGAGTGGGACGGGCCGTTCGTCGTGTCCCGCAAATCGGGCTCGCTGTCGGCGCTGTTGAGCGCGCGGCTATCCGCCGCCGGCGCCGCCGCGCAGATGCCGCCGCCGCCGGAGGAGAAGGTGGAGGTGAACTCCGCCATCTTCCCCAAGGGGCCGCCCGTGCCGCTCGCGGTGCAGAAGATGGCGACGTACGTGGACACCACGGAGGTAATGCGAGGCCCCGCCGACTTGCCGGGGTACTGGGTAGTCACCGGCGCAAAGCTCTGCATCGAAGGCGGCAAAGTTGCACTCAAGGTCAAGTACTCGCTGCTCATCGCGGAGGTGCAAGACGACGCTGACCTTTGAGAAATGCAACTGTTGGGTGTACAGTACAGGTCAGCTCCTAGCATACTGTACAGATTGCAATTAGTCAACTATACTATTGAAGTATTGTACAGCGTATATACTACAGCTTAGAGCAGTATACAGCAGGCATTTGGTTTGGTTTGTAATTCGATTCTTGCAAGTAGGAACAGTTACACAGTTGTAGAAATTTTCCCACCATAAAACATGCAGGAAAACAAAGGACTTGTGATTGTTTCTCATCTCTGACAATGGCGAGAATGTGATAGATTGGCATCGACAGTCACCTGGTTCCCACCTGTACCCACTAATTTATATTACTAAACTGAAACATAACACTCTCACTCGTCACAGACATGTTTAGCGCACTAAAAAAGCAGGTGCTGCATCGTCTCGGTTTTTGGTTAACCGTATACAAAAGCCAGCTGTGCATCAGGAACAGGCCATGCTCAGTTCTCTGGGTAAGGTTAAGATGGCCTGTGCTTCAGCTGAGTTAAAACCTGTCTGCCGTAACGACGACCGGCTGTGATTCCACACGCTTCCTCTCGGACAGATAAGGACCCCTTCTAACAGCTTCATTCAACTGCCAAAAGATGTTTTCTCGTTGGTCAACAGCACCTCGCCATTCGCAATCTAACAGCAAAATCAGCAAATAATGGGGTTAGGAGCATACCTTCTCAATGAGTTCATAAAGGCTTGGTTCATGTAGAAGATGCGATGATGATAATGCCTTGCTGATTGCCACACAACAATCGTGCCGTGCTTCCATACCTACAATAATGAATCAATGTTACTCTTAAAATATTTGAATCAGTAAACAGAAAATTCTTAGTCCATGACTGCAATAGTAACAAAGAGCAACTCTGTTGCATCTCTAAGCGGGCCAGCGGGGTGATAAAAAACTAAAAGGCCAGGGAAAGCAATTATGATTAGTAACTGGTGCTGAACATTTGAGCAAGAAGTTCAGGGGAAGCTTAAGCTTGACAACATGTTCAATTCTAAGTAGTTAATAACACAAAAGTGGTTGTCAAAAAAAGTTCTCCAAACACTAAAGCAAATACCATACTGCATAAACTTCAGCTGCAAAATTAGAAAGGAGACAGCTAAAATTACTGCATCAGCATCATCAAACTATTCCTAGTTACATACCAAGTTTTGTCATCTCCATTTTTGGATCTGTAACAAGGCTGATTATGTCTGACTTTGAACAAACTTCCATTAGGCACCATTCTCGGGCAACAAGCCCAGATATTAATCTGTAACCCTGCCGACATACAACAGCAATAATTCAGCATAGCCTTACTCTTAAGGGAAATCGTTCACTTGGTTACTCAAAAATGGTTAAGAGGTTTGCTTGGAACACAGGAATTCCACAGAAAAGAGTTAAACCCCAGCTGAAATGTGGGAAGCTTCCCATGTTCCAAACAGGTTCTAACTTCAACAAGTATGTGCTGCTTACAGCTATCCTTATGTCTGGGTCTTGTTGTAACACTGATAGAAGAAGAGCCTGTAAAAATATTAAGCAAGAAACCAAGAATTGATATAAACAAAGCTGACAAGAAGGGAGGACTAGAATGTCATTTAAGATATATAGAATAGAAAATAAAAGTTACTACTAACCGACGGGGTCAGTTTTGGACTGCTTCTTGCTGTGGTATAGACCAAGCGTTTCAGGCGTTCTTCCGCTTGTTTATCCAATTTTATTTGGTCTTCCTGCCGATCAACACCACATATGCTTCCCAATGCATGTAAAGAAGCCTGAAGGTAGAAAACTATCTCATATTAGAGGAACAATTTCTGGTAACCGATTGAAATTGAAAAGAGAGTGGTACAAGAAGAAACTAGGTAGACAACTTACCAGCTGTTTACCTCTGCCCTGTCGATTGAAGGATGCCTCTATCACATGTCTGGAAACGTTTGATGAATCTGTGAGCAACAAGCATGCTCCTACAGATGCTGTTATACCAATAAAGCCAAACAAACAATACACCTTGTTAGAATGATTAGATAAAGTTTTCTAGTCAGTGTCCAACACCATTACACCAATCATGTGGATAATTCAGTATAACAGAAAATGCCAGGAGGGGAATGGATGCATAAACTTACTTGTACCAATAAGACCTAAGGCCTCCAATGCACTCTCAGTTTCATCCGAATCTTGACTTTCTTCCATCTTCAATATTTTGTCCATGGCTAGAAGCAGATTTGTAATACCTAACATGAAGAAATATTGATTAAAACCCCATTCATTTTCAAAAACACTGCAGATACCCAGATAACATTAGCATGAATAAAAATGTTTGTTATTAATGATTTTCCTAGTAAAAGTACCAAGAACAATCCAACAAATGGGGTTTCTGGCACTTGATATGAAATATATGGTTAAAAATTCATGTATATACCATTTAGTACAGTATGATGCTAAAAAACAAAAATGGAGAAAATCTTCCATGTTCAAAGAGAAAGATTTAGCACATCTGGTGGACTAGAAGTTCGACAGCTGAAAATAAACCATGCTTACAAGATTGATCTATTGTCGTGAAAGCATCAGCTGAAGAAAGAAGCCTCCCACTAATCAATACTGCCCTTGACCGTACAATAGAATCAGCCGAGGAATCACTAAAGAGGAAAAAAATATCAGATGGATGAAAATTGCAAGACAAAACACAGATAAAGAAGCATTAGGTAAATACTTGATCGCATCAGTTATGAGTTGAAGCAAGTTGGTCTTCAGCAAGAATACATTGCTGTGAGGGTGTTGCACGAGCTGCATTACAATAGAACAAACAACAGTAAAATATAGAGCTATATTCAGATAAATCAGAACCCCAATGTCATTGATCTTCATCACCAATATGGAATAAAAGAGGACATAAAACAGCCATATTCTCTTCGCCACTTTCATTGCGATGATTTTTTAGCAGCTTAACAAAGTATGCTAGACAATAACAAAACCAACTTGATAAAGATCCAATGACATTTGTTTCATCCAGACGTCCAGCATATGATGATTTATTGAATTACAAATACTGATGAAAGTCTCTTGCAAATGAAGAACGAGCCTAACAAGAAAGAAGAAAAATCCCACAAAACTATTGGTACAAAGCAAGAAATAAGACAATTCGCCATAAATACTACCCAACCCAGCATTACTTTCTTTCATTTGTAAGGTTTTTTCAGTAACAAAAAGTGATGAGCTCGATTTTCTTAGAAACCAAGTTAATGGAAGTCCAAGGAAAACCTTGAATGCAAACCAAAAACACTAAGGAAGCCATGTAAGTGAAACTGAACCAAAATATCTTGTTACCTCATAGAGGACCTCTAGTGCACTGAGGGTTTTAAGCATGTCTCTTCTATCTTTTATCTCATACTCAAACAAGCTGAGAAGATTGGAGTCACGAATGGCAGTAGCAGTATAGCTTGATACAGCAAAGAGCTTAGCTATCAGTGATAGAATCCGAATTCGTGCCTACAAAAAAGGAGCATGAGTTACATATCAACACAGAGCTTGTAGTATAACAAAAGCATGGTTCATCACTTTTACAATAGCTAACTGTTTTGTTAACATTGTTACAAAAAAGAAATGAGGGTGAAAGAACTAAGTTCAACCTTTGCAGGTGTTGGAGACATATAAGTAACTAGTAACAATCAGGCGAGAAAAAAACTGCCAAGTGCCAACTAATTAACCTTGTTGAAGTATCATTACTGCAAATAGAGGCAAGACTGCCTTGGCCCAAGAAAGCATGTATATTGATAAATTCTGAAAATCTATTTTTGAAGAAAAGAATCAAGATGTTATACCAATGAAGATGACTGAGCTGCCACTTTGTCAAGTTGCACAGATCCTTGACCGTTTGGTGGAAATATGATATCCTAAAAACCAAAGCAAGCAGCAGTAATAACCACAATGCACTAAAGGGAACATATGCTCAACACTTCAAAAACAATATTGTACTCACAATTCCTTTAGGAATTTCTGCTAGATGTTTTATGCCATCCAGAGCAGTTGCTGAGATCTCCTCATCTCTACAGAAACCAAACATAATTAATACAAAATATATCCCCAAGCAGAATGCATGTCGTGCAACAGGACTTGTTATATGTAGTTTGTGCTGTTGAAAAATAAATACCCCTCAGTCAAACAGTTGATCAGAAGAGGATATAGATTGTGCTGAACAAATGTGTCCACAGTAGCAGAACTATCTCCAGCCTTATCAAGAAGATATATCACCTAATATAGAATTTCAAAGCGATTATCAAAATGCATTTATGTCAACAAGAGTTTTCAGAACATTTTCCTTGCAATAAATGGTATTTGGTAGGTTGAGTACAATAGTGCATTGATTGTACACAAAGTTTATTCTGACTGTTAGCCTACTGGAGAGTAGAGAATAGATGAGTTAAAACCAGCATAAAGGAAACCTTGGAAGGTACAACCGTACAAACTTGAACTTATAGTTACCAGTAGGAATTGAGCATCACTCACTCGCTAGTTCTCCCAACAGAATAAACAGATGACATGAAAATCTTAAAAAAAAACTATGGCAAGAACCAATGGTACCATTTATTCTAAATGTCCTAAATTGATAGCATAAGTTACAGCTAAAATGATATGTATTCACGAATAGCGTCCACTAAAAAATACATATCCAAGGACATACAGATTTGCAGGCTAATTGTCTGATATTCTTCGAGTTTGCGAGCAATCCAGCTTGAATAAATGCCTGAAATATCAAAGTAAAATTCAAACTTTAGTTAGTAAAATGTACATACTGCATACTATACTTGGTCATTTTTCAAAGAACCACAAGCATGCTGATCACGGTTAAAAGGTGAATGTTGCTATGATGTCTAAAATTGAAGAGAAGATGTTGCACGTACACCATAGCTTGGCAGAAATGATGCTCCATAGCTCGAAGAAAATATTTTGTCCAAGCATGCTGCAACAGTTTCATTAGTCCCAGGTACATCAGCCTCACTCTGCAATGCGCTACAGGACCAAGGCGAAAATGAAGACAACAGTCACTCGACTTGATCACTAATCCACTTTTGTGCAGAAAAAAACAGGATAAGTGCCACATCATTTGTGGGGACTAGAGATGTAAGGGGATGAAATGAACAAGTCAGCATTGTAATGTCATAAACTCATTTGGACGGACAGAAGAATTTTACCCTAACAGCTTAGACAGAGGGAATTTCTCCAGGAACTGCCTCACGGTGTCATCACCATGTGTTCCTGCAACAAACGAAGTAATGCAATGAGTGCCTAGATAACCAAGCTATGCCTTCTCCAAATGCAAAATAAGTGGAACTGAACATCTACAGCACTTCTTAAATTCGCGACACTTGCAGAATTAGTAGAAAAATCAGGCTTTCACCACTGGAAATGAAAAAAGCAATCACATATTCCCATGTACAGCATATTGCAAACCCAGCTAATCATAATATAACCTGACACTAACGCAGGAGTTAGTGAAGTTACTCAAAGGAAGCGCGATCAGAGACAACTCCAGAGCCGCGCGTGGGATCAGATGAGATGAGCGCAGCGATCAGGATCCCCGTACTAGGCAGACTCTTACCCTAGCGACTTGCAAAGCAAGTTAATCTGACCCGCTCTATGACGGTATGACCAGAGGTGAGCGAAACCAAATCCCCATCAGCCCCAAGGGGGGACTCGGCAAAGAGCTAGTGCGGGGCAAAACTGATCCACCAGAGCCAGAGCAGAGGAACGAGGAGGAGGCATTGCCTGGGTAGGAAGCTAAGTCGGCCGCCGCCCGAAGCATGGCGTCAAGCTCGCGCGGCTCCATCGCCGGCGCCGGCTCCATCTGCTCCTCCTCGCGCCGTACTAGGGTTTTGGCGAGGTGATGGGGGAAAGCCAAGCCTGGATGCGGAGTCGAAGCCACGCCACTCTGCCCTGCCCGGAACTCGCTAGTAGGAGCGATCTCCCCCGAGTCGGCTGCGCGCCGCGTGCGCCGGCGGCGTGGCGCTCGCTGGCTTGGCGTGGGCCCCACGCCGGCCGTGTCTATCCAAAACCAAGAGCGACCTGATCCGTCCGATCATCTTCGAGCGGTCAGATCTTCAGGACAGGCACACGACCTTGTTGGGCCAGGCCTACTTCTTTCCGGCCCTAGAGTCCTATCAGTTTGGGCTTCATTTAGCCAACAATCTCGGCCCATTCATAGATAGACCTACATTCCGTTTAAAATTCAGCTCATCAACCTAAAATAGGTCATGATGCCATCAAACTAGACCTTAATTTGTCATATTCTCAATTAATTTGTCATGGATCAATCACTCTGGATTCATAGTTGAGGGCCAACAACTTTTATGAGCACTTGAAGTGAAGCCTGCATTGCGCAGGTTGGGTGGCAAATTTAAGACCCTGTTTGGTAAGGATCCAGCTCAGAATTCTTGTCCCGTGGAGTCGAAGCTCAACCAAACAAACCTAAAAATATCTGATCTGCTCTAAAAAAAGAACACACACAACTGATTTAGGCTTGCAGACTGGAGCTCATATCTTGTATACACTGAAGAAAACACATGATGTCGACCTGGAGTACTGAAAACACGCTTGTTGGTCGTTTTGGTAAAACACAAGTCGACAACCACATCTTTTAATCAATGATAATGTATAATATCATATCTATACCAACTGAGAATCAGGAACTTCCGTGCTTAAAGTCTTCAGTAACTAGGAACAATTTTTGTCTGTTTTCTTGGATCGTAGGTGACATATTGCACAAGATAAGCTTCAACCAAATGCCAACTAAGATGCAGCATGTACCTAGCAAACCAAACATCCTTGTGTAATTGACTACGAAATTTCAGGTGTCTTTTGCAAGCTGTAAACCTAACTAGACTCACCAAACATGTGTTGGAACAGTGTACTAGTACCTGGAATTTGTAGGCTTGTTCTTACATGTGTTTAACTTTCATGGATCCTACAACAGGGCCATCACTTTTGTAAGCTGTAACCAGGGCCCTTTTATGCTAGGGTCGATATAGTAGTACTAAACATGTGGTTTCTTGGAGTCAATGGATGGATGGTTAGCTGGAAACGAAGAGCAGATGAGAGAGTGCTTGCTTGCTCGGCAGCTTGGCCCTCTCTTCGCTTGCCTTTTCTCTATTGGCCATGTGACTCGGGACAGAATACTTTGCAGTGCATGTGGCTTGCTTCCATTACAACATCAGCAGCAGTTAGGGCCAATATCCAATTAGTGAGCTGTGGCATTTTCTTTAGGGGAACTTGTAGCTAACCACAAACATGGTGAACCTGCAGCAGTTAGCTGGGAAATGAAACTCAGTGCCTGCCTGGTTTTTCTGTAAAGCGAGAAAGGCATGGCTACACATGCAGGTTCGGCTGATCAGTGATCAAGATAGAGAAAGCAGAACAGGAGAATGTGTTCATCTCAGCTCGATTGACTGAATGAGGTGTACAAAGGCAGCGGAAGGCATTCCATTGAATGCCATGGAAAGTAGGAAACTGTTTGCACTGCTCTGGTGATGATTCTTTCATAGCATCAGCTGACAGCTGCATATAGTGATCATGAACGGTGAGACCAACAAGATCAAATGAGTTCTTGGAGCAGAGCATCCGGGTGTTGAACACCTAAGCAAATTATGAGGATTCATGGATCCAATGATGAAAGCGGTTAGCAGGCCAGGTGGATGAAAGCGGAGAAGGAAACCACCAATAACTGTTTCCTGATCGAACCCAGGCATGCAATATGCTACGAAAAGTGGATGATGAGATCGCTTAAAATGCAGGCTATGTACAGGGTGATCGAGCTCACTTGGGCCCTTCGTGCTGCCCACAATTTTGGCTTCGCGGTTGCTTATCACAGTTTTGTTTGGTGCAATAGCTCTGAAATTTTCACCTTTCAGTAAACCGATTTTATATTAATCTGTTATCCGTAATATTATTGAAATCTGAAAATATAGAATAACTCGTGAAAACGTGAAAATCATATAACATATTTTATGTAACATTAATTCAATCAATAAAATAATTTAGAATCATTAGCCACAGAATTTAGAAATGAACTAGAAGTTAGAAGTTAGAAAACATTATCTAAATACTCAGACTATTCAACTACTCAAACCATTTAGCTACTAAGAATCTAACTAGAACAAATAGATCTTAGAATTATTCACGTTTACAGTATATGTTTATGCTATTCTAAACACCTATAAACTGGAGGAGCCAAATTCCTCTCATGATGATGAGCAAATGGATCGAAATGCTTGACGTACTCTCTCTCTCTCTCTCTCTCTCTCTCGTCGTCGTTGAGCCCCATCATGCCATGGCCATGATTCTGCATGCGCTGTTAAGGCCAGGAAAGAATTGGATGCATTCATGCATGGATTGACTTTGTATGCATAATTAATTTTTTTATTTAAATAAGGACAGAGAAATACATCTGATACACCCTGTTGCACTAATTAAACTGAACTGTTAGGAGTTGGACGACATGCGTGCGCCTAATTCTGTAGTGCAAGTTCAGCGCTTACCTGTCATGGCTACAGCCGTACATACGTACAGTCATACAGATCGATGGGCTTCTGGTGAAGATAAGGACGGTGCTGATATTTTCGGTGGTTTGAAACGAAACTAATTAAATATAAATGTTAAAATATTTATATATATGATAATTTTTACGGTACACTAGAAATATTGTTGACCGTATATTTGTATTGATCTAATGGCTAGAATTAAAGATCGTGACATATTATCTTTTAATTTTTTTACACGGATTTTTAAATTTTTTGCTTTAACTTTCTAATTACCTATCGATTACCAAGTATTTTTAATTTTAGTTTATTTTTAATCTTAACTAAAATCAATGGACCAGATTAATCTCAAGTATTATCTCTGTACCGTAACGTAACAGAACTTATATATATATATATGAATTGCAAATATAAAACTAAAGAATCATGTAAATAGATGCCAACCGTGCGCACGCGCCTAGATAGGTAGCACCAATGGGCGCGCGGGCCCGATTCGGCGGCGGCTGGATGGACGGCAAGATTTGGCCACTGGCCAGCCGTCGATGTCGTCGTGGCAGGCATGGCCTGCCGGCGCCTTTCTTCGTCGATCGCCATCATCATGCATGCTTTTGCATGGCCCATTATGCCGTCCCTGACCTCGATGCTAAACTGCCAAGCTCCCATGCGTGATGATGCGCATCCATCGACCTCCCTCCAAATCATCTCTGCAGCTGGCCATTATGCACATCTCGATCGATCGATAGATCACTCGCTGGCTGCGCTGCTGACTGCTCGATCGTTTTGTTCCATCTCGCAGCCATGGCTGTGGACCATCGAGCTGATGTGCCGATCGATGGACGAAGCAAATGTTTACGTCTACCTTTTGCCTACGAGCACCTCGGCTCTTGCTGCTGTCGCTCGTGAACTGCCCGTCGACGAGAGAGGCCGCTGTCGCTTGCGACGACAACGTACGCGGATACGCTGACGTGTCGCCCGATTGACGGGGGAGTTGATGACGTGCCACGCCGGCCAACGGCTCTCTCCTCTTCTCACTCTGCACGCGGCTCGATCCAAAACGAAAGCTGATACGTGTCAGACAGAGAGAGATGTTGTGTCCTTGCATTCATGGTTGCCTTTCCCCAAGAGGATATATTGAAATCGGCGACGTTGCAGGAATGAGACCGGAGTAGGACGTCGACGGACCCGTCACCCGTCACTGTTCCTTGGAATTCTTATTTTCATCTTCTTCGAGTAGATGTAGCTATTTTTAAAATCTGATGGATGGAAAAAAATTCTCCTCACCAGTGGGAATGTATACAAATTTTTTCTTCTGTTCATAATGATTAACCATTTCTCACCGGGCTTTCCCGTTGACAAGTGGAGGGAAGTGACAGCAGCTAAACCGGCCAGCTCGTACGTGGGCATGCTTCACTGGACCGGCAACTTATGGCATGGCTGGCACGGCTGGTCTGAGATAGCGTGCAGGGTTTAATTAGCGGTAATCATCCAGCTGGGCCGTCTATACACGATCCGATTGGGACATTTAATCACATTATGGTTGAAAAATTGTAAATCCACGCATGCATGTAGCATCAAAAATCAAAGCGACACGTCCCATGTGGTCGGCCACGCGACTCGTTCTGATCCGCAACGGGGAGATCGATGGATGGATGTACGTGTAGCAAAATGGGAGGAATCGTTCGGAGCTATTCGTTCTGATTGGAATCATCCGTGTATCGAAATCCGGCAGGTGAGATCGTGATTGATCCTGTTGGATCGGCATAAAAATCTGGGCCGAAAATAGTTTCAGGAAAAAAAACGGCCAGTTATCTTTCAAAATTTCACCCAGTTATTATGCAATATATGTTTTTCTCTTTTATGATACACTAATTAACTTCTAAAATTAAAAGGTGCAATAAATTTGACCCATTATTTTTAAAAATATAAATTAGATACACATCGACAATATATTAATTGGTTATCATAGGTCACATGTTCCACATAATTTTTGGAAAAAATAACTAATGGATATGCATTAATAATTATCTTTTAAAAAGGTATGGGAATAAATATAATAATTATGTGTAACTAAGAGTTAATAAGTAGACTTATTTAATTGTAGTCATTTGATCTTAAAATGAATGGGTACCTACCTGTTTGAGCTTACACGAAATTTGTATAATTTTTAATGTGTTTTCGTATCATCCGGATACTATAGCATAGTCCATAGCGGGTCGAAGTGAAATCGGATAGGAAATGAGGCGATCGGATGTGCCAACGAAGCACGCACAAACCGACCGGCAGGAGCAAGCGCGTTTTATCCATGAGCAAGCTCGGCTTTATAAAAGACGAGGACGTCGTCCCCCATCGCCGTGCCGGACACAGCCAAAAAGCGAGCTCGCCTTAGCTAGCTGCAGCTCTCCGTTCTGATTCCAAGGCACGAGCTTGCACACGATCGATCGACGCAGAGGTAGCAGTGTGATCAGCACGAGGAAAAGAATGGCAGCTCGCCTCGTGCTCTAGGAAAGAGGAGCTGCTGCGAGCTAGCTCCGCCGTGCGTTTCTTGCTTCTCAGTTCTGCCGGTCACATCGTCGATCGCCGTTATTGGGGTGTTTGGCGAGGAAGGCCGCCGCCGGTGGTGATCGAAGCCGTGAGAGAAGAAATGGCGCGCGGGCAGATGGTGTTGGTGGTGGTGCTGGTCGGTCTCGCTGTAGCGGCGGCGGCGAGCGGGGGCCGCGGTGGCAGGGGCAAGTCGGCGCGGCTG